>CM021100.1:110496732-110906173 GCA_007115665.2 Sequoiadendron giganteum
GCCCTGATACAGGCAAACAAGGTGCAAGAAATGGGATAAAAGAGAAAATCTGAAAGCAAACACAGAAATGCAATTGCAAAACATAGAAATGCCGACAATATGTTGATAATGAAAGAAACTGCTATGCAAAACGACTAGGTTGCCCAGTGTGGCGACTTAGTCCTAATAAGGATTTTTTTCATAAAATTTGGAATTTTTGAATGTTTTTTGTGATTTTTTTGCTTTTTTCAATGCTAGCAGAGAATGAAAATGCAAGGTGCAATCTAGCATGAATGTTCACTAATGCACTTGTTCATGAAACCCTAGGATGCAAACAATGCAAAAAATTTCATGCAATGCAACCTATCTCCTAAGATGAAATGCAGAATCAGAGAGTTAACAAATGGTCTCGATCGGGTTCACCAAAATGAACCACCAAAAATGTAACACTAAGAGGGAAAGAGGATTTCCTTTACTAGGCCCCTTAGGGTTTTTCATCTAGGGGCACTGGGTTTAGGAATGACTCTCTTTCCGCTTAGTGGTTACGGTATCTTTGGTGGTTGTATTCAAAGGAAGGGCTGATTGATGAAGGTTATGATATGTGTGTGATAAGTATGGATAAAAATTGAAATGAGATGATACTAATCTAATCTATGAAATGTAAATGAAAGAAAATATGAACTAAATACAATACTAAACTATATGCCCTAAATGTATGCAAACAGAAAGGAAACTGGAAAGTTAAAATATTGTGCACCTAGGAAGTGAAACTTGCATATGAGGAACCCCGGAAGGTTCTGTAAATTGCTTGAAATATGCAGACGAAGACTTGCGCCAACAAGAGCAACCTAGTCTTTCTGTCGAGAAACTCTATCAGACTGGGTTTCAAAGAAAAGGGTACCCAAAAATTAAAAAACCCTTTTTCAGGCCCGTTACAGGGACTAGGTCGCCAATGATGGCGACCTAGTCCTCCTGGTACTTTTTGAAGCCTAAAGGTTTGATTCTGTGGGTCCCAGTTGATACTTTCATTCTCTACGGCAGCATGTGTCCAGATCTCCCAAAATTGACCTGCAACTTGTCCTTTTGTATCTCTTTAGGGTTTGATGCCTTGATGTTACTTGAATGGAATGATTGCACTTTCTCCAACACTTTGAACTTGCTAAATCTGCACACACCTGCAAAGCACATTAAGACCAAGAAAATGTTGGTGTTAAGGAATAGGGGTTTGCCTGAATCAAACGCCTTTGATGGTAGCTAAACCCAAATGAGAGACAATGAAAGGAAAGAGTGCTTGAATGATGAACTTAATAGAAACACTTACCAAACCTTTGATTGTTGAAGTCTGCAACATGCAAGAACGACTCTAATGAAAGTAGCTTGTGATGCCTTGTGCTCAGTTGCTTGCTTGTGAAGATAAGAGTGCAAGAGTGCTTGTGGATGCAAAATAATGTTAGGGGGGATCAAAATGAAGGTGAAAACCCTTATTTATAAATACTAAACCTTAATTTTCCCGAAATGCAACATGATAGGCCGATACTAGGGTTCTCGAGGCAAAATTCCCATTAGGTTTTGATTTAATTTTGAAATTTATGCCAAAAGGGACTAGGTCGCCCAAGATGGCAACCTAGTCCACTTGGGCAATTTTAAATGGTGGTCGGAAATAAAATAATGTTTAATGAAGTTTATTAGCTTTGCCTCCCAAAACACACTTTAATCGGGCCTAAAAGTACATTAAAGGGACAAACTAGCATAAGAAAAGGGTTAAATTAGGGGTGACAAGCCTAGGAAAGTGTGAAAATGCATTAGAACACTTTATGACAAGGCTTGGAAAGGGGTAAAGAGGGGTTATTTAGGTGAATTATGTTGGAAGGGTCTTAGAAAAGTGAAGAAATGTGTTACAACACTTCACAACACCTTAGTAAAACATTGTTAGATTGTTGTTTAATTGCAAGATTTCAAGACTGAATCAAGGTAAAACAAGGCCAGAATCCAAGGGAAAGACCAAAATGAGTGAAAAAGTGCCAAAGACTAAACTTTTTGGCGACACAGTAATGATTTCTTGCTTGCTTTCCAAATTGTAAATTCCTACAAATAGAAATAAAAGGCTTTGTAATTCTTGGTAAATATCTCACGGCCTAAATTATCCTTTTATCAAAATTCATGTTACACATTCTCCTATGTCATAACCAACTGTCATTTTTCTGAGTCATAAATCATTGTCCATCAGCACCCTTAAGTTGATAAATATTCCCTTCAATTTCTTTCATGTAGCAATCATTGTTCTGGATCCTTTCCGGATCTCACATTTCTCATACTTAAACACAAGATCATATCCTTTTCTGCACATCTGACCAATGCTTAACAGATTATGTCTTAAGCCCTTAACATAGTACACATCGTCAGTATGATTTTTTCCATCAAAACTTACTGAACCTATCCCACAGATTTTGGCACCAGTATCATCTCCAAACATAACCATGCCTCCATCATATTTCTTACTTTTACCACCAGTCATGTGATGTGAACAACCACTATCAACTACCCAATAATTTTTCTCTTGTTTAGCATGTAGCGCAGAGATAATCGTACCTTCATTTGTTTCCTTCTCTGGAGGGCTTTCCTTTACCTATTTTTCAGAATTAGCAGAAGTAGGTTCATCCTTAATTGCCAAGAACAAGCATTCATTGTCATTTGGATCTTCATATTTTGAATTCTCATCAGGTATACTTGCATTCCCATTCATAAAGTAAGCTATGTTAATCTTCTTTTATTTCTTTTCCTTCTCATATCTTAGTTTATTCCTTTGAGCTCTTTCTCAACACTTCGCAACATAATGACCTATTTCTCCACAACTAAAGCATTTAAAGGGTAACTTACCTTCATACTTAACAAAGCCTTTCCTCATTCTTCTTACAAAGTTAGCTTTTATTTCATCAAAGTTCTCTTCATCTGTATCTTTAGGTTTTGTAACTGTTGTCAAACAGATTGCACCCATATGCTTGAATATTGAAATTCAGCAATCTATTGAAACATTGGAACTAATTCCAGGTTGTGGGTACCCTATGAGGAATTAGACCTCCAGATTATAGGTTGGTTCCTATTTAATTTTCTGGTTAATAACTGAGTGATTTGCTAGAAAAGGGAGAAAGACTAAATCTAAATTCTGAACTATGAAACTTAACTATGGTGATGCATCGAAGAATTCAATATGCAGACTTAACTCACAGAATGATTACTCACTATTTTCATTCGCACAACCTGATCTAAAAGCTCAAACACTTGAATGTTTTAAACAGAGGCTTTTAAAGAAACAATCATAGAAGGAAAATATGATTTCCACAACTAGACTGTTTGATTATTGATTTGCACAATGTTTAACCAGTGAATCTAAACTAGAATGCATACAAAAATTCATGAAGAAGACAAAAGTATTTAAAGGTTTCAAAAAACTGCAAACACAATAGCACTTCGATCAATCCTACATAACAATGATGCTTGAAAACTTGAAGGCGAATTCTAAAATGATGGGAATGAAAGGAGCCTTTCTACAAAAACACACTAATTGACCTGTAAATCTGTTGTATTAATCTGAAAAAAATGTTGATTTACAAAATAATTCACTTTGCAGAATGCAAAGGAGAAAAATAAGAACTAAGGAAAAAATAGTTAAGTTTTTTCAATATATACAAAATCCTTCAAAAAGGCATGGAGATGGAACTGAAAGTCAACCTCAGTGAGAAAATGATAACTCCAAGGCAAATTACGAGCATAAGCAAAAATCTCTGAAAAAAGGAGTCAAAACCATGCAAAAATGAGTGCATGATGGTCCAAACTCACTGTCAAGTCATAACTAAAACATGGAAAACTCGAACTGAACTGAAAATCCCACAAAAGGTGGGCCCAAGCATGCGAAATTCACCTCGTTTGTGCCAATCCGCCCATGCCTAACTGAAACTTCTATCTTTGCTTAATATTTTATGCTCTAAAGATAGTTGAATTAATTAAATGTGGTATAATTCATCATTTAATTAATCAACCTTACATGGTATTTTAGCAAATAAAATATTAAGATTTGGTGCCATGCATGACTTGGAATAATTTAATGTTATTTTGGTCTAAAAATAGTTAAAATTAATTAAATGATAGAATTTATCATTTAACTAATTTAACCTTACATATATAAGCAAAGGTCATATTGAGATTATTACAAAATGTGAAGTATGACTTATAAAGGCCGCCACCACACCTAACATTTCATAGCATATATTAATAACATTGGCCTCTATACTTAGCATATATTCGAATAAAAGTCTTCACCTTTCGGGCTCCATACACTTGCTCTTAGGTTTTATGTGCCTAATAAACCAATACCTAAGTTTACACGACCGAACCCTAATCCTTATCACTTTCCTCTCTTGACAATTTTGCTGAAGAAGGTCTTCTTGAGAAAAGAGCGTCGCCATGGTGAATAGCTGCCTGGGCTCAAAATCTGCAACATTTATGCTATCTCTGAGATTTTGATATCGGATCTCTTTAGGTATTCAAAGGTAAGTATTTAATCTCCATTTCGAGGCATCTTGATCTCCCTAAATCTCTCTGTTTAAACCAAAACTTTATAAAAACTTCTATGAAGAACGGAGACTGGCGTCTTTTATTGTAGACAAAAACAGACCTATGTAGGCCGCCATGAATATGATTTGGGCTAAAACTGTATTTTCTTTGCAAAAAACTGGCCATGTACAGGCCGCGGCTCTTATAGCTTCTTATTTCATAAGCTTTCTGTCTTTTTTATTTTTTTAAAATGGTCGCACCATATACAGTTATGGGTGTTTATATTCTTGTATTTCAAAATTAAGAGGATTTGTTTGTACTTTTTTCCTTGGTCGCGCCTCCCTTCTCATGGCTAATGAAAAATAATCTGGGTTTCCATATCTTTGCTAGCTATGCCAACACATGCTCAAATTGGCTATCTGCATTTCCTCTTGAGCTTTTTTATTCCTCTCCAGGTCGAATGTCTGTATTATTTATGACTATGTAATTGTTTATACAAACTCTTCATCCTATTCATGGCCGCGGCCTCTTCACTTATTTTGGGTATAGAGATCTTTCATGGCTATAGCTTTACTCCTTCTCTGATGGATATTTATGCAGTACGATATTATGCCCTCAAGGATTCTTTGTATTTTAATTAAACTAGCGTTCCCAGAAGCCGTGTTTACAAAAGAATATGCATCATTTTCTCAAAAAATAGCAAAGACCCATTGCAAGTTGCAGCTAGTATGACCTCAATCTGCACCTTATGTTAACTCAAAATGTTGTCACGACTTCAAAAAGAGAAACTTCGTTCTTATAACAAAGAAACTATTGTTGCTTCCGCTTCATTTTCTAGTATCTTCTGATATTTGCACTCTTCAGTTGGAATGATGAGAATGAGTAATACGTACATCTTTATATTTATTTCCGTACTATACTCCTACCTGATATGCCATTGTATCATCCTGTATTTCTGTCAAAAAGAGAACTCTTAGAAGCTCTATAATTACAAAGAATGATTGTTATGCTCTTTCTTAAAATAGAAAACTAGATCCAATGTGCAAGCCGCCATGAATATGAGCTTTCATTCTCCGTTGTTTTCACCTTCTGAGTCTCTCTCTGGATGCCTTGAAATGGGTTATTTTATTCCTCCACTCTCTATTGCAATTTGAAACTCTTGCAGTGTCATACTGAAAAAAAAAAATTATTGCATCCTTAATCACTTTACTCTCGAAATGTTTCCATCCACTTTTCAGCAAAAATGAGGCAGGTCGTCTTCTATGAAGTCTGATCCTTAACTTGTTTTATCCAGCACAATTAGTCTGAAGGCAAACAGGGACAAGAAACAATAATGGCAACCATACCTTTGATTCTCTTTAATTCATTATCAGTGCATCTTATGAGTGTGCATACACAATGAGGAGGCACTGCCTTCAAACTGCTCAGATTTTTCCTTCACTGTTGTTTCCATGATGAGATAACAATCTGGCTTGTATCACCTACAAAGCCTGATTTGCTGCTTTGAAATATGAGTTCCTTTACTGTATTTTAAAGACCATAATACAACCTCTGATCTGGAAATTGCTTTCAGTGTGAAAAGCAACTCAATATCGGTAATTGTATGATATTTAATGTTGTGTTGTACATGCTCTCGCTCTATTAAATTTCAAAAGAAAAATAACAGCTGGTTGTAACATATGTGTGCAAGCACAGTTAATTCTCATTGTATCTTGTGAAATAAATTTCAAAACTTCATGAAATAGGTGAGTGCTCGATATTTTGTTTCTATTTATCTTCAGTGTGAAGAGGCTCGATACTTCATTTATATGTAACGTGAATGTAAAGTAGAGCTGAAAATAAGGGTACCAATGAAAACTATGAATTTTCTATATTATTTGATCCTTTCTTGACATGAAGAGAAAAATTATGTTGTATGCTCAAACTGCTTTTCCTGAATCTCTTTGAAATAAAGTTGCTTATTTGATTATTTCTTTGTTTCAGCAGCTCTTTTGATGACTTCTTTGACATTAATGAACTCTCATATGTAACCTGAGAGTGTGTCTTCCTTGATATGCCGAGCTCAACCCTTGTGGGAGCCCGTTTTACTCCACATATCTGATAAAATGATCACGAACATAATGAACCTGTTCCTGCACAATGAACAAACATGTTAGCAAAAATAAAAGAGACTAAAAGCTTTCTCTTTTTCCTTATGCTGCTTTGAATCTTTGTAATCATCTGATAGATGCCTGATCGATTGTATTCTATATTTATGTTGGTAGCGTAGGCATATGATAAGATTTGATTCGCATTGCTCTAACAACATTTCCCTCAACTTGCAGGTGCGCTAGAGCTGGAACTGGAAATGGAGTTGGAGCTGGAGCTGGCGTCACAACATTCCTCAACTTGTCAACGATTCGTCATTTCAGGCAATGACGAATCCCCTTCTACCCTATGCTTTCATTATTTTCAGTTGTATAGCTTACTATTGCTTATGCAACCTTTATTTGATTGTAAAAATCAAAATGAGTTACTCCCACGGCTTGTGTGGGATTCTGGTTTGTACATTATGAATAAAACAACAAACATTATGCAAAACTTATGATATCATTTTGAAATGTTTTTTGCATACTATCATTGAAATTTACACTGTAATGAAATAATGCACAATATGAGTACTTTGGCAAAAATCTTTTGAACAATTTGTGTACCTTCTAGCTTTGAATTTACAATTCATCTCTACTTGTTTGAGCTGGTAGTGAAAAATACGTAACAATAACTTTAAAAGCAGTCTCTGATTTGCTTCCATTCCTTAGACTCAGCTTCCTCATCTCATAAGATGTCAAATATCCTAACAGTAGATCCTTAGTACAAGTCTTATAATCTATAGTCTATTCAATAACACTCACCTTCTAACTGTAAGCATCAAGAAGAGTTTTGAGAATCTTCTTTACAATCCTAGTTTCATCAATAGTGGCACCAAGTCCTTGCATACCAACCACTATCTCATCCAATCTCTCTACATAAGCTTTAACATTTTCATCTTCGAACATATGTAGAAGATCAAACTGTGTCTCCAAATTCTGTAGTTTCGCCTCTTTAACTCTTTCATCACCATCATGTGCTCTTTCTAAAGCATCCCAGACTTAGCTATCTTCAAATTTTGAACCTTAATCAACTCTGAATGTACCAAACTATTCTTCAAAACGTATTTCACCTTATTGTTTGCTTCATGTAATTTGATTTCTTCAGGTGTACTCGAACCATTAGTAGGTGTGTAAATATTTTTGTAAGCTTTCTCCATATCATATCCGCAATACTTTAGATATTTTTCCATCAATACTTTCCAAATTCAATAATTACTTCCATTGAACCTCGGATAATCATAAACCATTTTGCCAACCATCCTAGACCTTCCTCAAGCGGTTAATCTCTTCACTAAGGAACCAAGCTCTGATACCAATTATTGAATAGGACAACTCAGAGGGGGGCTGAATCATTTTTCATAGAATTAGGCCTTTAATTCAATCACCGAAACTAATCCTTAATACTATTTAATTGATTAATCATCAAATGCCAAAGAAGAAACTTAAATCCAACACATAAACACAATAACACTAGATTTAAGTGGAAAACCCAATACGAGAAAAACCACGGTGAGGATTAACTCATACTATAGAGAATATCAAAATCGATTACAAAAGGCTCACTACTTGAAACAAAGCTCACTTGTTGAAATAAGGCTCATTGCCTGAAATAAGAACTCACTGTCTGAAACAAGGACTCATTGTTCAATAGGGCTACAATCTGAAGGACTCGTTGCCACAGAGATACAAAGAATACAAAGAAGAGATGTTACAGAGAGACTAGAATCCCAATGCAACAAAGGATTCCACAATACTTAGTCCACACATCCATGAATGATAGAGTTCGCCTTCCGGTCACTGCATCCAAAAACTCAATATTAAGCTTCGCATAGATCTGCCACACTCTCAACACACACACTTACTGAATAAAATCAATGCCGCACAAAACTGTGCTTTCTATTTTCTCTTATCGCTCTACTTCTTTGCTCTTGCATCACCACTCTTCCCCATCAACTCATCTTGTATTTATACCATCTTCAACTTTGAAACATATCTAAAGTCGACCATCGAAATTCAAATTCAAATTAGATCAGCGCCAAAACATCCTGAGGTGGAATTAGAATGAGGGCGACCCAAACACACACTTCAAGAGACCCAAAAAGATCCAACACGTTTTATCATCCTTCAAAGTAGTATTTCACACAAAGTCAGTCAAACCAGTGTAAAACACATAGAACCATTAAGCACAAATATTCCAAATATTGAAACTATCTTCAATATAACCAAGGCAACACAACTTTAGAACCACAAGTCATAAGATTTCATCAGAGAAAAATCCGAACCAACAATATTTCTCCCAGACCTCAACTAGAAACATAGAAAACCATAGTTCATAACTAGTGAACACAACTTACACTGTACAACGAATCAACAACCAAAATTTTGGATATAACATCTACTGACAACCATGAACAACATATCTGAACCACATAACAATAATCCAACAAATCCAGACCAGAAACCGAACCAACCACTGAATACATGCAACATATCTTTATTACAATTTTCTCAATATTCTTGACATATATAGCAAGCAACAACTAGTAGATAACTAGTTGACCGGTTGACATCAATGAAAACACCTGCAAACTTTCTTCAACACCTTCAATATTTTCATTCTTGCAACAATCTCCCCCTTTGTCATTGATGGCAACACATGATGTGAAAAACCATCAAAGACAACATACTAGCTTTAAATACATTTTTTTGTTTTCTGTCCTTTAGAAGATAATCTCTTATATGCTTTTTTCTCATTCTCTTTCACATGCTTCTTCTCTCCCCCTTTGACACCAATGGCAAAGGAAAATGAATATTTTCCATTGATCTCTCCTTTGTCATGACAATAGAATACACAAAATGACAATACCTGATACTACCTGGTCCCCGTGAGAGATAGCCACCAAAACATCAGTTCAGAAGAAAGATAGATCCATGGATCCACCGGACTGATGCATCTCCATATGCATCTAGTTCAAGGAAGGAGGGGAAATAACCCCCAACTTCTCCCGGAGATACTCAAAACTTTCTTTAGGAAGAGCCTTCATGAAAATATCAGCGATCTAATCCTTCGTCGGAACATACTCAAGCTTTACTTCATTATCTATGACTTTCTCTCTAAAGAAATGATATCTAATAAATATATGCTTTGTCCTCGAGTGCATCACAGGATTCTTAGAAATGTTAATTGCACTTTTATTATCACAAAGGATAGAAATGGGATCATCATATAGCACTGTGATATCTTTCAATGTATGTTTCATCCATAGAACTTGTGTACAATAAGATGTAGTAGTAATATACTCAACTTCAACAGTAGACAAGGAGATTGAATCTTGCTTCTTACTCAACCATGCCACCATTTGTATCTAAGAAAGAATGCACCACCACTTGTCCTCTTTCTATCATCTATACATCCAGCCTAATTTGCATATGTATAGGCACTGAATGTAAATTCAATATCTTTAGGATACCACAATCCATAATCCGAAGTGCCATTCAAATATCTGAATATCCTTTTAACTACAACATGTGTTTCCTTCGAACATTCTTGAAATATAGCCACAAGACAGACTACATGCATGATATCCGGTCTAGTAGCAGTCAAATATAATAGTCAGCCAATCATAGATCTATACTTTCTCTTATCAGCCTTAGGTGAATTATCATCTTTACCCAATTTGCAACCAGTCACCATAGGAACCATCCATCCCAAACATCTTCAACATCTCTCACATATTTAGACTATGAAATGAAAATTTCTTTCTCTACGAGATTAATTTGTAGCCCAAGGAAGAAATTCATCTCCCCAAACATCAACATTTCAAATTATTTCTACATTTCTTTCGCAAACATCTTGCACATATTTTCATTTCCTCCAAAGTTAATATCATCAACATACACAACTACAATCAAGATTTTGTCATTTTATATCAAAGTACAAATCACTATCTGTCGTACCTTTGTTAAATCCTTGTTGAATCAACTACTTATCTAACCTTGCATTCAAAGCTCTAGGAGCTTGCTTCAACCCATATAAATCTTTCTTCAATCTACACACCATATCTGGTTGATCTGTCAACTGAAATCATTTCGGTTGTTCCATATAGACTTCTTTTAGCTCTCCATTTAAAAATGTTCACTTGACATCCATCTAATAGACCTTAAAATCTTTATAAGAAGCAAGTGACAAGAACATCCTTATAGCTTCCATTCTTGTTACCAGGGAAAAAGTTTCCTGAAAATCTATGCCTTTTACTTCTAAGTAACCATTACACACAACTCTCGCTTTGTTTCTAACCACTTCTCCATTCTCATTCAAATTATTTCTGAATACCCACTTTGATCCAATGATGTTTTTATATGCCAGTCTTGGGACCAATTCTCAAGTCTGATTCTTCTCGATCTATAAAATTTATTCTTTCATCGCTTCCTTCCAATGTTCATCTTTACAAGCTTCACTTACTGTATTCAGTTCTATCTCAAAAAGTAAACACAAATTCACTTTAGCAATAGCTTTGCTTCTAGTTAACACACCTTCTGTCTTATCTCTAATAATCTGACTTTTTGAATGATTCTTCTGTACATATCTAGGTGTCCTAGGGGACATCACCGGAGCATCTTCTTCTCTTTCATTCTATTCATCCTATTTCTCTTTCTCATCTTTTTCCTATTCTTCCATAATTTCTTCTATTCTTGCACAATCATGCTCATCTTTTTCCTATTCTTCCATAATTTCTTCTATTCTTGCACAATCATGCTCATCAAATACATATCCATTAGTGTCAGTAGAATTCTCCATTGTCTCATCAACCTTCACATTCAAGCTTTCTACAATATTTTTCAGTCTTTTATTGAAACATCTGTATGCCTTGTTTTTAGTAGAATATCCAAGAAAAATGCCTTCATCACTTTTTGCATCAAACTTTCCCAAAGTTTCTTCATCTCTTCTGATATAGCATTTGCTTCTGAATACCTTAAAATATTTAACTGTAGGAATTCTTCCATGCCATAGCTCATAGGGAGTCTTTGTACTGTTTGATATTGCTTGAACTCGATTGAACACATAAACATCAGTATGAATAGGTTCTTTCTAGTAAACTTCTGATAAACCAACCTCAGTAATCATTGACCTAACAGCTTCTTGAATGGTTCTATTTTTCCTTTCAACAACTCCATTTTGCTGAGGAGTTCTCAGAGCAGATAACTATCACCTTATTCCATGCACTTCACAAAACATATTAAATTCATGGGAGGTGAATTCTCCACCTCTGTCAGATCTTAAGCATTTTATCTTTAAATTCACTTCATTTTCAACCATTGCTTTGAATGCCTTGAATCTATCTAATGCATCTGATTTCTCTCTGAGAAATGTAACCCATGTATATCTATAATAATTATCAATTAAAAGCATAAAGTACCTTCCACCTAGTAGACTTTTTACTCTTGTAGAACCACAGAGATCTGTATGAACTAAATCCAATAGTTCGGTAGTAAATTGTTCCTTCGATCTGTAATGATTTCTTGCTTGCTTTCCAAACTGACAATTCCTCCAAACAGCATTAACAGGCTTTTTAATTCTTGGTAAATCTCTCACGGCCTGAACAACACTAATCCTTTCCAAGTTATCAAAATTCATGTGACACATTCTCCTATGCCATAACCAGTTGTCATTTTTTCTAAGTCATATTGCATTGTCCATCAACACCCTTAAGTTGATAGATATTCCCTTCAGATTTCTTTCTTGTAGCAATCAATGTTCTGGATCCTTTCCGGATCTCACATTTCTCGTCCTTAAACACAATATCATATCCTTTTTTGCACATCTGACCAACGCTTAACAAATTATGTTTTAAACCCTTAACATAGTAAACATTGTAAGTATGATACTTTCCATCAAAACTTACTGAACCTATCCCACAGATTTTAGCATCAGTATCATCTCCAAACATAACCAAGCCTCCATCATATTTCCTACTTTTATCACCACCCATGTGATGTGAACAACCACTATCAACAACCCAATAATTTTTCTCTTGTTTAGCATGTAGGACAAAGATAATCATACCTTCATTTTTATCCTTCTTTGGAGGGCTTTCCTTTACCTGTTTTTCAGAATTAGTAGAAGTAGGTTCATCCTTAATTGCCAAGAACAAGCATTCATTGTCATTTGGATCTTCATATTTTGAATCCTCATCAGTTATACTAACATTCTGATTGACATAGTAAGCTTTGTTAATCTTCTTTCCTTTATTTTCCTTCTCATATCCTAGTTTATTCCTTTTAGCTCTTCCCGGACACTTTGCAACATAATGACCTATTTCTCCACAACTAAAGCATTTAAAGGGCAACTTATCTTCATAGTTACTGGAGCCTTTCCTCATTCTTCTTACAAATTTAGCTTCTATTTCATAAAAATTATCTTCATTCGGATCTTCAGCGTTTGTAACTTTAAACGCAGTCTCTGATTTGCTTCCATTCCTTAGACTCATCTTCCTCATCTCATAAGATGTCAAAAATCCTAACAACAAATCCTTAGTACAAGTCTTATAATCTATAATCTACTCAATAGAACTCACCTTCTCACTGTAAGCATCAGGAAGAGTTCTGAGAATCTTCTTTACAATTCTAGTTTCATCAATCGTAGCACCAAGTCCTCACATAGCTTCCACTATCTCATCTAATCTTTCTACATAAGTTTTAACATTCTCATCTTCGGACATATGTAGAAGATCAAACTGTGTCTCCAAATTCTGTAGTTTTGCCTCTTTAACTCTTTCATCGCCATCATGCGCTCTTTCTAAAGCATCCCAAACTTCCTTAGTTGTCTTCAAATTTTGAACCTTGATCAACTCTTAATGTACCAAACTATTCTTCAAAATGTATTTAGCCTTATTGTCTTCTTCATGTAATTTGATTTCTTCCTGTGTACTCCAGATATTCTTCCATCAATACTTTCCAGATTCCATAATTAGTTCCATCGAACCTCGAATAATTATAAACCATTTTATCAGCCATCCCTGAATTTCCTCAAGTGGTTAAGCTCTTCACCAAGGAACCAAGCTCTAATACCAATTTTTGAATAGGACAACTAAGAGGGGGGGGTGAATCAGTTGTCACGGAATTAGGCATTTAATTCAATCACCAAAACTAATCCTTAATACTGCTTAAATGATTAATCATCAAATGCCAAACCAGAAACATAAATCCAACACATAAACACAATAACACCATATTTATGTGGAAAACCCAATAGAGCAAAAACCACGGTGAAGATTAACTCACACTATAGAGAAAATCAAAACCGATTACAAAAGTCTCACTGTCTGAAGCATGGCTCACTACCTAAAATAAGGATCACTTCCTTAAATAAGGAGTCACAGTCTGGAACAAGGACTCATTTTCCAATAGGGCTACAACCCCAGAGGGCTCACTGCCATAGAGATACAAACAAGACAAAGAAGAGATGTTATAGAGAGACTACAATCCCAATGCAACAAAGGATTCCACCATAATTACTCCACATATGCATGAATGATAGAGTTCGCCTTCTGCTCACTTCATCGGAAAACTCAACATTAAGCTTCGCATAGATCTGCCACACTCTCAACACACACATTTACTAAATAGAATCAATGTCACACAAAACTGCACTTTCTCTTTTCTCTTATCGCTCTACTTCTTCGATCTTGCATCACCACTCTTCACCATCAACTCATCTTGTATTTATACCATCTTCAACTTTGAAACATATCCAAAATCAGCCATCTAAATTAAGATTCAAACTAGGTCAGCGCCAAAACATTCTAGGGTGGAATTAGAATGAGGGTGACCCAAACAAACGCTTCAACGGACCCAAAAAGATCCAACACGCTTCACCATCCTTGAAAGTAGTATTTCCCAAAGTTTGAAAACTTGGACTCGCCACGGACTCGCCAGCCCAAAAATATGACTTGGACTCGGGACTCGAAAAAGACTCGAAAAAAAAAAAACCGGAGTTTTACAAAAAAACAAGAACAAATTAATGCATTTAGAGAACATAAGACCTTAATTTGATTATCAAACACTCATAATTCAAATATTACACATGTCATATGATCATCAAACACTCAATAATTGAAATTTAATCATTCATAGTCATCAAATACTCATAGTTTCAATGTATAACAGCATCATAAGTTTATAAATGTTTACACATAATCCTGTCAAAAAGAGGAAAACATTAATAACCACATGTAATCTACATCTTCCTTTTTCCCCTCCCAATGGTACTCAATTTTGGAGGCCTAGAACTAGAACATGCCCTTGTTGTAGTATCCAAACGAGGACTAGGAGATCGAGTAGGGGTAAAATGATATTCAAATGTGTCTTCGTTATCCTCCATGGCGTCCAATCTTGCTGCTTATTCTTCTTTTGCTGTTGCTCTCTCTAATTCAGCAAGATCCTCATCAGTAAGGAAGACATCAGGCTCGTCATTTTTTTCATCAATAGTCCATTCACCATATGGATCAATGTCATCCAAGTCGATGGACTCGTGTGAAACACCCTCCACCTTTCTAGTTCGAAGGCGAAGGTTGTACCGAACAAAAACTAAATCATTTAGGCTTTGCTGAGTCAACCTTTTTTTTTTCTTTGTGTGAATATTTTCAAATAAACTCCAATTGCATTCACACCCAGAAGCACTGCATGGCTGCAACAAGACACGTATGGCTAGCTTTTGAAGATTTGGTGTGCTAGCACCATAGTTCTCCCACCATAGATCTACAAAAACATGTTTAAAAAATATAAGTATTAAGAAATAAGAATAGAGTAAAAAATCTATATGTAAGAATCAAGTTTCTAATTTCATTATTTACCTGGTTGTTGTTTTACTCTCCTTTCAATTGCTTGATGGGAGGAAAAGAGTCTCCCCTCTGCACCCTTGTAGACCTTGAATAGATAAAAAAAAAAGTAAATCAAATATAGAAAATTCATAGATAGTCAAGGCTCAACATTGCAAATTCATAAATAAGATGTAAAAAATCTCACCTCCAGCTCATCATCCTATCAATGCAAGTGACAAGACCTTCCATGACCTCGTCATCCACCTTAAATGTGTTCAAGAAGTAGAACTTCGAATTCAAGAAGTAGGCAAAGGCATGAATCGGCTGGTGGAGTTGTTTTGTCCATCTCCGATCAATGATGAACCATATGATTTCATATTTCTTTTTGTTGCCACCATAGTAACGTGATATGGCCTCTTTGGCCCTATCCATGGCCTCATAGATGAAACCCTTTGGCATGCCATCTCCATCCACCATACGTAGAACTCTCACCAAAGGTTCTATCACCTAAAAAAATGAAAACAAATGTTAAATTATAACAAAATTAACCCCTCAAAAAATAAAAAACAGCAAATAGATTATGAATGTCTCATCAAAAACTATGGCAACAATCCTCTCCCCTTCAACTCTATTGGAAAATGAGGACTCCTTCCAAGCATCGGACATATATTTGCTTGAGATGACCAATGGCACCAAGAATGCTTCACAATGTGAGGAAGTGGCTAGCAAATCGTTTCACTCTAAGTCACACAAGATCCTTCCCATTTGTGAATTTCCTCATCAAAGCAAGCACCCGAGTATGGTTGTAGATAAATTTTGTAACACTTTTTGCATCTTGAACCACTCTTTTGACCCATGAAATCTTCCCAATGTCCTCTACCAATAGGTCCAAGCAATGTGCAGCAAACGGAGACCATGCAATTGTGGGATACCTCTCCATAAGTAGCCTACCTGCAGCTACATATGCAGCTGCATTCTCCGTGATAATTTGGGAAACATTATCAACTCCAACCTCCTGGACCACCCCATCTAATAGATTGCATAAAGTCTCAACACTTTTAACTTCATGGGAGGCATCTATTGATTTTAGGAACACCAATCGACCATTTGAGGCCACTAAAAGTTTAGGAGAGTTCTATTTCGTCCATCTGTCCACCCATCAGATAAAATGCTGCAACCTTCTCTTCGCCAAAATTACTTTTGCTCATCAACCACAAGCCGTGTATTCTTTACGGCTTCCTCTAGCAATGGCCCACTCAAATATCTAGCTAATGGGATCTTAAACCCCTTTACTGCAACTGTAAGGGCGTTCACTAAACCTTCCCAATATGGGTTGTTTGCAACCCTGAAAGGTAGATTATTGTAGTACCAAAAGTTTGCAGCAGCCATCCTAGCTTCATGATGCTTTTCCTTATTCCAACTGGTACCTTCAAGTGAAGGTTGTACTCCTGGAACATTACGTGGAATAAAATAATTTGATCCTGATGAAAGACCCTAGCCAACACTAATAGTAGAATAGGAACCCTCGGGACACTCACCAAAAGATGAATGTGTAGCAAGGATGCTTAGACTTGCAACACCATGGGGCATAGTTGGTGTAGAACGGGATCCACTCATCACTGTTGCTAGGGAATCCTTTGTTTTTTGTCTTTCACCTTTTGTTAGCTCATACTCAACAAGAAGGGCCTTTATCTCTCTAATAATCTCAGGAGTTGTTTTTGTGCATCCCTCCACATTTTGCCTAGGTATTCTTGCAAGGTGGTATTTTAATCTGTTTATTCCTCCTGTCATCCATTTCTGGCATTTAGTACATGTCACTTCACCTTTTTTGTTTCCTGGTATTCCATGCTTCCATGCAGGGTCTTTTCTCGTTCCCTTTGGATTTGAAAACGACATTGTTGTTTCAAGTTCAACATGGAAAAAAACAAACAACAAGGGTTTGCTAAAAAATCAGCAAATAAATGTGATTCAAAGTTTCATTTATTTGCAAAAAAAAGAATGAAAAACCAAGCAAGAAATAGTAGGAATTAGGCTATTAAGGAAAATAGAAAAATAATTGGTAGCATTTCCCCTTATTTTTCTTGATTTTTTTTATTTTGAATGCAAGAAAACAAAAAAAAGAATTGTTAGATCACTTACCTGGCTCAATTTTGATCTTTTTAGCTTGTTCTCCTGGTTTGTTTCAACCTGAAATCAAATTGTAGACCTCAAAATCACAAACACTCAAGTTAACATGAAGTAAAAGCAAAAAAAAACATGGGTTTTCACTCATTTTGACGCCCAGCCGCGCAGGAGAGTCTTGGGTCGGGAGTCCCGAGTTGGACCTTTGGACTCGGCTGAGTCCAGAGGTCGGACTCAGGAGTCCCGACCCAAGACTCCCCTAAACTCGACTCCCGAGTCCGTGGCGAGTCGACTCGGCTCAGCCACGGACTCCCGAGTCCGCCGAGTCCATGGCGAGTCTCGGAGAGTCTGCAAACTATGGTATTTCACAGAGGGTCGGTCAAACTAGTATAAAACAAATAGAACCATTGAGCACACATCTTCCAAATGCCGAAACTATCTTCAATAGAACTAGGGAAACACTACTCTAGAACCACAAGTCATAAGACTTCATCAAAGAGAAATCCAGACCAACAATATTTCTCTCGGACCTCAACCAAAAACACAAAAATACCATAGTTCATAACTGGTGAACACAAATTTCACTGTACAACGAATCAACAACCAAAGATCCGGATATAACATCTACTAACAACCATGAACAACATATCTGAACCGCACAACCACAGGAGAAAATCCAAACAAAAAATTGAAGCAACCACTCAGCACATGCAACATATCTTTATTACAATTTTCTCAATATACTCGACATCTACAGCCAACAGCAACTAGTAGATAACTAGTTGACTGGTTGACATCAATGAAAACGAGTGCAAACTTTCCTCAACACCTTCAATCTTTTCATTCTTGCAACAAGTAAGGTTGAGGGAAATAGAATGGAATTGCAAGTGATTTGTGTTTGTTTCGGTTTTTTGTTGTTTTGAGTATTGTATGCCTTAGAAACTTTATTATCATTATGTTTTTGCAGCACACTTTGATGGATATTATAGTTTTGAATAAGTTGTTTGGTAAAGTTTATAATAGCACTAGGAGGTTTAGGTTGGTTTAGAACACTTCCAATAGTGAGAATGAGTTTAGTATTGTATATGTGAGAAACTGCATGGTAATGATGTTGTTGCAATATATTAAGTGATCTTGTAAGGTTTGGTATACCTCATATAGTAAGAACGAGTTTAATTTTTGGTTGAGGGACATTAGGGTGAGGATGGAATATAAATTTTTATTTAGGACACACGTTGGGAGAGGGTGAAGTGGTAAAAGGAAACATCTTCGGAAGGTAATTTGGTAAAGGACATAAAACTAATTAAGAAATATTGTTTGGTTGTTGTTGCCTAGGGAGGGCCAAGCAGGTTGGGTAGTATTTTGATCACTTTTGCTATGAGGAACAAAGGATTTTTAGTGTAATACAATGAATTAGGTGAATTAGGTTCAAATTGAGTGAATGTGATAGAATATGGAAATTTCATAACAAAGTGTCGGGAATGGGAATCAAATTTGAGCAAAGACTATAGAGTAGATCCTTGTATAGAAAATTAATATCAGATAGGATCGTGGTGGGACTTCCCTAGTCGAGAAGTATAATGGTTTCATATTTCAGATTTTACATAGGTAAAAGCATATTCTATAGGTTCTTGTTTGTGAAAACCCAGGTCTAAAGTCTGGTAAAGTTTGTGAAATCAGTATGCCCTAATTTATTCATTAGAGGCAAATGATGACACGAATTAGTTATTTTAATCATTCAAAGGAGCTAATAGATCAAATCAGCTTCACACATCAGTGCTCATGGGAAGTAGAAGGTAGGAGAAAGTGTTGATAAGATGGATATGCCAATGAAATGGTAGAAAAAGGATATTTGTGTTTATGTTTGTTCAAAGACTAAGTATTTAAATGATTTATTTTTTTGTAAATATACAGCGTTTGCCAATGAAAATGAAGAAATTCATATTTAATGCCCTAAACAAGGAAAAATAGATTTGAAATGATGCAATTAAAAAAAATATTCTTCAAATATGATCTATTTTGAGTCTACCAAAGTGTTTAGTGCTTAATTAATAAGGAGTGTAAGTGCTTTTCAAAATTTAAACATATGATGAATGTACATGAATAACAAGATATTAAAATAACCTAGAACTTGATAAGATTACATAACTTATGATATGTAAATTAAAAAAATTACAATTTTAAGAAGCGTTGGGTGCACCAAAATGTTAAGTGGTAAAAGATCCAAGATCCAACAAGTGAATTAGCTTAGATTTATCTTTCCCCTTTTCATTTGGAATTGGAATGTAAACCAACTAAGGTGTGATGATTGTCTAACTACCTCAAAGGAGAGACAATCTATTAGGGTTTAGTTCCTTTGCTGTAAAGAGGGAAAATTTATGTGTGTTATTGATTGACCTAATTGATATAACCCTACATCTGAAAATGCAAATTATCGCACAAACAAAAACAAAAAATTATAGAAATAAATACAGATCTCTGAAATATAAAGAGAGGGGCACATGTGTATGAAATTTGACCCTTAAATGCAACGACAAGGGCAAGAATAGCCTACTCTAGGTGTTTTTATATGTTTAGATGTTAGAGCACTCTAGTACAATTTGCTCTCCACTCTTTTGTAACCTGTTCTTGATGGAAGTTCTGGATTTGATGTGCACACATGAAAAGAGGGAAAATATTGTGTTTTATAGTAGTTTTCCTTAGTCAAACCCATGTGTTGGTGTTCCCACCTCCACAACAACAAATGGTGATGGTATAAATTACGTGCCCTCATGTGGACATAGGTAGTTTAAATAAATAATAACTATAATAAATGTAATGACATAAGATAATGTTACCTTAGGCATGAAACCCTACCAAAGTGATGTCACACCATAGGTTTTTACCAAGAGTTGATGAATAATGTATGAATTTCCTTGAATATCTGCAAGGGTTAGTCACATAACATAATAGATGTTGTAGCAAGAATGTAGTGAACAAGTCACATATATCTTCACAATTTCCACAATAATTGCTCATACATCATGATAGCCATACTTAATGTCATTTATATATGCATCTCAATCGATTTTATTGGATATAGGTCGACCAGGGTCATTTTAAAACACTCAAGATAGACACTCAAAGTAATAAATATTTAAAAATATCATCCTTAGGACTAGCGTGCGCCAACCCCTCTCTGAGTGTTTTTGGCCCCAAAAACTAGGGATGTTGGGGAGTTAAATATATTTTCCCAATTTGGACTTGAAATGATCAAATTATGAATATAATTAATTGTATATGGAAAATAGGGTGTCAACATAGTGTGAAATTGTTAGGGGTAACAATTTATGACCCTATAATATCTAGGGCTGAGACACAAATTATTCTTGAGATAACTTTTATTATCGAAAGAAACTCTCATGGTATGAAATTAAAAGGTATATTTTACGAAATACCTTTCAATAATAATGTATCAAAAGATGAATTACATATATAATGGGTCAAACCTATAGGAAAAGAATTGTCGCCTTTTTTCTTTCGGTGCTTCTTTTGTTTGTTGAACATAATGTAGTGCTGAGAGGAGGGGGTGAATCAATGTTTATTAAAACTTACCATTCCCATTTGTAGATTAAACATCACATCACATAAATTGAAAGAAGAGTTGAAAAGAAAACATTCACCACACAAGGATACCAAAGATTTTACGTGGAAAACCCAATGAGGGAGAACGACGGTGAGAGTTAACTCACAATATAAATTTCATTGCTTACAAAGATTACAATATTGTTTAAGGCTCACTACATATGGACTTCCAAACTAAGGTGTACAACCTTAGGGCAAGATGAAAAGGACCTGATGAGAATCACTATCTCAGAGCAATATACATGAAATTATAATGAGAAATATAAATATGAACTGCTATAGGGAAGCATCCAACATATGTTGATGTTGTCGTCCTCTTTTGTAGCATAATTACGCTATCACACTAATTTTGCAGACTTCATTAATAACTGATACAATACTAGATTATTAATCTATTCACCCTTCACAAGTTATCTACTCATCCTTATATATATTTCGCAACACCTCAAGACATTAATTAGGTCAGCACCAATAAGACCTATCAACTAAAATGTTTGACCAAATATGAGTCGGCTTCAAACACATATAGCATCAACAAAATTAGGTTGTGGATCAACCCAAAGCATATTCGACCCTAAAAACATGATGACACACCCCAATATATCCTTCAAAGCAATTAAGGTAGGTCAAGATCAACCATAAATATGAAGGAACTCACTCTATCGGCCTAATTATCAACACCATTGTCAAAACTGTAAACTATTTTCCTTTACATCACTGGGGAGAGACCAAAAACATCATGCAAACCAAAATGAAGGCAATGCAACCTCTCTACAATCATCTCCTAAAGAAATCAATCACCAAATACTAGCATGAGTGAATAATCTCACTGAACTAGTAGAAACAGAGCAACCCAGACAATCAGTGATACTTCAACACATAAGACATAGCACTGTGGAGCACCAATTCATCTAGAACTCATATCACTGAATCCTTAGACAATCTTGAACATTTTTCCAAAGCTGCACAAGCATACCAATCACCGCAAAAGAATGTGGAGCATTCTAGTGAGTCAACTGAGACACATTATGTTGTTGAACAGTAATCTAGAGAATAGACTCCTTACACATTACCAATCTTAGCACCAAAACTGCATAACCAGATTTTGTAATGTGGAAAGATGCGGACCAAATTATCAACACCTAGACGTAGAGAAGTGCATTGTTCATGCCTTAATTTATGGGTGAATTTTTCATATTCCCTTGTGAAATCAGGTTGTTGTGCTTCTAAAATTTTCCATAGACCCTTAGATTATACCAATTGAGTCATTTTTAGCTTCCATGAATGATAATTGTGTGGAGTGAGTGGTTCACTTTGGCTTAGATCTACCATGTTGTACACAAGAACACCGAGAGAAAGAAGACAATGTGGAACTTAAATTGTGCCTTTCACCCCCATCAAAATATATCAAAACTCAATTTGCAACCCCCCTAACAAATTACAATGAAGAAATTTTGCAATTTGTACAAGCAACAAGCTCAAATCAACCGTTTATAACATAGTGATTTTTACAATTTTCAAAAACATGGCTTGTCAAAACTGAAAATAGAGGTTACAGACAGATTCCTTACGATTTTTTGAGAAATTTAAAAAAAAAGTTTGCCAAATTTTGACTTCATATGCTAAAGTTATGCTAGTTACAAGTAATAAATACACTGTACCTCCCGGTTGATAAAAATGGAAAAATCTTCAAAATTCACCTACACCACTACGAATTGCATCGAACCACCTTTCCGATGATATCTCATTTGCAAAAATCCGATACCATGTTGAAAAGTTGTTCAAAATTGGAAAAAAAAACCTATTTTAGGCACTTTAAAGGCTAAATAGGAGCAATACTTTAGCCCTCGAGGGTTGGCTCCGGGTCACCCACGTGACCGAGCACAAGGGAGAGGTGAAAAATTTGGGCGGTTAAAACAATGTCTCTATTCGGAGTCTCGTCGGTTGCAGTTAAGATAACCACTAGTCGTTAAAGGCAATAGTCGACAGTTTAATTGTTGGCAGTGGCTTATTTTACTGCTAGCAGTTTATACTGCCACTAGTGCTTGAAGCTAAGATTGGCAATCAATGTGATAACGCCACAGACTTTAAAAAGTTTACAGCCTTATAAAGGTCGCGCTTTAGCATATAGCACTATGCACTTTTTCAAAAGCGCTTTAAAAATTTATATATATATATATTTTATTTATTTTTTGAAAATTTCTACAAAAGCCACCGATGAAAAGAAATTTTCAGAATTTTTTTTTAAATAATGATGCCTATACTTGCGACCTGGGGGGCCGTAGGCTTCCCAGGTAAACAAATTTTGCCCCAAAAACAACTTTTGCCGAATATAGGCAAATTATTTATCAAAATTCATCAAATCGGCCACCCAGATGCAATGGCAAGGTTATTTTTAGCCAAAAATGCTTCTATAAAAAGTTGCTTCTTAGATATGAGCTTCAAACCCTTGTTTGCTAAAGTTGGAATGGTGACCAAATTGAGTGAAAGGAAAGCCAAATCTGACTTTCTCAAGCCTCCTGGATGCAATGGGATAGCCAAAAAAACTACCACTATAGCTAAAAGTGTTGCAATCACCAGATCTCGCCAAAAAGCATACATGCAATATACAATTAACATATCTTTGCAAATCCTTTCTGATTCTCAAGATTGTATTGAAATGCAAGAGAAGAGCATACGAGAATTTACAAAATCAAAAAAGAAAATTAAATCACAATAGAAAACTTGATGGTAGAAACTCTCTAATAAAAAGGGACGGGGCTTGCCAGATTCAAAGCTTTGATACCATGTTGAAGTGAGCAAACAAGATCTTCAATCTTCAACACCAAATAACCTCCACAAGAAATAGAGAGAAGCAAAAATGAAATATGTTATTCCACCAAACAAGAATTACAATATGATCAAGATGAAAAATATGCTAGAGATGCCTTACTTATAAAGGCAAGGTGAGAGATAGGATTAGACAAGATCATGAAAAGTCTCTTAATCCTATCACATGAGACAACTAACTCGTAACTACCTAAGATAATGTAAAATATAGATAAGACAACTAAGACTTCTAGAAGAAAGCTTATATCCTAAGTAAACTTAACATGTGAATAAGTCCCCTAAGTCCCTAGTAAAGAATTAACTAGGTAGAAGACTTTATACACACCAACAGAAAGAGATAGGGGAGCTAATGGTGGAAGGGTTGAATAGATAATTAGCATGGTAACTTGAGTGGAAATTGAGATAACCTATGGAAATATTTGTTGTAGCACTATATTTTGAGGCATAAAAGGAAGAGGACTTATTTGTATGATCTTGTGGTAGTTGATTCATTTGAAGTAGTCTCCTCTTTAATTATGCCAAAGGCATCTACATTCTCAGCCATGGATGTAAAACATAATATGGAAAAATGAATTTATTGCTAAGAAATGAAAAAATGAAGTATAATAATTGGCATACTACATGTGGTGAGCCACAATATGCTAGATAGCTCTTGCATAGGGACCCCATGTGTTTTATGGTATTACAATAACATTTAGAGAAAAGTGTGTACTATGATATTACTCTAAAGATTTATGTAATGGATAATACACACTAATTAGAGGATCAAGATAATGTCATATATATAACAAGATTGGTTCATTACCTATAATAACTTATATGATTCTTGTACTAGTACTAGTTTTATTTTATTATAAGGTAGTAGTAGATCAATTGGGCCTAGTAGATGAGAGATCTATAGAGTTTAATTATGTGAATAGATCTAGGAGCAAAGAGAGGCATGTAATGTTTATTAGTTGGAAACAATTATAATTAATTTTTAAATGTTGAAAATCCCTTTGATAATTGAATACATCTACTCATGGTGGGTCAGCTTAATCATCATTGGTAGCTTCAGTTCTCTCATGGAACATTGTATAGACGGTTCCAATGTGCTTGGTTAGCTGTGATAGGACTCAAATTGGCTCATTTCACCTAGTTTATTTTGTACCAAGGCCTTCAAATGGGGGCCCATATCCCTTTTATGGGCATTATGTACCCCCATTGTCCTTTCTATGGACAAATTGAGATGATCAAGCACCTCTTTTGGTTTTTCCCCAAGGCTCAAGAAGCTTGGAATTGGATCAATGATCTTTTTCAAACTTTTCAACCTACCCCTTTTTCTTGGCACATGGTTTTTAATAGGAGATCGACCTTGTTTTCAATATATAGAAGGATAGGAATGTTCCTCTTTTTACTCAATGTGTTGTTCATAGACACTTATTTTATATAGTAAAGCTCTCATATTTTCTAATGTTATTATGCAGATCCAAGTGCATGCTCATAAAGCTGCACTAGAAGTGGCTCATCTTTAGGAGCTACTACACAACTAGGGCAATGCCCCCTATAGTTTGGCTAGGGTGTCGCTTTACTATACCTCTCCTAGACGCCATTAGCATGGGCCCAACCATTCTACTAGATGTGATTGCGGTGATCAAGGCTCTCACTCCCATGCTCCCCCATCCCCTAATTCCAAGGGTTGTACTACTCATAGAGGATGGCCCCAACCCTTCTAATAGCCCTCTGCTTCTAATCTTGAGCATCGAGGCGCTAGTTGGCTTGACTTTGCAAGTTCACTCACTTGTAACTCATCGTTTATCTAGTTCATGCCTAACCACCCGCTGAGTATAATATTGAAGAAAAAGATTGTTCTCTCATTGGTTGGGAATTGATTGATGATGATGCCCTTAGAGATGTGTGAGGGAAGCTTGATGATCAAGATACACCTTCTACTAGCATTACATTAACTACTTAGTGTTTTGTGGGCTTCGCCCTTTATTTTTATTCGTGTTTGTTTGAAACTTGATCTTTTTAAACTTTGTGAATTGTCTTTCTATCATTCAAACTTTTTTTTGAATATTTTACTATTTTAATATTATTAATATAATCTTTAATAAAAATATTCATTTAAAAAATATTAAATTCTAATTCTTCTCTCCCAAAAAATTATATCTTAGAATAAATGTATTGCACAAACATTTTTCCTTTTATTTCACGAAATAGCATATAATGAACATTTATTCAAATTATTATTAACTACAAAATTTATCTTCTAATTTCTTAATACCTAATAATTGCAGTAATAAATGTAAACATTATAAGCTTTCAAAACTGTAATGAATTTGATCAGAAAGATAAAAATTATACCTCTAAATTTTCGTATGAAGGTTTGTGGCGTCCTGTAGAAGCACCAAACTTCTGATATTTCACCATTATTCTGCTCATGCTTTATCAAAGAAACATTCCGATCACTTAAGTTCTATTAAATAAATAAACATCCTAACAAATTAGCACGTATTCTACATGCTTTTAAATGTGTTAATTCGTAATATCTTAAAAGATAACATTTTGAGAAATAACACAAAGGGAGCAATATTTTTGTTGCGATAGTATTTTGCTTGTTTATAAAATAAAATAGAAAATATCTTCTACTAAATGACTTATATCTTATACTAAATGAGAGGTAACTATATAGTTAAGAACATTAAATAATGAATTAGCATTAATGTTTAAGGTCAATGTTATAGATATTGTCAAAAAAATCATGTTATCTTCATCTATATTAATATTGCAGTTTGCATTAATATTATAATATAGTTTTTAGAATATAATTTAGTCTTTTAGAAAACCTCATTTTGTTCATCAAAGAATATAAAAAAATCTCTAAAAACTTCATTTTGTTCATCAAAAAATATAAAAAAATCTCTTAAAATTCTATGAACATTTTAAATCCAAATTTTAAAATTATTAAAAGAGCATAATAATCTTACAATTATGAAACTTTTAATGGTCCATTTTAGGGATTAACAAGACCAATGAATAGATAATAAAAGATGGGTTAATCTAAAATCACAATAAAACAGATTTCTTTTAAAATCAATGAAATTGTTATACATTCATTCAGAAGACTTTTTGCAAATCAATATTGTTCACATCTACTAAAGAAAGTATCGTCTTTCAATTATAGGTTTCAAAGTAATTTACAATATAAAATTAAATGGGGCAGTCCCTAACATAATCATTAGGAATTCAAGCATTTTAAAATTATTTATTAAATAGTACGAAATCAATCAATCAATAGAATGTAGTGTTGTGTTGTACAATCTTTAATTTCAACAAAATAATATTAAAAATAAAAATCATAAAATAAATTTGAAGAAAAATATCTATAAATTGATTTTACCATATGATTAAGATTACTTATAATTATAATAAATAATTTTAATTGATTATCTGATAAGAAATCACTATTAAAGAAGTTATATTAAAGATTTATCATAATTATATAGTGAAATTTGAAGTAATTCCTAACTTCATTCTTTATGAATTTGAAAAATATTCGAATTACCTCCCTCAAAGAGAAAGACCGATTTATGTAATTACATAGGTCTAAGGTAAAAGCTATGAACATATTAGTTAATGTTCATATTCACTCAGCATCCAACCATATTTATGGATTGTTATTCAGTAGGAATTGGTTACTAAGTGGAATGATTATTTTTCTGTTGAATTTTATCACATGTAATTTTTATGGAGAGAATTAGTTACAAATCTGTTTTAATAAAGAGTTAAGAATGAACCATATAAAAATTGTATACAACATAATATAGTTTCAATGCACTACTGAAACATTAAGGAGGTTCCATACAAAAAGGCAACCACAAGAACCCACTCATGACAGGGAAGGAAAACAAAAAGTAGACCAATTCAGAGAATGAAATTTGGAAAAACCAAATGTTGATAAAGTTAATTCAAGCTGCTGACAACTACATCCAGCCTTTCCTATTTTCATTCTCGGCGCTGGATTCTGCCTTACATGGGTATAAATTGGATTCTGGTTCGTGTGCAGTGGGAGACATTGTCCCTAAAGAATGCTTGGCTGCTTCTTCTGTTTTGGCATCTACCCTTTCCATAATGCGATCTGGGCTTAACAATGACACTCCGCTTGATACTCTGTTCAGGTTAGATAGTTTATAAAGGGATTTAGGAGATCTCTTTTCCAATCAATCTTTTATTCTGTTCAATTCACTCCATGTTCTAATCAAACACATTGAAGAAGGCCTGCATCTCCTACTCTCGTCTATGCCTGTCATGCATGATAGAGCTAGTTCTAGTGGAAGAGGTGAAGGCTAGCTATACCAGTCATCTTCTTGTATTTCTGCTCTGGCTTGGTTATGATATTTTAATACCTTTTTTTGATACTTTTACCCTGTTATTGGGTGCTGATGTAATTAACTTTTAATATATAAATACTATATATGGCTCTCATTTTTCTATAAAGGAAAATAAATAAAATGGTAGAAAAATAACATTACCATGGCAGAGGTGGTTCTGTTAAGATTCGATATTGTATATCATTGCATAAATGGATTTATTATAATGTTGTATTTAAATAATTATTTAGTTATGGTGCATCTAAGAGATGTGTTTGGCCACAATAGATACTTATTTAAGATCATTTCTATTGTTGTATTCTAATATTGGGCTAATTATTTTATTTGTGGGAGATATAGGATAATTATTTAATATTTAAGGAAAGTATTTAATATTGTGCAAAATTAATACCCAATATTAAATGAGGAGTCAATAGTTTTGTCTTCACATAGTTTTGTGGCACATGGTTTTATCCTATCACTTTATTGTATTTGTTTGAGCTTGAGTCTATATATGCAAGCAAATATTTAGTGGTTAAGGTTTGGTTGGGTGAGTAGGTTGTCATAGTATTGAGTTTCTCTTGTGAGTGCATATGTGAAGCATGGCATGGGTTGTGTGGATTCAAGCTTGGACACATGGAGGATGCATTGGAGAGGCTTGATGTTTCAAAAGTATTCATTGTAACTATGTAAGTGAATGCATCATTTATTGTTTAATAATAAGATGGAGTATGGATGCTTTTAGAGGTTCAGTTTTTCCCTAAGAAAAAAAATCTCAAGGTATATCTTGTGTTATCTTGTGTCTTGTCTATTTAATATATGAATTTGGTTATTTTGTAAGCATGCATGTATGTTTTTCTCTCATGAGAATATGTAAGAAATGGATTAAATGAACTAGATATTGATGCATTATTTCCAAACAAATCCAATAGAAAGAAGTGATATACATTAACTATTTTAAACCTACCCTCTAAAGTAAAGTATTTCATAATATAGAGACTTACCATGGACCAAGGCACCAACAAATCCTCCCGACTATAACTGTTTTGTTGTCTCTTCACATTTTCTTGTTTTTTGAGAATATTTTTGATATAGTTCTAGTAGTCGGTTTTGCTTCTCCTCATAACATTCATTTCATCACAATTTTGGCTCTTTGCCCTAAATTACGAAGTTAAAGAGTTGTTAAACCCAATTATGGCATGAAAAGGGGGGTGAAACCTCCCTTATCGAAGATATCCCATAGACCCACATTCTATTTTAAAGAAGCACAAGATATTAGCTCAACTCTGAGTCTCTATCCTCCCATCCTCGTTTCCCCACAACCATAAGCACAAGACTTACAAAGAAATATACCACTTTATATAGCTAAAGCCACACAATGCCATGTAAGAATTTGCCACCTTTTAAAATAATACTCCTCACCTCTCTTTATCCTAGTCATACGAGTGACGCCATAAATGCTTTCATAAATGGATGCCTCACTAAAGAAAGCAGATCAAAACCATCATTATGTTTTTTTGTTCTCGCCTCTTTCCTATAATTCTTCATGTTCTAATTTCACCTCTTGTGATACGACTCTCATCCATTTTAGTCATTAAATCCTTAATATCACTTTTATTATTCCTATTATTCCACGAGGGGCAGCAAATGGTTTTCCCAATTTCATAAACTTCCAACTTAGTACTTTTCTTCCTCTCATTATGCAGAAAGGTGGCATCACCTTCCAACTCCAAAAAGAGATCCTCAAAATTAAAATTATACATATCATAAATCTTTCCACTCTATGAATCACCTTTAAAAAATAAAAATATAAAGGCCAACAAATATACATCCTTCTATTGGTCATTAGAAATCTGTCATTCCTTTGACAAGATCTCCTTAGCTTTATGCAGGAGGTCGCAGTTATATTTCCAATATTTCAAGTCCTAGAAATTCAATCCTCAGTTAGTAACAACATCAACAACACATATCCCTTCCAGAAGTGTCTTACATTAGTTTAATATAAATTATGTAAGATATATTTGCATTCTTCAATGACATTTCTAATCCTCTTAAGGGGAGGATTTATTGTTCTCTAATAATTCAATTATGATTTTAGAGTCTCCTTCAATTTAAACCTTCTAATATCTCAGTATCTTAACTTTTTTAAAACCCCACCTCACTGTCTGTTCTTCAACCTCAATATTGGATTTCCATCTTATATTCTTAGAATTCCCCTGTATCAACCAACCTTTCTCATCTCTTATAACCCCCCAATAGCAACATTACCAAGGTTGCCTTTAGAACAACCATACAAATTAAGTTTGATCCAACCATTCTGAGGGGGTAGCCATATAACACTTTTCTTCAATATAACCTTTTCCCAATTCCCCTTAGTGAGGTCCTGACTAGTCCCCAACTTTTCTTAACTCTGATTTCAAGGTAAGAAGGCATTTTTCGACATCTATAGTCTTTTGAACTCCATTTTAAATTCTCAAAAACAATTTTATTGTTCTACCTTTGGTCTCCAAAAATCAGTGTTCCACGGAGTTTCCTGAAGGGGACGCGTCTTGGGGACGAGGGGACAAGGGGTCTAAGTTTGGGGACGGCAAAGGGAGGGCGGCGAGGGGGCCGAGGGGGGTGTTGATATACATATGGTACTTGAATAACTAGTTATAAAAAGATGTTTAAGAATAACATTTCAAATACTAACATTTTGAATACTTGAAAAGTTGAATAAAATTAAAATTTGACAAATGAAATTGTCGAATTTGAGATTTCTATTAAAATGAATATCGAAAATATGACATGTCACATCAAAATATCATATCATAAAAATGATTACAATGAGTAGCATAATACATTGATATGAATAATAATCAAAATAAGTACAAAATGCAAAAATGTAGTGAAGGGAGGCCTCTAATCATCTCCAAACTCCTCATCACTCGAACTACTGGAATCCTTGCGCTCAAGCTCTGCCAAAATAACACCAACTAGCTCTGCATTTGAAGTCGAAATTGAAGAATCCTCATCAATTTGTTCTGGCTCCTCTGGCTCTAGATCCCACCGTGTTGTTGGACTCTCTTTGTACAAAAGTGTTTTGCGGTCAATGAGACACAAAGCACTATGTACAGCCACAAGCTTCTCTGCTCTCTAGAGGTAAGTTTGTTCCTCTTAAGAGAGTGCATGAAGCTATATGTAGACTAGTTCCTCTCAGCAGTGTTGGTGTTTCAAATCGCACCTCTGGAATGTGTTTTGGAAACGGACAGCTATGTGCACTAAAACCGCTCTTCGAATTAGGAGGGGAAGCTCCCTCTTTTGCTGAGTTGCATAAAGTAAGTAAACTAAAACTAATTTTTGCTTATCTTTTTGATTCAGCTACGAGAAAACAAGGTTATAAAACTCTAGATGTTGCAGCTAAGGTTTTTCCTTAAATGAAACTTAACAACTACATCTTAACTTATGCCAAAACATTTCTATCCCTTCAAGTAAATGCAGAGCAAGAGAGTTTAGAAATGGGCGAGATTGATTTTCTAACACAGATACTTAAATAAACTTTCCTCAACACACATCTATTGAATTTCATTGCAAGCTGAAAAAGGAGATCATAAAAGTATTACACAATAACAGAAATATGAGACTTTATATCAAGGGCAGCAAAGCAAGCTTCAAGATTTTATTTTCCCACACTTCGAGCACAAAGATTACAATTCCGGGACAGTAACTTGTAACAAAATACTTGCAACATGCAATCAACCAGATTACAATTGACACAAAACACATGCACTAAACAAATATTTGCAGCTAAGGAGGCATGCAAACTTGCTCTTTACACAAGGTGAACTGACACTAATCTATAACAAACATGAAGGCATAAGCTCAGCGATTTTGTTATCACAAGCACGGTTAAACTAAAATAAGCAAACAATGCTCTTATTTATACACAAGTAGAGGAGTAGGGAACCCTAAAATCTCTTTGCTTTACAACTACAGCTTGCCAACATGCAAGCTTTATTTCTAATCCTAGAAAAGATAAAACATCTAAACCTAGAAAGCATCTAAAAATGGAAAGTGCCAACTCGTTACAACTGTTTTCTTTCTATCCTCAAAGAATGGATAAGAATTGAGACAAGAATAAAAAGAAAGCATGGAAGAAGCTTTTAGAACAAAGTTGATTTAAATCTCGATCACATCCGCTAAAAAGCGGGCAACTGCTTCTCTATCAGGAGTGTTGATACTATTAATAGCAAAATGTCACTTTTCCAAGATTTCTTTACCATCTACAATAGATCTCAAGAAATCTTCGCTCTCATTGGCCGCTTTCTCAAACTTCGTTGACATCATGGAAACCATCTTCATTCTTCCAACACTGCCATCACTGCCATGCATGATACTTTGAAACTTTGCTTGGACTACGTCAAACCCAATGTATGAACCATCCTCAAGACAGTACTGACAAAGAATTGCTGCAACAAATTCTCTGATGAACTTAAGAGTATCAATGACTCTTTGCCTATATACTGCAAACTCCTCAGATATTCTAACATATGTATTAATCTTGAAAAGGTGACATTCTTTCCACTCCAGGATTTGTCTTTATGTTCTCTTGCCATTGTAGAGCCATAAGCCATCTCTAAATCTACAATTATGATTTCGTGCATAGGCTTGAACTCAGCTATCAACTGCTCAAAATCCTAGATACCTTGACGTAAGTCATGAGCCTTGTATCTTAGTTGGAAGACCTGTGCTAGAATCTATTCTCCTTTGATGATGAGCTCTTCAATCCATTCCTGTTTGTTTTCCACAAATAACCAACTGCCTCAACTGTTGTCGATCACCTGGTGTCTCTAAAACTTGTGGCAGCAACAGTTTTATTTGTGACGTGCCATGAATGGCATTTGATATACACAACCGCAGTTGACGATTTTCAGCCTTGAAGGCTGCCTTGTTTTCTCCATCCTTCTACACTCTTACTTGAATATTTTCAGTTACCATCTTAAACAAACTCATGTCAGCATGTCGGGTACTTTTACCAAGATTTGCTTTGACCATTATGAAATCATCAACATCCACTTCATCCCTGATTTTATCTTCAAGAGGCGTAGTTATCTCCATGACCATTTCACCCTCAGGATTCCTCTCAAAGTGTATTTGTTTCTACTGATAAGAAGGCCTTCGCCTTGTCCTTCCCAAGGAGCTCTCAAGCCAAGACGTGGTATCTCTACTAACATCCATGGGAGGAATAACTGCAATATCTTCCTCTATCTCCTCGTCTTCCAAATCAATGTGAATTGGTGAAGACCTAGGAGATGGTAAAGGGTCTTCTATCAAAGGCACATCTGTTGTTTCTTCTTGCGGGATGGGCTCATGTGATGGAACTTTTGTTTCAGCCATAGGCTGCTCCTGTATAACTATTCCTGTGAAATCCAACCTCTTCTTTGCGCTCTTTGTAGACCTACTACCCTTTGCAACCTCTTTACCTTTTCCTTTTGTCTTTGACTGAGCTTTAGAAGGAGGCAATGGATGAACACTCGGCAGCTCTGCTACTGGATTTGACTTCATTCTTTTGAGTGTCAAGAAGGTCTTGTTGTAATCTACAACCTGATGAGTTCTTTCTTCCACTGTAATGCATTCCTTGTTAGCCTAGTTAACCTGTGAAAGAGGTTGTTGTTCAATCTGATTTCTAGTATAGGCTAGGAGAATTACATCCCCGTCATCATCTGATAACCCTTCAATGTCTTTGGATAAACAATCTTTCATTTGATAAAGGGTTAAGTCTACTATTGTGTCGCCTTCGCACCTCGTACTCATCTCTGCAATTAGCCCAAAAGTCTTCAAGTGCGGGCACATGAGCATAGTTTTGACCAAGTCGAGCTGCATAGACACCATGGGGATCATAAGATCGTCTCTCACTGAAAGGCTTGAGACCAAGTTTATCTAACTCATTACCCATTATTTTAGCATCTGCGGATGATCTGCACCTGTAAATACCTAAAGCAAAAGGGAAGCTGAATGCTAGTTTATTTTTTTTTGCATAGGCGAGTGTGAACATCTGATACTTGTCTGATAAATTCCATACACACGACTTCATCTGACGGATACCTTGGTAACATAAGAGGGGCACCTGAATAGCCATAAACCCTTAGGTAAGTAAAAGTAGAAAACTGAATAAACCAATCCGCCCATTCTGACATTGCTGCCCTGGCAATAGATGAAATGTGAACATGTAGTTCGTTGTCCAGGTCACACACTGTATAGATTAAGAATCCTTCATTCACTCTTTTATAATGATGTGATGCAACAGTGAACTCCAACTGAGTATAGTAATTGTAGACATGTTGAATATTTAAAGAACCCTTCGTGTTTAACCCTCTAAATTTACCCTGAAAGGCAACCAAGTAGACTAGGTAGGAGATCATGTGGAATGCATGTCTATTAAAAAATTAAGTTATTTGATGATGAAGGCAATCACTGATGAGTGTAGGCCAGCCATAGAACTCTGTCTTCTTCATGATGTGAGGTATCACGTAGAACATCCAAGGCTGAAACTTCGTTGCATCCGCTTGACCAGTAATTCGGTTGAGTAAGGTGATTATTATAGCAAATTCATCTTTGAACTAACCTCTCCCGATGTTCTTTGGCAATGTACTGTGCTTTTCTTTCAACCACCTGTGTGCAATCTTCTTGCTATAATTTTCCTGGTGCTCTTCCCATATCCTTTCACATTCTTCCATGTTGATGGTAACACTTCCAAGCCATGGTGGAATTGAGAAGCATTTCTCGATCATGTCTGACTTTAAGTTGCATATGATTCTTCCATCTACTGATTGGATTTCCCTTGTGGCGAGATTATAATGCTTGATACAAGCAATTATGAATTCTAAGCTCTGTATTGAGAAAGGTATGGATGTTGCTGCGAGAAGACCTAAATGGCCAAGATTCCTGATGGTGGCATTCCCTGCATCTTCCAAAGGACGTAGATTAAATACTGGCTTGATATGGTGTAAGTCAGTCTCGGATGTTTCTATGAAATCATGGTACAGTGTTGATTTGGTCTTAAACTCTATAGGACCGTACTGCATTCTGCAAAACTTGAAGATTGACTGTAAACTTGGGTTTTGATTAGAATTTCGTTACAAGCCAACCCAGATCGTCCGTTTTTGAAAATTTGGAGTGAAGACTGAAAAAGCATAAAAGCCTAATCTTCTCCAAAAAAAAAGCAAAAAAAGCTGGCATCTGGGTATTGTTCATGAGTGTATTCTGGATGAACCCAGTTGATCAGATTTTGAAAACCCTGGCTTTTGACTGAAAAAGCAACCACTTGAAGTTTTTCTGAAAAAGCTATGATATGGGTTTTGTCAAGAAGAATGTTTGGTGTAGACCCAGAAGATTAGAAATGGAAGAACTTGAAGTTTTATGTGACATGCAAAATAAAAAGCAACTGCTGCAACCTTGAGAAAATCCTTCAAAAATTTGTCCAGAAGATAGAACAAATATGAACCAACTTTTCAAAATTGAAAGTACTAGCCTCCTTCACAAATTTGATGTTTTTGATGAAGAAATATGAAAAAGCAAGCCTTCTTTGAGTGCTGATCTCAAAATTTTATGAAAAACCAGCAAGTTTAGGTTCTTGAATCTTAAAAAATATAGGTTTTAAGTTGCTGCTTTGTTTCTCCTTGAAGACACCTACAAGAAAATATGAAAAATAAAACATAGAGATGCCTTTAAATAAATTTTAGCTTTGACAAACAGTTCTCAAACCCTAATTTTGTGAAACCCTAAATTTAGTTCATGTAAATGGACTTAGGCGTATTTTCCTTCTTTCACAATTTTTAAAATTTCCAAAAATTTTACTAAGGGATGAGAAGTTGGGCGCCCTTTTTCAGGTGAGGCACCCAGTCTCTCCAGACTTAACCAATTTTTCATCATTTTCAACTTCTCTTCAATTTTCCGCCCTAGTTCGATCCTGTCTCCCAGCTTCCAAATTGATCTGGCGGACGAGCTGAACGTTGCATTTTTGCATTTTTCAACTTTTCAATCTTCCTTTCTTCGTTCTTCGTTTTCCATGCACGTTCCTCATTGACAGCTTTTGTTTGATGCTCGAACGTCTGATTCTGACATGTGACAGCTAACTGACCTCCATTGATGACCTTGGGTCTCCTAAAACAGCTTCTGAAAAAGCAGAATAGATCGAGGAGGGTAAAACTAATCTTTTTATGATTCTGACTGCACCAACCTGATGAGGAAGTATTTTGAGCCAATCAAAATTGATCTTAACCCTGGAGGCCAAACTTTCTAATTTTAGAAATTTTCTATTATTAGAAAATTTTACAAGTATCCGTTTCTTGAGAAACCCAGAAAAAGTTTCTATTTTTAGAAAACTGCAAAAAATAGAAATTTTCCTAAAATTTAGGGATGAAAAATTGATATTTGGATATTGTTGGTTTGATCATTTTGAACCAACCCAAATTGTCTGATTTTGAAATTTCTAAGTAATTGGCCCTCATGCAAGACGTGCAAACCCCAATTTTGACCTGTTTTGATTAATTTAACAATATTTTGACTCATTTCTTCAAAATGCCTAAGTGTAGCAAAATTTTTAATTTGGGGTACAACAAGTAGCTAAAGAACTAGAAACGTGAGATAACAATCGGATGGCTAGAGTGGTAGTCAAAGATCCTGATCCATGGCAAGTCCATCACAAAAAGGGTCCTCCTGCACCATAGTTCGCATATCCATCTTGGCTGCATCTAATTAACCCCTAAGAGTGGAAAATTTGGTCCACTCAGTATGAATCACACGGGCATCTACATCACCATACATCCTCTCAATGCACCTGAAGAACCCTGCCTTCACCTTTGCATCCTCTATAGGTGTCACTCTACCAAGCCTAGTCAAGTACCACTTAGGATTAAGTGCATAGGCTGCCATGTGCAAGGGAGTGTTGAGCTTCTCCCATCTCCTGTGAATGATTGGTTGAAGGTGCTCATGTTAGAATACTAATGTGGGGTCCCCCTCTCGCACAATAGCCCTCATCTAATCAAGCATAGAATCGATGCACTCATACACCTCTCCAAGGCTAGGTGCATCCGCATCCCCATACCTGATAACTTGGAAAACTGGTTTAATGATGGCAACCATATATTTTGCATCACCCCAGAACACATCACTCTTCACCGTATCCTTCACCCTCTTCCCCTGCTTTGTCTTAGACTCGGCCCACCTACTCCAATCTGATGTTATGACCATGAGTTGCAGTGCCTCTTGCAACTCAATCATTTTGTCCAAGAGAATGAAATAGGAAGCATATCTCATATCAGTAGGTTTTAGGAACTCCTTCTTAGCGAAGGTCCTGAAGAGTGCATGTGATGTGTGGTGGTTGCAGATAAACATCTGCACATCTCTTGCATCATTAACCACTGCTCTAATCCAATCAATCTTTCCCATGTCCTTGAGTGCATTGTTCATGGCATGCACACAACATGGGGTTCACCAAATATGCTTGTAAGTAGCCTCAACAAGTCTCCCTGCAGCTTTGCGCGCATGTGCAGCATCTATCAAAACTTGGACCACATTTTGTGGCCCAACCTCCTCAATAGCATCCCTGAGAACCTGAAACTGAAAATCAGCATCTTTGTGATGCCTTGAACAATCAACTGTCTTAAGAAAATATGGTCCCTCAGTACATGTAACCATGATGTTAATGAGTGGACGATGGCCAATGCCCGTCCACCCATCCATGACTATATTGCATCCTATCTTAACCCAACACTACTTCATCTTCTCCATCAACAAATTGATCTTGGAATAGTTCTTATCAAAGATTGTAGTCCTCAATTTCGTCTCACCTGGTCGCACATATGATGGTCCTCCCTTTGCCACCATCGATATCATCTCCTTATAATAAGGAGATCGGGCAACATGAAATGGGATGCCATTGGAAAAGAAGAACTTGCCAATGGCATCATCTATGTCATCCTTGAGCTGCACATTAAACAAATCTGCTATGGGGTTACTTTGAGTTTGACCTTGCATTTTCCGTTTCCCCCTCCCCTCTCCTACATAGGCACTAGAAGAGCCCGGTGTCCCTCCTACTCTCGTCTGCAAAGTATGCCTGGATCTCTATGGCTGGCTATGCTGAACATGTGTCCTATGTTGCAAAGTAGTAGGGACAAGTGCAACAAGAGTATCATCAGGAACACCCCATAACTTATTTATTTCAACTTTGTATTTCATGTTTTCTGGTTTTGCCAAAAAAAATCACATATCCACACACCTTTTCCTCTAACGAAAAGAAGGTGTGCATTCGCTGTAGTGATGCTCCCACACCACCCCTCACCACAAAAGTTTCATTTCCACCTTCTTGTGCCACCGGATGTTGCCCCTTGCCTGCTTAGATCTTTTGTTGCAAATCGTTTGAGAAGGGATTTGGGATCAAAAGGACCCTTAGCATACTTTGCCAATACTGCAGAAGGGCACTCTAAAGTACTTGCTTCACTTGCCATGAAACTAGTTTGGACTTCATGCTCATCCCCATGGTCATCCCCCTCAGCCTCAGGTGCATATTCAGGATCGGTATCACTATGTGAATGGACCTCATCTTCACTCATGTTGATGTCATAAGAGCTCATTGCGACACTGCAGTAAAAAAAAAAATTTGTAAGTGCCTAGTTTCAACCTAGTTTAGCAAATTTTAAAATAAAATTTTAAAACTTCATGATGAATCTTGATGGAAAGATGAAAAAAAAAACAATGAGCCTTGAGATGAAAATTCAAAATATGAATATGCATTTGCAGCCATGTATATGAAATTATGATTAATCTTCATGATGAATCTTGATGGAAAGATGAAAAAAAAAACAATGACCCTTGAGATGAAAATTCAAAATATGAATATGCATTTGCAGCCATGTATATGAAATTATGATTAATGTTTTAATCATAATTTCATAGACATGGCTACAAATGCATATTCATGTTTTTATTTTCATTTCAATGCCCATTTCAAACTTCAAACAACATTTTCAAAATGAATCTAAAAACTTGGAAAACAAAACAAAAAAAAAAATTGAAAAAACTTCAAAAAACAGTCATAAAACCCTACCTTGTGCTTGAAAAATCCTTCAAAATTGATGTAGAATGCTCCTCCTCTTCTTCTTCTTTCTCCTTCTCACCCCTCTTGCACTTGTAGAACCTCAAACTCACTCTTCTCACTGGTTTTCCTCTTCTTCACCTAGCTGCTCCAAAACATCAAATGCATATGTGAGTAAAAAAATGAGCAATTAGAGTGTTTTATTTCATTTAGAGGCTTTTAGATGGGTCCCACAAGCCTTTAGGGTTCGGCCCTAGGCAGAAAGAAAAATTTAAATAATTTTTTTTTAAAAAAAATTCACTTTTTAAACCGTCCCAGCGCGGGGGACGCCTAGGCGTCTCCGAGACGCTCGAGGGACTCTTGAGCGTCCCCAAAACATCTCAGAGACGCTCAGGCGTCCCCCGTGTCTCCCTGACGTTTCTCACGTCCCGACAATGGTGGAGGGACGACGGAGGGACGTCTCCCACCGTCTCCAAGTCTCTGAAACGTCTGGGAGAGGGGGATGGCTAAAATTTAGGGGGGGACGCGTCCCCTGGAACACTGCTAAAAATCCTATTGTTTCTCTCCTTCTAGAGACCCCATGCCACATGAAGAGGAATATGATTCCATATCTCCTTTATCACAAGGTGTAAATAGGGGTTACTTTGATTCCAACAGCTGACAAATTATTTAAGATTCAAATGGAGATACAGTTAATAGTAATATTTTTCAAACCCTCGTCTGAACCTCACTAGCAAACCTACAGTGAAAGAAAATATGGTCCACTATTTAATAATTAGCATAACATAAAATACATTTGTTAAAAAATTAAAATCCTCACCTATTAAGGTTGTCACTAGTGAGTATTTTTTTATGGGGGGCTTCCCACATAAAACAATTTATCTTAGGGATCACCCTTTTATTCCATATTTTACCCCAATCAAAAAAGGATCCCCCCATTACCATAAGCAATTAAGCTAGAAGTAGTTTACAATGATAAATCTCCTAAAGGATTTGGTGTCCAAATATATTCATCTTCTCTATTAAAACAGTAGAAATGGCAATCCCATGAATTCTGCTCCAATTGATTAATTACCCCAATCAAAAAAGGATCCCCCATTATCATAAGCATTTAGGCTATAAGCAGTTCCCACCGAGAAATCTCCTGAAGGATTTGATGTCCAAATATATTCATTTTCTCTATTAAAACAATAAAAATGACAATCCAATAAATTTTTCTCCAATTGATTGATCACCCCTTGCATTGCAACTTGCCTTTCACTCACTTGTCTGCAAAAATATTTCCATTCAAGATCTACCCCACTCCAATGGATATACCCATATAAATTTTCCGCATTTAATCTTATAAGAATCTCCTTCAATTGAGAGAAGATTGGAAATGAGGAAAGCAGAGGACCTTCTTTCCACATATCACTCCAAAAATTAACCTTATTACCATTACCCACCCTCCCATTTAGACCTTTCTTTATCACATTTCTTATTGTTGAGTGGAAAGCAGAGGAAAGCATAGGACCTAGAATATTATATTGTTGAGATATGTATTCTAGGTTATTTACTTTCATAATACTATTCTTCACAATGTCCCCATTGTGCCCTTATTCTTTTCTATTTTTATATTCTTCCCTCCCTCTTAGTGACTCATTAATGTCTTCACAAAATCCCCATTATATATAATTATTTTCATTGGAACTTTTACATGCATTTTAAATCATATTTATAAATATAATTTATTCTACAAACATCACTATCCATGGTTCATGACATTTATCATCATTTTTTCTGAGAACTAGTTCCAACCTACACAATTGACACAAAAATATACCACCACAAACAATTTTCAGTTGTGAAGTTTGACGCTTCATTTTTCAGATGTTTCATCTCCCTTGGATGTGAGGAGGGAAGGTTTTTGGACTCTTAGTATTTATTCACGAGTCTCATAAATGGGTGATGTGTGCTTAGTCTAGATATGTATGAATTAGTATCTCTTAGGAATACTAGATTGTTTTGTACAGTTTTGTATTGTTGTAATTAATCAACAAAGAAACCCACTTTCTTGCGTGGATGTAGTAAATTTGGTGAACCATGTTAATTTCTTATGTCTTGGTGTGTTATATTTTTTTCTTTGTTTATATTATTGCAAGTTTTAGGCATTCATTTATCTATCCTATTTTTTTTCATAGGACATAAATTTGGAATGTAGAAGTTGCAGCTCAAAGCTCTTTTAATCCAAAAGGAACTTTCAATCATGTTGGAAGGAAAACCAAAAAATCCAATTGCAATGTTTGATGAGACTAGTATAGAAATTTTTGATGAAGAAATTCTACAATTTAAAAATGCAAGAAGGCGGTACCATCACAAATCACCTGAACAAGTTCAACACCTTGTTGATCAATCAATTACTTTCAGTAATCATCACACTAGATGATGAGATCAAGGCTATCTTCTTGTTGTGTTCATTACTTGATAGTTGGGAAGCAATTGTTATGAATATTAGACATTCATTATCTAGCTCAAGTTTTGGATATCCTAAGAAGCGAAGTGTTCTAAAATTTGATAATGTTATTGGGGTTCTTCTCAAAAAAGACATGAGAAGAAAAAACCTACATATTTAATTGGGAGATGCTTTGTAACCACCAAATAAGGTAGAACATAGGAATGAGGGAAGGATAAACAGAGGGAAAGATCAAAGTCTAGCAAAAGATTAAAATACAAAAGCAAATAAGGTGATCATTGGTATTGTGGTAAGGAAGGCCACATGAAGAAAATTTGTTGGTCACTAAAGAACAAGAAGGTTGAGAACCAATCTAAAGAAAACGAAGCTAATACAACTTATGAAGAAGACGTGAGTTCTCTTACTCTGTCTACAAGAGATGCCACTATAGATGTTTGTCTAGTTCACTCAAGAGCATCATTTCATGTGACATCATGCAAAGATCATTTCAAAAATTATCAAGCCAGTAATTTTGGCAAGGTTTACCTCGATGATGGTAAGCCTTTCTATATAATTGGTAATGGATATGTTCTCCTAAAGATGAAAAATGACAATAATTGGTTGTTAAAGCATGTTAGATGTGTTCAACTCAAGAGAAACCTGGGCACAACTAGGCAATTGGATATTCTCGAATGCAATTTTGTCATTGAGGCAAGTGTGTGGGAGGTAATAAAGGAGCATTGGTGATTGCTAGAGGACACAAATCTAGTAGGCTATATGTGCTAGAGAGTCAAGATAGAAGTGTGAGCTACAATGGAAATCCTAGATAGCACAAAAGAGCTTTGGTATGAAAGGATCGGTCACATGAGCTAAAAGGTTCTTGAAGTCTTGGAGAAGAAGAACCAACTTCTATGTCTAAAAGTGGTAAATATGGAGTTATGCAAGAATTGCATATATGGAAAATAGAAGAAGACAAGATTTTCTACCAAGGAACATAAGAAGAAGTCAAGACCATTGGAGCTAGTGCATTTAGTTGTCTTTGGCCCCTTATAGGAATCATCTATTTGTGGGTCCACTCATTTTGTTAGTTTTTTGGATGATTGCAATAGGAAGTTTTGGGTTTACATGATGAAAAAAGTTTAATGTTTTTGTTATGCTCAAAAATTTCAAGGCATTTGTTAAAAATCAAATTGGTAATAAGATTAATTGTTTGAAAATTGGCAATGGGGTGAGTATTATTCAAAATAATTCAACCAATATTATACAAAGAACGGCATTAAGAGAATCAAGATTGTTCCTCTCATACTACAAGACAATGGTGCAACAAAAGGGTTAAACAAAACAATTTTGGAAAGAGCATGTAGCGTGATCTTAAATGCAAGACTAGGAGAACAATTTTGGATTGAGGCTATAAATACAATAGTGTACTTGATCAATAGATGAACATCCTCTCATTTAGATTTTGAAGTTCCCAAAGAGAAGTGATTAGGTAAAAATATTTCTTATAATCATCTATGAGTGTTTGGGTGTAAATCTTTGATTCATATCCCACAAGAAAAAATCATAGAGCTTGACGTGATGTCTAAAAAGTGTATTTTCATTGTATATGGAGACAAAAAATCTGGTTACAAATTACGGGATTGAGTCACCAAGCAAGTCACACAAAGAAAGATTGTGACCTTCGATGAAAAGGTAATTGAAAATTCACAAGAACAAGGAATATCAGCCAAGGAGTATGTTCCATTAGATGACATCACAAAGGAGTGTGATGTGTTCAAACAAAAGGTGATTGTAAATCAACCACAGGTGCAAGTTCATCTACATATACAACCACAAGTTCAGAATTTGAATTTCCATTATAACAAAGAGAAGGATCATCCCACTAGTACTTCTAAGGAAGGTACTCCATAGGAATTTATTCCTCAAGTTAGAAGATCTACTAGAGATCGTAGGCCTTTAATAAGGTACAATATTTCCTTCAACACATTACTTTCTGATGAATCTAAAATTGCTACATTTGAGAAAGAATGTGTAGAAAAATATAGTAAACAATGGGTGGAGACCATGAGAGATGAGATGGGATCTTTGATGCCCAATCAGACATGGGATTTAGTTCCTATTAGCAAGAAAAAGTAGGGAAACAAAGACCGAAGTTTTGAGCCCCAATTACTTTTTGAATGTTGTAGTTTATACCCCGGACTCAGACATATAAAGGCAACACTCGTTGATTCGGACAAAGGATTCACTAAGTAACTATATATTCACAAAATGATAGAAAACATCATATAGATAGAATTTTGGTAATCATTATATTAATCACGTCAAAGGAGTACATTTATATATCTTCCCCTATACTCTGCCTATCTCTTTCCTTTCCTTATATAACCTTTTATATGTTCACTCCTCTACTTATATTTAATTACATTCATTTTATATATAGGTTTGTACATTCATTCATCTATCATCCTTACACAATGTTATTTATATCTTTCTATATACATATATCTACAGGATGGGACGTGACCCATCTCTTCTACCCCTAGTATATATGGTATCTTTTCAATCTTAAGTTGTGCAAGCTCTTTGCGACAAGATGTGGTAGGATTTGCTCAGCGATGTTTGCACTGTTGTTCTTTCGTGCCAATAGTTTCTCTTCCACCCAACAAGAAAGAATTGTAAAACAAATGGTTATATAGGTTTAAAGAAGAAGAAGGTGGGAAAAAGAGATACAAGGCTAGATTGGTGGCCAAATCTTATACTCAATAAAAGGGAATTGATTTCATACATATTTTTTCACGAGTTGTAAAAATGACCTCTACCAATGTACTATTGGGTTTAGTAGTTGTTCATGATCAAGAATTAGAATAGCTTGATGGCAAGACAACTTTTCTACATGGTGACTTGGAGGAATCTAGTTGTATATGAAGCAACTATAAGGCTTTGAGGGAAAAGGTAAAGAGGCTCTAGTTTGAAGATTCAATTGAAGTTTGTATGGGTTGAAAAACACTCCAAGGCAATGGTATTTAAATTTAGATTTATTAATGACTGAGAAATTTTTTTCTAGAATGTAATCTAACCATTTTGTTTGTTATAAGACTTTAAATAATGATGAAGTTGTACTCTTGTTATTGTATGTCTATGATATGTCGCTGAAGAAACTAGCATAGTTAAAATAAAAATTGGGCAAGAAATTTTTAATGAAGGATTTGTGTGCTGCAAAGTAAACCCTTGGAATGACCATTATCAAAGACAAGAAGTAAAGGGAATTAAAACTATCACATGAGAAATATATTGAAAATTTATTGAATAGGTTTAAAATGAAGGATGTTAAAGCAATGAGAACACCTCTAGTAGATTATTTAAAATTATCTTCTGAGATGTGTCCTATTACAATTGAAGAAAAAAAAGACATTGAAAGAGTTTCCTTACTCCTTTGCAGTTAAGAGCCTTATGTATGCAATGCTCTACACAAGACCAAACATTGCCCAAGTAGTGGGAGTGGTTAGTAGGTATATGATCAATTCAAGAAAAAATTATTAGCGGTCAGTAAAAAGGATTTGAGATATCTGCAGGACGCATCGAATCATGTATTGAGGTTCAAAGGAGAAAATGCACAATTACAAGGATATTTTGACTCAGACTTGGCTGGTGACTTAGATCAAAGATTATCTACAACAAGGTATATTTTTACATTTGTAGGTGCAACATTCAATTGGATTTCTACGTTGTAGAAGGAGGTGGCTCTTTCCACTCCTGAAGCAAAGTATAATGCAATCACAAAAGGAGCTAAGGAGATGTTACAGTTATAGCAAATATTATCTAAATTGGGTAGTAAACAATAGGACTTCGTATAGTATAGTGAAAACAAAAGTGTAATACTTCTAGAAAAAAATATAGCTTTTCATTCGTGAACGAAGCACATAGATATTCAATATCACATTATTCGAAGTGTACTTCAACAAGGTAAGATAAAGTTGGAGAAGATACATACTAGTTTAAATCATGTAGATGCATTTACTAAGGTTGTTTCAAAAGAGAAGTTGGAGTTTCACAAAGCTTCTCTTGGTCTAGTAAACATGTGACAATAGGCCTTGGAAAGTGAATGACATCTCTAAGCATGGCTATTTACAGCATGGATTGGACTTCAACTAAGAGATTACTCGGATGTGAAGTCTAATCCTTCATTTTTCTAACGTTTCATCTCCCTTGGATGTGAAGAGGGTAGGTTTTTGGACTCTATCTTCATTGATGAGTCTTATAAATGGGTGATGGATGCTTACTCTAGATATGCATGAATTAGTATCTCATACATACTGGACTATTTTGTACAATTTTATTAATGCAATTAATCAACAAAAGGACAAACCCACTTTCCTATGCATGTAGCCATTTTGGTGAACCACATTAATTTCTTATGTTTGTGTGTGTGTGTGTGTGTTATTTTGTCTCTATTTATATTGTTGCAAGTTTTAGGCATTTATTTATCTATCTTATTTCTTAGCAACAACATGATTGATGAAGGAGACATGCCACAACCAACATGTAAATATATAAAAATATAAACATTACTAAATATAATTATAAATCACTCTCTCTTAAGAAGTCTGTAACTATAAAAGAATTGTCATACAAATGAAAACTCTCTTTTAAAAAGTTTATAACTATAAAATAATTTTCATCTAAATACTATCTCCACTCGACTAAATAACAATAACATAAAATAAAATATTATTTGTTTTTTATGAAGAGGGTTAGCCATATCAATAGACCCTAAGATGGACAAGAACTAATCAAAGTAATGAGATATAATTTCTGAAGATATAGAAATATTAATGATAATAGACCTCTCATATTTGTTATGTAATTTAATACCTCCAACCTATACTATTGACACCAAAAATATACCACCACTACGATGCTACTCCCTAATTTTTTAGGAAGATGTGATTAAAAACAAAGAATAGAGAAAAGAGAACAATATGGAAGATAAAAAATAAATAACTTAATTTGTTTCAATCAACAAATTACAAATTTATAGGTGTAGAAGACTCAACAATTTTCCTACAAAATAGCTAATACATTTGACAACTGATTGAAATGATTGACACCAAATTGTGACAATTGACAAAAAACTAAATCTAGTGACACCAAACTGGGACTCTTGACAACTATGCAATTTTGTTATTGACTTATTCATTTATGTTGGAGGGTTAATTCAAACAACCCCTCTAAATGCTACAACAATAAGCTAACTAACTTCAAAATAATAGGAAATACATTTTTTAAAATAATTCTTGAACCAATAAGAATTCTTCAAGCTACTCCCCACCAGCGGATATAGTCATCTAGCTATCATCCAAATTCCAAACATCATTGGGCACATTTTGGAAATTAAGTGTCTCATCGCCCTCGCAAAGGTATGATGTTGAATTTCCAGATTTCGGATATCCCTTGAACTATGGACACCAATCCTCACATGTATGTCTCATAACCCTAATGGGTACGGTTTATTCGATCCACAAGTATCTCAATCTATTGAGCATCTATCTATACTCTTGTAATGATGGAAATAGGGTGCTCCACCTTTTAGGAGATGAAGCACAATGAGGGGTTCCTATTTTGTTATTCTTACATCAAGGAAGCCCTAAAGATCTCAATTTAGAGGTGGAATGAAAGAAAGATAGAAAGGGGGAAAGAGATCTACTAAAGGGTGTCCTAGGCTATGATTAGAGACTAAAAGGAGGTTCACCACCAAGCTAGGGCTTGGAAAGATAAGTAATATGCAAGACCTAATTATGAACCTTAATGATATGCAAGACTTGAATAAAAGGCCTAGAAATGACTATAAATCAGAATAAAAAGCTGAGAAACCAGAGATGTGCACCTAGAAATCTCTAGAGGCATGAAACAAGATCTGAAATGTTGAAAAAGATGGATTTAGGGCACACTAGGACTGATACGCCACTTTTGGCATACCAGTCCTAGTCTAGGGTTTCTGGACTGGAATAGGAAATCTGGCACTATAGACTTAGAATCTTCATAAATCTAGAAATTTTCCTTTAGTCGGACTCATACGCCGCTTCTGGCGTATCAGTCATGTTCTGCTTTTTTGGAAAGTCAAAATCCAGAGATGCTCCTTAATCCCTGCTCTTCCTTCCCGACCTGATTTTTAGATCTGAACCAATAAAAAGACCTACAAAATAAAATGTTGTGTTGATTTGCTTATGGGGGTTTGCCTCAATCAAACCCCTAGTTTGGTAATTAAACCTTCATGGAAACAATGGGTCTTGAATGCCAATGTGAACATAAACCCTAACCTTAAGTGTATCTAAGATTAAGAAGTCTGAAATGCAATACAACCGTATTCTATTGTGCTAGAATGAGATGCATGAATGAAAGATGAAGATGAATGACTCACTTTGAGAGATCCATAATCACCCAAATGAGCTCTACTAATGCATGTACCTTCCTTAGGTTGAATGTAGAATGATAGTGAAGGATGGAATCACTTAGGAAACAAGTCATTAGGCTTGGCTTGATGGCTAGTTGCATCTCCCCAACCTAGAATCCATCATGATTCACCATAGGCAACCATAATCAATCCTTGACAATGCCAGATCTTGAATCAAAGTGAGCTTGAAGACCTGCAAAACCATAATAATGTTGCTTCAAGACTTCAACTTTGCTTGCTACTTGCTCTTGAACGCTTTGTGAAAGAATGCTTGAATGCTTTTGAATGCTTAGATCTTGAAATTGCTCATCTAGATTGAAAATAATGACTTAGAAGCTTGTTTATATAGGCAATACACCTAATTTAATGTTATTTAGATCTCAAAAGCCAACATCAACAAAAAATTTAAATTAAAAACTTGATTTTTTTGCTCAAACCCTAAAAAGGGGCCAAATGGGACTCATTCGCCACTTTTGGTGTATGGTTCCCACCTAGGGGGGTCATACGCCCAAGGTGGCGTATGAGTCCCACCCTAATTTTTCGAGATGGGTTGTTAGAAATTTTAATGCTTTTGATGATTTTGTCGGGTTTTCAGTCGAAATAAGCCTTGAGATCCGAAATAAAGGGGCTTAGGGAGCTATTAATGGTGATTTAAAGGGGCCTATTAACGATGATTAAATGAGAAATTGTACCATCTCCAAGAAGGGAGTACAATTTTCGTCATTACAACTCTACTGCATCCCTCTCTATCCTTAAAGTGATGGCCTCTTCAAAATAAGAGAAGTGCTTCATCTTCAATGAAATAATCATTACTATAAACATCTAGTGGTTTTTTTGCATACCTCATCACACACAACAGTTTATGAATTGATTATTTGACATCGCCCAACGAAAAAAGTTTTCATGAAGTTTCAATGCCTACACAAATAAGAATGGAAACAACCCACAAAACACTACTAAGAAACAAAGATCTCCCTCTACAATATATCACAGCTCTCTTACAATAGAGGTCTGGATGCTCACACCAATAGCAACACTTATCAATCTTCTTTAACAAAATAGAAAATTGGACGCAAAGACTCACAGCAATAAGACCACCCATTAGCTCTAATACCAAATTAAAAACCAAGAACAAAGAACATAGAACATAATGAAAGAGAAAAAATAAAAAATAAAAATTTATTCATCAGCAAATTACAATTTATAAGTGTAGAAGACTCAACAATCTTCCTACAAAATAGCTAATACATTTGACAACTAACTAAAATGATTGACACCAAACTATGACTATTGACAACAAATGAAATCTAGTGACACAAAACTAGAACTCTTGACAGCTATGTACAATTCTGTTATTGACTTATTTATTTATGTTGGAGCATTTATTCCAACGAATGTGATGTTTGGTAACTAAAAATGGCCTAAAGATTGAAGATAAATGGATGATTCGAGCTAAATGAACAAATGAGAACCATAAATTACAATAAATTAATTATTTGAGATTGTAGACACCCAAAAATGTCCTCTTACGATACTTTGTCACGACATTGCATCATTTAGACATCATGTAGCATGTTTTGCCCTAGGTACCCATGCCATCATCTAATTAGTTAAATAAATCTTATTTATTTGACTAAGTTCATTCATAATCCCTCCATTCTTCTAATGTTAATTAAAATAAAATCGTTTCTATTTGTAATCTCTTCGTTCTTCTAATGTATACTATTTAATTAATGAAGTCATAAATCCAACATTAATTAAATAAATCAAATATTTATTTAATTAATAAAATCCTAAAATATCTTCTCGCTTTCTTTCTAAAATCTGAACTCATGTGTATCTAATTAATTTATTTAATTAGTTAATTCATCAATTATCCTTCTCGTCTTTTTCAGGGTTTATTTCCTTTAAAATAGAAAATCAAAATCTTTCTATTTTCTTAGAATCTTATCCCATCTCGTTGTATTTCCTCTTTTGTCAAAAATCAAATACTATCAAATATTCTTCTCTGTCCACATCGAAACTCTATAAGTACCCTCACTCTGTCAAATTGATTTTGTAACTTTTCATCATCATCCATCATTCTTTTGTCATCCCTATCCTATCGTTATGCTGAAATAGTGAGCAACCAACATTCTGTCAATAGTCAAATCCTTCAAAGTTTTCATTCTTATGCGAGATTGAGAACAATGGAGTGAATCCCTGATAACATGCATGTTTGTTTAGACAGATTATTCATTTTGAATCTTAATCTAATAAGATTTCAGATTTAATATTTTTTCCTATCTACAGAGATTACTATAAAAAAAATTCAAACTAAATGGACAATTAAAGCTTACTCGACAACTATGTGTTAATATCATCAACTTGATATGTGAATGTATGTATAAGAAAGGATTCCAAATATCTCAATGGCCAAATCCTAGCTTTGGGGCAGGCATATAAATATCACTATACATGTCATTTACGAGAAGACGTTTGAGATGATTTTCCTAAGATGAGATAAAAACCCCATATACAAGAGGCGAATAGATATTAATCCCCTTCAATTCATGACTTAGTCTATTATAGTTAATGGGAGGAAATGGATCATTAATTACTAATTGCTCTGTAAGCCTAAGGGAAAGTGCAAGAAGTGTAATTCAAAGCATTGAAACTATTGTTCGTTGGTAACAATGTAATCTATTATTTAATATATAATATAATTAAAGTTCTTGAAATCTGATCTCTTTTATGTTTTTGCATTATTCATTCATTGATGCTAGCAGTTTCATTTACACAACAAAGAGGGTAAATCTTGGCAATTGGATAGGATGTCTAGTCCATACAATTAGTGATGTTTAGATCAGGATAATCGTTTTTGTCTTTTTTTTCTTCATGAGTTTTATATTAAATTTATATAATTTTTTTGTTATTTAATATGGGAGTAGAGTTTTAGATTGAAATCTCTTAAATTAAGAGTTAAGAATTAAGAGATATTTATTTATGTCAAAATTGTCTGGAGTACGATCGCCATCTCATCCATCATAATATTGTGAGAATTTAAGGAATTCTAGAAGAGTTGCAAATTACAAAATTGCAGAGATTGAAAAGAAAAAATAAAATCTAAATAATTGCATTGATTATTTTCTTGATAATTGCTTTAGAATGAGTAAAATATATAAAGTATGAGAAGAGCCATCTAGAATGGTAACTACCAACTAGAAAATAGGCATGCAACTCCATGTAAGATTGCACAACTAAGCAATCATTATCCTAAAAATCTAAGAAAGCTTATCCAAGAAAGCAGTAAACTTATATAAAAAAGAAAAGAACGGGCATTTAAGGAAAAATCAAAGAGATTCCTTAGGTAGCATACAATCAAATAAACCAACAACATTTATCCACATGAAGTTGCTAATTTGTGCTAACACCCCCCACCCCTTAAGTCTAACTAAGGAGACAGTAACCAAGGATCGATGCATGAAAACATGAATGGGTCTCGGCTACAAGGCCATGTTAGGTACCAATTACAAAGAGGAAAGGAGAAAATCCGTGAGAAAAACTCCTAACCAAAAGATGCAATATTGATATCCATCACAAATCCAATCAATCTTTGTCCACACAAAGGATGACAGACGAAGCCATACAACCCCCTGCATAATGAAATAATTTGCTGCAAAGAAGCACTGGAAGCACACTTGTGGAGTGACACTGGAATCCTTAATCCGACAAGCAAGGAAAGATACTTTGTTTGCTAGAAACCGTATTAGAGCCACTAAACAACTCAGGTTGGAATCATGATAAAGCAACAGCAGACCCGATGCCAAGGAAACTCTCGCAAACTGGCACACCTCTGGTATCTATGAAATAATAGTTGATTGAAAAAAAGATCTGGAACAGAAATGATGATAGAAATCAAAAAGATAATGCAAACCTAACGCATACAAAAAGGACATAGTGCATGCACAGATGAATGTTCACATTTGCCTCCATGATTTTCAGCCCTGCAATATAAAATGAATTTGCACTCAAACTAGCCTATGCTCTGATACCATGTGACAATTTCAGGAATTTTAGAAGAGTTGCAAATTATAAAATTGCACAGATTGAAAAGAAAAAATAAACTCTAAATAATTGCATTGATTATTTTCTTAATAATTGCTTAAGAATGAGTACAATATATAAAGCATGAGAAGACCCATCTAGAATACCAACTACCAACTAGAAAATAGGCATGCAACTCCATGCAAGATTGTATAACTAAGCAATCATTATCCTAAAAGTCTAAGAAAGCTTATCCAAGAAAGCAGGAAACTTATTTAAGAAAGAAAAGAAGGAGCATTTAAGGAAAAGTCAGAGAGATTCCTTAATTAACTTACAATCAAATAAAGAAATAACATTTATCCACATGAAGTTGATAATTTACACTAACAAATAGCAGAATCAAAAACATTTGATCTCTAATAAACGTATTTAAACCATTTAATGTCAAACCCATCGTTTCAATTTTATTAAAAAGACAAATCTTTCTCATCTATGAGTGATATAATGGTATGGTATGCAGACTCACGAAAGAAAATTTGGAGAAATGGTCTGAGCGTATTGACATTCAGTTTTCCCAACGATAATTAACAACAATGAATACAACAGCAAAAATATGGGTTGATCAACACATTTACTACAATGAGGAAATAATTTTACAGTTTACTACGCAACCATACGACGGTTGGATTTGTATACAGAAGTGAGATGTTACCATATTAATCATCGTGTGTTGTTAGTTTTGTTTGTTATATTTTGACAGTTTTATTTTTAATTTTTTGTTTGGATAGTTTGGTCAAATAATTTAACTACTTTGCTTCTGCTTTTTAATGTATTTTGTTTGTTCAGATTGAATACAATTTTAGAGCTTTTTTTCTATGTTATTTATTCTGGACTGACAGTGGTATCAGAGCATAGGATTTACATCTATTTGCAAATTAAATTTTCAATTCATAATTTCCTACTACCATGCAAGGAGACAATGCTTGTCTGTTATAAAAGAGGCATTTTTTAATTTAAAAAAAATGTTTGTCTTCTTTATTAACTGTCTAAGGAGTGCCTGTTGTAGAAATTGTTTAAGAAGACAAGGCAGATATTAAGGTGAGATCTATCTTCTATTATTTACCTCTTGTCACAAAGATTCTTATCTTACTTTTTCATTTCACATGTAAGCATGAAAAATTAAGTAGTCTTGATTCTGCAATTTGTACAAGTTGTGTGCATTTCTTTTACAATTCACCATGCAATCTGTTATATTAATGATTGGAGAAATATTAGCTAGAAAATATAGTTGAATAGAATGGTGTAGGAAAAAAGAAAACAATCTCATTTTCAATGGTCTATGGTGTAATATTTGTGATGGAGATGTCCAACCTACCACATCTAATGCTGCAAAAGAAAAAGAAGTTTGGCAATATACAAATTCGAAGGTCTTGGCTTTGATAAGGGCTTCCTTTAATGGAGATGTGTTTAGACATATACAAGGGTGTAAATTTGCTTGGGCTTCCCTTCAAAAATTGAGAAATCTATATGATTCTCATTCTAAATTAAATTTTATTCAATTACAATTGAAGCTATTCAATCTTGAATTGAAGAATGCAGATGTTATGAGTTTGGCTTTTGAAATTCGAGCCATAAAACAAGATGTTGATGTAGCCAATGGGAAAGTTGACATCTATCTCACAGCCTTCACAAAGGTCCTTCTTTCAACACATTCCACATATTTGGAGTCCCTTTAAGCAAGTAACCAATTGAAGATCATCACTTTTGATCAATTGGTTGAAAATTTGGTAAAACATGAGAAATCTTTTGGAAGAAAATTTGATAACATTGGTGAAAATGTTTGTCTTGCCAACCACAAAGACAAGCCTCCTAATAAGAACTCTTATAGAGGTGGTTATAATGATAGACGAAACGGTAGATGCAAGAATAGAGAAAGAGGAGGTGCATATGGTAAAAGCCACTCCCAACATGACAACCAAAATGATAGACATCACTTGTACTATAAAAGATGTGGTGGAAAATGTAGACATGAAGCACATGAATGCAAACTTTCATGGGGTAAGATAGAAAATTCCTTTAAACAAAAAGATAAAACACATAATGATGCCAAAACTTTAGGAGCAGGGGAATTGGTATGTGGTAGTGATAATGATCAATATTTGCTTTATGTTTCACATTTTTTCTATTATAATTCATTTAATACTTCATGGCATGATGATTGGGTGTTAGATATTGGAGTCACACATCATATGACATTTCAACATGATTACTTTGAAGAATTTAATGACGATGTTTTTGGTACAATCTATTTTGCAGAACCATTAGGCTCAAATTGCTTAGCCTTCCAAATTTTGCACTTCATGATGTTTTGTATCTTCCTCAATTGCAACATAATTTGTTGTCATTAGTATTGATTCGACAACAAGGCCACTACACTTTGTTGGAAGATGGACAAGTGGTTGTTAGAAAGAAGTCAAATAATCAAATTGTATTTACTAGTTATGAGGTTGGCAAGTTATAAAAGCTTCATGGAAATTAAGCCCTTTCTAAGAGTTTTGCATATCTTACCAAACAAGGAATTTATCTCCTAGTCTTTTTTGGTGTGCGAGATTTGCACATGTTAATTATGATAGCATGCATATCATCCAAAAGAATGACATTGGAGGTTTTCCTAATTTACCTGATTTGAAAAATGTGAAGCTTGTCTCCTTGCGAAACAACATAGAGATTCTTTCGCTCACTCCGCTTGATAAGCACACAGAAAATTGTAACTCATACATTTTGATTTATGTGGTCCTTTAACACTGACTTTTGCTAGAGGATGTAAGTATTTTATGTTGTTCATTGATGATTATAGCTGCATGACTTGGATTTATTTCTTACAGCAAAAATTTGAAGCTATTAAAACTTTTAAGAAGTTTCTCATTACGATTAAAAATCAAGCACAATCTCAACTTGGTACTCCTCGAGCAAACAATGGTGGATAATTTGCTTCCATAGTTTTTGAGGATTATCTTCATCAACATGGCATTCAACATCATCTCACTATTCTAGGTACTCCTCAACAAAGCGTTGTTGTTTAAAGAACGAATAGAACTATCATGAATATGGTTCGAGAAATCTTATATTTCAAACACATTGAGTTACATTTTTGGATAGAAGTAGCAAGGATAGCAGTGTATCTTCACAATAGATCTCCTTCATCTGCTCTTCACCAAGCAACTCCACATGAAGTTTGGTTTGGTTATCCTCCCTCTATTCGGAATCTTCGCATTTTTGGCTCCACTTATTATTCCTTCATTCCAAAGGAGAAAATAAGTAAGTTGCATCAAAGAAGTTATAAGTGCAATTTTCTTGGCTATTCTGAATCTTCAAAATCCTATAGGTTGTATGATGAAGTTAACAACAAATTCTTTATTGCACGAGATGTTTTATTTTGTGATTTTTTCAAAAATGATGTAAATATTGATTCCTAGCTAAAACAACTTGACAAATTTGCCAAGTTTCTTGCTTGGAAAGAATATCCATGTGAGATTCTTCAATATGGGGGGAATAAGTCATTTCGAACCACCTTTGTTGGGTCCATATATAAAACTTCTATCTCAAGATGTCCCAACTCAAGATATTCCGTCTCAATATATGCAAGAAGAAACCACCTCTTTGATGATTTCCAATCTTTTGTTGACCATAGGAGTTTAGAACAATTAGCCACTAATGGAGCTTCTAGTCAAGAAATGGAAGCACCTTTGGTTCACTCAAAACCTTCCCACAAGTGGGCCAAACACGTCCAACAAACTTTGAAATATTTAAGACCTAAAGAAATAAGAAAAACAGGCACATGAAGTTCTTACAAAGCAAGGAAACACATTCAATCTTCTATTCCAAGCAACTTGGAGTCTATTGATGAACTAAATATCATAATAGAATCAGAACAAGCTTTGTATGAAGAAGCTAAGGATATTGTAGTATGGAGACAAGCTATGCAAAATGAGTATGATGCTCTTATGAAAAATAAAACATAGGAGTTGTTTGATTCACCACTTGGTTGTAAACCTATTGCTTGCAAGTGGATTTATAGAAACAAATATAAAGCAGATGGCTCACTTGACAAACATAAAGCTTGACTTGTTGCCAAATCTTATGCTATAAAAGAGGGCATATATTATGATAAAACTTTTGCACCTACAACAAAATGGACTACCATTCATGCTTTTTTGGCTCATTTGGCACAACATGGGTGCAAAGTTTATCAAATGGATGTCAAAACTGCATTTTTGAATGGTAATCTTAAAGAAACAGTATATATGACTCAACCACAAGGATATGTAGTTAGTGCTAAAGAACACTAGGTATGCAAACTCATAAAATCATTGTATGGTTTAAAGCAAGCCCCCAAGCCTGGTATGAAAAACTTACTAAGCATGTCTTGAAGTTGAATTTCAATCATTTTGAATTTGATGATGCAACTCTTTTTGTTAAAAGGGTTGGTAGAATTATTGTCTATCTTGTTCTTTATGTGGATGATTTATTTCTCAATGGTAATAATGAATATTATAATCAAAATGTGAAAGACCAATTGAAGCAAGGGTTTGAAATGACTAATTTGGGTCATCTTCATTACTACTTGGGTATTGAGGTAATTCAACAACCCAAGTATATCTTCACCTAGAAAAAATATATTGGTGAACTTCTCACTAAGTTTGACATGGCTGATTGCAAACCACTTAGTACTCTAGTAGAGCAAAATTTGAAACTCACATCCACTGAATCTATAGCATTGGTTGATACCACTCCATAGAGGTAACTTGTTCGTAGTTTGATTTATGCAACAACTACTCATCCGGATATTTCTTTTTCTGTTGGGATTCTCTCTAGATTCATGCAACAACCTAGAGAAAATCAGCAACAACCTAGAGAAAATCATTTGTTAGTTGTTGAACTAAAGGAAAATAGGTGTAGGGGGTCCACCTTTCAGGAGATAGATACCAAACCTAGGGACCTATTTCGCACTTTAGTTCATTAGGAAACCAAGATCCCTCAACCACGTGACTCAATTGAGGGAAGGAACTAGGGGTTTCCTTGGTGTGATTAAACAGGGGTTCACCATCAAAATGAAGCTTCAAAGGAGAAATGCAAACTCTAGTGCATTAAACCCTAGAAACTTGAAAGCATTAAATCAAATTGACAAACAGAAATTAGACAGAAAGGAACCTGGTAAACTGATGGATTCCAAGCAAGATCTGCAAATCTGAAATTTTGTTTTTTGAAGTGCACTGGGACTGATACGCCAAGCTGGGCAATTTAGTCCTGCTACAGGAGTCTGGGCAAGATCTGGAATCTTCTAGTGGTTGTTCAAGATCTACCTATGTTACACCGGCGTCGGGGACGGGGGGACGTCGGGACGGGGGGACAAAGGGGCCTCGATTTGGGGACGGCGGCGGGACGGCGGCGGGGGGGGGGGCGGCTGTATATACTATATACTATACATATGGTACTTAAAATGCTAGTTATGAAAAGATGTATAACAATATACTTGAACATTGAACATTGAACATTAAAATTTAACAATGAACTACTAAATGAACCATTGAACATTGAAGTTTTCAAATTTGAAAGTAGAATACGCAATACTACAATGTAACAATTGTCGAATCAGCAAATGGAAGATTTCTATTATAATTTATATCATAAAGATGATTACAATGAGTAGCATGATATGAATATCAAAACAAGTACAAACTACAAAGTCAAAATGCCAAAATGTAGTGAAGCAGGCGGAGGCCTCTAATCAATGTAATCATCCCTCGGGAGGTCGGCAAACTCCTCATCACTGGAACCACTGGACTCCCCAAGGTCAAGATCTGCCAAAGGAACACCAACCAGCCCTAAACCTGCAACATCCTCATCCTCATCAATCTGTGATGGCTCCTCTGGCTCTACATCCCATCGTGTTGTTGGGCTCTCCTTGTACACACGTGTCCTGCGGTCAGTGATACGCAAGGCACTATGTACAGCCACTAGCTTCTCTGCTCTCCTAGAGGTAAGTCTGTTCCTCTTAAGAGAGTGGATGAAGCTATAAGTAGACCAGTTCCTCTCAGAAGCTGAAGAACTAGAAACCTGAGACAACAAACGAATGGCTAGTGTTTTAGTCAGTGATTTCGGTCCATGACAAGTCCACCACAAAATCGGATCCTCCTGTGCCATAGTTCTTATATCCGCCTTTGCCGCAGCCTTGTAACCCCTAAGAGTAGCAAATTTTGTCCACTCAGTGCGAATGTTGCCAGCATCTTTAGCATCATACATTCTATCAATGCACTTGAAGAACCCTTCCTTCACCTCATCATCCTGAATCGGTGTAACTCTACCAGGCCTAGGCATGTACCACTTCGGATTCAATGAATAAGAAGCCATGTGCAAGGGAGTGTTTAGGCTATCCCATCTGCGCTGAATAATAGGCTGAATGTAAACATTGTAGAATGTTAGAGTGGGGTCCTTCTCTCGCACAACTGCCTTCATCTGGCCAAGCATCGAATCAATGCACTCATACACCTCTCCAAGGTTAGGTGCATCCCCATCCCCATATCTGATGACTTGGACAACTGGTTCAATGATGGCAACAATATATTTTGCATCATTCCAAAATCCATCACTCTTCACTATCTCCTTCACCCTCTTCCCCTGCTCTGTCCTGGCCCCATCCCACCGATTCCATTCTTGCGTCATAACCATGACTTGCAGTGGCTCTTGCAACTCAAGCATTCTCTCCATAAGAATGAAATAGGATGCATATCAGGTCTCAACTGGTTTCAAGAACTCCTTCTTCGCAAAGCTCCTGAAGATGGCATGTGAAGTGTGGTGGTTGCAGATATACATCTGCACATCTCTAGCATTGTTTACCACTCCTCTAATCCACTCAATCTTCCCCATGTCCTTGAGTGCATTGTTCATGGCATGCACACAACATGGAGTCCACCAAATATGTCTGTATGTTGTCTCGATAAGCCTCCTTGCAGCTCTGCACACATGTGCTGCATCTGTCACTACTTGGACCACATTTTGTGGCCCAATCTCCTCAATAGCTGCCCGAAGGATCTCAAACTGAAAATCAGCATCTTTTCGATGCCCTGAACAATCAACTGCCCTGAGAAAGAATGGGCCCTCTGAACATGTAACTATGACATTGATGAGTGGACGATGCCTAATATCCGTCCACCCATCCATAACAATGCTGCATCCAGAATCCTCCCAACATGCCCTCATCGTCTCCATCAATGAACTGATCTTGGTATAGTTGTTATCCAAGATCGTTGTCCTCAATTTGTGCTCACCTGGTGGCACATATGATGGTCCTCCCTTCGCCACCATCGACATCATCTCCTTATAATAAGGAGATCGAGCTACATGAAATGGGATTCCATTGGCAAAAAAGAACTTGCCAATGGAATCATCTATCTGATCCTTCTGGTGCACATTAAATAAATCAGCTATGGGGTTAGGCTGATTTTGCATCTTGCGTTTCCCCTTGCCCTGTTGCGATTCAGGCATAGCACTATAGGTGGATGAAGGTCCTGAGGCTGCCCCTGACAATGTTCCTGCTCTAATATGTGGCTGCCTCTGCATATGCTGCTCCTGAATCTGCTGTATAGTCTGAATATTTTGCCTAGCAGACAAGGTAGTAGGCATAGGAATTGTCGCGTCATCTGGAACACCCCAAAGCTTGTTGAACTCAATTCTGTATTTCATATTTTTAGCTTCCTTCAAAAAAGCACATGCTCCCACACCTTTTCCTGGCCAAAAGAGGAAGTGAGCATTAACTCTGGTGATGCTCCCAAACCAATCATCACCACAAATGTTGCATTTCCATTTTCTCGTACCACCACATGATGTTGGGGCTGTTATTCTTGTTGCAAACTGTTTGAGAGGAGATTTGGGATCATAAGGACCCCTAGCCCACTCTGCCAAAAGCTGAGAGGGGCAATCTGTAGCAACTGCTGCACTAGCTATGGAACTAGTTTGTCTTTCTTGATTTGACCCATGTTCACCCCCCTCATTGTGCTCATCCTCATGCTCGGGTTCATATTCTGAATGGCTTGCATCATGAGAATGAGTTTCCAATTCCATCTCATCCTCACTCATTTCATGACTGTGGGAGCTCATTTTGACACTGCATTTCACAAAATGAAAAAAAAAATCAATAAACACATAGTTTCAGCCTATGCCCTACTTTAGAATTAAAAAAATAAAACTCTATATTTTAAATTTTAAATTTCAAAACAAAATCTTAACTAATTTAGAAAATGTTTAAATGAAACAACAACAATTAGAAATGAAACAACAAGAACTAAGAACTTATAATTTAGAAATGAAAATGAGAAAATTCAAAAAACTAAAACAATGAACATTGAAAATCAGAAAATAAAAGAAAAACTCAGTTCAAAACCTTACCTTTTGCTTGAAAAATCTCTTCAACAAGCTGAAGAATCTTCCTCCTCTTCTTCTTCTTGCTCCTTGACACTCCTATTCCACTTGCAATCACTCCTTTCACTCCTCCAATCACTGTTTCCTCAGCTCTTCAGTCTTCTTCTTCTTGCTGTAGCAGACAAGCAGAAATGCAAATGTGGATAAAAATGAAGTTAGAAGGGGCTTTTGATAGCATAGAAGAGTTTAGATGGGGCCCACATGCCCTTAGGGTTCGAATAGAACAAAAAAAATAATAAAAAAATGTGTTTTTTTCATTTGAAAAACGTCCCACTGGACTGTCTGCCACGGGAGACGCCGGTGCGTTTCGGCGTCTCCAGCGGCGGGGGAGCAATCGGGTGGCGCCTCCGGAGACGGGGAGACGCCGTCCCCACGTCTCTGAGACGTCCCCGTCTCGGAGACGCTAGGGCCCAGGGGGGGGACGCGTCCCCGGGGTTCACTGAGATCTACAGAAAACTAGCAAAAGGGTTGTACTGAGACTCATACGCCTAGAGGAGCAATTTAGTCCCAGTATTAGGGTTTGACTAATATTTTTGTAGCCTCTAGTGATCTTCTCTAACTTTCATCTTGCCTGATTCTTAAAATCCGAAAGTTTGAATTTTGGCCTGTAAGTGAATTTTCGTGAAGATGACAACTTTTGCAACTTTCTCCAATTTTGCTCTTCAATGGATCTTCAACCTAAATCTACAAATCAAACATCAAGGAGACGGAAAAATGTTGTTTTCTTAAGGAATGGCAAACCCCGTTTTGGTAATTAAACCTTCAAATAAAATGAAACATAAATGGAAGGAATGATGAATGAACAAATGCAATGTTGCAACTCACCAAACCCTTGAAACAAAAGTTGCAGACTTGTTTGAAATGGCTCCAATGGGTGTGGAATCTTGACTCTCGATCTTGATATGAGATGTCTTTGAATGCTTGCTTGAATCATGAAACCCTACATCACAAATGTTAGCTCAAAAATATACATGATGCATGAAGACTTTGACATGATGCTTGAATCTTGAATGTTGCTCCAAATGCTTGATAACTTGCTCCTAAATTCTCTTGATCTCATAAACTTGCTATAGGAATACTTGCATAAAACTTCTAGCTTGAAAAATCTTAGGTGAAACATAGTGAAATAACCTTGAATTTATACCTATTTATGCCGAATTCTCCAAAATTACAACACTACAAGCCGACATCTGATCTAGGATAATAAAATCCTGCCAAGAATTTGATTTAAAATAGGTTCAAGTTAAAGCGGAACTCATACGCTAGTCTAGGCGTATGAGTCCCAGGATCTTAAACCTAGGACAAAAACTCTGAGAAGTGTTAAGTTCAATGCAACATTAAATCAGGTCCTAAGACCTAGGTGAGACCCATATGCCCAAAGGGGCATATGAGTCCCAGATCACTAGATCTGGAACACATAACCTCAGACATTGAATGATGATTTGTTATTTGTTAAATGTCGGGATTATCCTTAGAAAAATGCATTTAATAAGGATTGTGGATGCAAAATAGGACCAATTAAAGCATAAATAAGCCAAGTTCTTGACAGGGAGGACCCAAACAAGTGTGAAAATGTAAAGGGTGATTAGTTGAAAAAATGGATGCTTTATGGTTTTGGACATAGACCATCACCTTTCTCCAACTAACATTCAAGGATTCCCTTTAGATCTAAGCCCAAGAGTCGAATAAAGGTAAGAGATCTACTAAGGGACTGTCCTAGCGTCTGATTAATGACTACTGAGAGGTTCTCCACCAAGTTAAGACTTCAAAAAGACAATGAAATGTAAGATGAAATGCAAAACCCTAATATGATACAAACTTGAATTAAATGACCTAGAAATGCATATAAAATAGAATAACAAACTGTAAGATGAAATGTGTGCACCTGGAAACTTGAAGATGACTTGAAGGAGTCCTGAAATGCTAGAAATTCTGACCTTTTGACCTAGTGGGACTCATTCGCCATTCTTGGCGAATCAGTCCCAGTTCTGGATTTTTGCACAAGGGTAGGTTTCAAACAAAAGGCTATCTGAATTTGCAAAAATTTCCGAAAAACACCTACAATGGGACAAATTTTTTGGAACTTCAAGGTCTAAATTTGTTCTTCTTAGTCTGCTCAATTTAATTCTCCAGGTTTTCGGATGTGAAACTCTGTTTTCGGGGCTGTAGGTGACCTTTTAGTGAAGATTCCAACCTTGCCAATGAGGAGTTAATTCCAACAACTTTCTTCAAGCTTGTAACCAAGTCTTCAATGGTCTTTCAAGCTCCAAGAAACCTAGATTTGCAATCACACGTGAAAAGAGGAGAAAACTTATTGATTGTTAGGGAATAGGGGTTTTCCTTGGCCAAATCCCTTTTAGGTAATTAAACCAAATGATGAAATAATGAAAGATGAATATGAAACATGCAACATAAAACATGAGCAATGATACCTTGAACAATGTCTTGTAATACAAATCAACAATCTAGCATGAAATGGCCATGAAGGATGTAGATCTAGATCTTGAGATAAGTGTAGAACAATGCTTGACCTTGGATCTTGAATGCAACATCACAACACTAGCTCAATAACATGCTTGATGCTTGATAATCTTGACATGATAATGGATCTTGAATTGCTGCAATAAATGATGAAGAATTATGCCCTTGAATGCTTTGGAAATGATCTTGAATGCTCTTTTGATGATGTTGTAAAGTCTTGGAATGCTTAACTCTTGCTTTCTTGGCTTGATATCATGTAGGATTAATGATATAATGATTTGAAATCTCATTTATATAGGAAATCCATCTAATATGTTGTATATTAGATCCCAAAGGTTGACATACACAAAATTTGAACTTAAAACTCAATTTTTCCCGCTCAAAACCTTGAAAATAGGCCAAATGGGACTCATTCGCCAAGTTGGAAAAATGGGTCCCACTTGAATGGGACTCATTCGTCCAAAGTGGCGAATGGGTCGCCCATGGCCTATTTTGATTGCTAAAGTGTAGGGGAGTGTGTAAATTAAGTTTATATGTTGATATTGTCGGGTTTTTGATTGAAACATGCCTTGGGATGCATAATATAGGGTCTTAGAGGCCTATTAATGATGATAGTAAGGCCATAAATGCAAGAGGGCCCAAAATTCAATGTGAAAGTGTAAATAAATACAGTTTACAACACTAAATTAAGGCAAAATTGAGTCTATTTAGCTTAGAAGGGCACTAAATCCCATGTGAATGTGTAGAACACATTACAACAATAGATTAGGTCCACTTTAGTTTACAAGCCTCTTAAATTTAATTTGAAGGTGTAAATAAATACACTTTACAACACTAAATTAAGGAAAAGTTAGGTTTATTTAGCTTTAAAAGGGCCCAAGACCTAATGTGGATGTGTGAAACTCATCACAACACTAGATTGAGGTGATATCAAGTCCAATCTGTCACTAATTATAATCAAGAAAAAGGCGTACCCTTTTTCCGTCATTACAAAGGGATACATTTTTCTACATTACAACAGCCAAACGTGTTCTTCGATATTTGAAAGGCACTCAAAACTATGGACTCAAATACTCTAAGGTCACACACTTCTCATTGCTTGGATATTCTGATTATGATTATGCAGTTGGTTTGGGAGATGACAAATCTACATATGGTTTCTTAATGCATCTCGGGTCTGCAGGTATTTCTTGGAAATCTAAAAAACAACCAGTCCCAACTCTATCTTCTACAGAAGCCGAATATATGCAGCCTCTGCTCGGCAACTCGGAAAATTTTATGGCTTTGAAGAATTCTTGCAGATTTACAAGAACAACAAGTTTCATCCACACCACTCTCTGTTGCCAATCAATCGGCAATCAAAATGGGAAAAAAATCAATCTTTCACAATCGAACCAAACACATCAACACCAAGTTTCATTTGATTCGGCACCATATGAAAGATGGCAAATGTCCAACTGAAATATTGTCCCACTACAAATCAGCCCACAATATTCTTAGCAAAACTGAAGAGTTTGAGAAATTCAGAGGAATGCTTGGTTTAACCCCTTCAAATTAAGGAGGGATGTTACCATATTAATCATCAGGTATCGTTAGTTTTGTTTCTTTTGTTTTGACAATTTTATTTTTAATTTTCCGTTTGAATAGTTTGGGACTCTTTGTTCAGATTGAATAAAATTTTAGAGTTTTTTTTTATATTATTCATCTTGACAGTGAGAGGATGTCCATGTCAGCAACCTACAAAGAGAAATGAAAACATATGCAAAAAAAATTAGCTATTGTAGATGACAAAGACAATATCACTACATTCATTTTGGCAGCGAGTGTTCAATAGCTACTTCTGGTTCACGATTTCTCGACATACTGTTGTCTAAGGGCGTAGAGGCAGGATTTCTCAACCACAAAAGAACCAGTTTAACATCTAAATTTGGTTCGTAGTTAGGATGGCTAATTGTCCTGCGTAGTGAGGTGCTGGGAAAGTAAGGGTGAGGCAAGCTCAAAATATATAAAAGATCGTCACCAATGAACGAATTGAATGTTGAAATGTCAATTGATGAGGAGTGGACAGATGAGGGTGAAGATTGCTCACCCTGTTCTTTAAATCAACTAAGTAACAATTTATGCAGCAGAAAAATGACTACTTACAGTTACAGGAAAAATTTACAAACAGTCGTGAGAAAAAAAGCACCATAACTCATGACTCAAGCGATGAACACAAGAAGAAAAAAATAATGCACATTAATTCAGAATTTTCCTTTGTATTGCTAGAAGTTTGCAGACATATACACTGTCTTTTCCCGACTTTTCTTTTAAGAAAGAGCAAAGGAGACTCTATCTATACAGAGCGATACAATTCATAAAGAAATCCTAAAACACAGCTTGTAAATCTACTTTAAAACTCCTAAAAATATATTTAAAACAAAAACCTAAACCAGAAATCAGCGCTTGATTTCTCCTAAGAGCATATTAAATATAAAAAAATATATATATATAATAAACTTTCGTAAACTGCTACTTTAAAACAAGATGCAGCATCATTTATCCAAAAGAGAGAACAAAAGCCAATTGATGAGGAATGAACAGATGAGAGACTCCAAACGTCGAGGGGATTTACAAAAGAATGTGCTAATAGAAAAATTAAAGGGGAGAAGAGAGAACAGAACAACACAGGAAAGATTGCTGCGAGACTCATCACATCTATTCATCACATATACTTAAATATTTTTAAGTACAAAATAAATCAACAACTTTTTATAATCATGTTAGTTATGGTGACAGTTAATTAGAGCTGATCAACAACAAACTGGATATCTAATGACAGAAAGCACAAACACGTTTTCAAATTTTTTTCATATATGTTCAATATTCGATTACACATGTTTAAGTTGGAACGTATATTTCAATATCAAATTGAATAACAACTAAACAATAGGAAATGCATTATGCAGAAGTTGTTCTTTGAAAACAGTTTTCAGACCAGTAAGACTTCTTCAAGTTACTCTTAAGTATAAGTATAGTCATCTAGTTATCATCCGAATTCCCAACATCATTGAGCACCATTTTTACATGAAGTGTCTCATCACCATCATAAAGGTATGATGCTGAACTTCCAAATTTTAGATCCCCCTTTCAACTATTGGACACCAATCCTCACATGTATGTCTCATAACCCCAATTAGGTATAATTTATTTGATTCATAAACACCTCAAACTATTGAGCATCTAAATATTTTCTACTGCATCCTTCACTCCTCAAAATGTTGGTCTCTTCAAAATAAAACAAGTGTCTCATCTGTTGACCTCATCACACACAACAATCTATGCATTGATCTTTGACACTACCCAAAACAAGAATCTTCCACAAAGTTTCAGTGCCTACATAAATAAGAATTGAAACAACACACAAAAAATACTATTAAGAAACAAAGAACTCCTTCTGCAATATATCACAGCTCTCTTTTTATTTATTCTACAATAGCGATTTGGCTGCTCACACTAGTAACAATACTTATTAATCTCACTATTGGAGGTGATATGGTTCTATTTGAAGATGGGCAAGGGCTCAACAGAGAACATGTGGAGGAAGTAATACTGGAGACTAATGCCACTGGGATTATATTTGCCATACAGAACCACGTTTTTCTAGGGACCCAACATGGCGCCTTTTGCAATAACTTGTTTTTAATTGTGCTTTCATTTTTAGACACACACCACTACAAGATCCTGGTGCAAACTACATCACTGTTTGGTGATTTGTTTGCACACTCAAGCTACACTTGCTTTGATACCACCTGATGAGGGTTACTTCATAGAACTCACAATATAGATTTCCATGTAAAACATATGAATTCATTGATTCAGAATTATCAATTATTATAAATAATAAATATAAAATAAAATAGATGATAAAATCCTCGAAAATCTACAATACAACTTCAATACTTTCTTTTCTGGAGTCTTTTACCTCTTAGGAAACTTCAAATCTGATACAATTTTTTTTCCTTCTTCCCTACTCATGACCTATCTCTCCCACTATTTTCCCCTCCCTTGGAAATGCAAGAAATAAACAATAAATGCACTTGGACACCACCTTCCATGCTCAAGAAAGTGTAACTGTCGATTCTCAAAAATAGCACAACTTCCAAGAGTCAACATTTGATCCAAGCACCCAATTGAGCCCTTTTCTTAAATTGTAGTGCTCAAAGTGCTCTACGTCCCTAAAATTTAATTCATTCAATTTCTCTGGATTTTGAAGCTTCATTGCATTATTTAAAGCCTCAATACTCAATCTGAAGGTTATTCCAAGATTTTTGGAAACTTGAATCTTTAACAACTTCACATTCAAACCTAACTTTTGCTCGAAACTCACCCACAATGTTCATTTAGCAATTCTAGAGCTTTGAATAAAACTTCAAGTTCATACGTACACAAATGCAAACTTTCTAAAAATAGAGGCTGTACTATTTTTATACTTTTCTGAAACTTTGGATGTTCTAGACCATTCTACGATATTTTTTAAAGGAAATAATCCTCATGACTATTGCGAAACCAAAATGAAAATAAAACACATCATTTTTTTTGGGTGATGCAAAATTGCTCTTACACCTCTAAATATTTCTACATCAAGCAAAGATTTAGAATTCTTATACTTCCATAATTCCTTTTCCTTAACAAGTTTTTCTTCATTATAAATATTACATAAAAAATTATTGAAAATGAGAATATTTTCAATTTTTTTACCATTTTCTCCATGTCTCTTTTACAGTTAAATTTTCACCAACCATTGTCATAATAGACTGCATTTTGAATATCATAATGAAATGATGATGATGAGAAGCTCCTTATAAGCTAAAGGTTTTTTAAACCCAACCCCGTCATTGGTCGGTTGTTTATACAACTCTTCGGTACAAATTTATTGCTTTTATTCTTCTTGCTTTAGTTTATAAGTATAAAAGCAATGTTAAAAAATCTCTACCGTTCATAATAAACAGCAGTAAAAAAATAAATAGAAATGGCTGCTTATCTCCAACGTCCAATCTAATCGTCCAATATTGGAAAGCACAATGCTTTACCATCTTTTATTGGGGCCGGTTAATGAGCAGCTAGCATTACTCTTTCCAATCGCTAGGCCAACTAGTGACCCCAGGCTATTCCGACACTCTTTATGGGAGACTTTCTTCTTTTCAGCACATTCACAGATGAAGGCAGGGCCTTCCACTTCATTTAGAGGCTAAATCGTAAATCCTTAAACAATTTTCTGTAGAGACTATAATCTTTTTCCTTTTGTAATATCTCGAAACTGTCGCAATTTTTGAATGCCTGGATTGCTTGTGCTCTGATATCAGTCTTAGACTGAGATGAAAAGTTTAAAAAGCAGAAAAGCAGAATGGAATGATTCCTTATTTTCAAATGAAGATATATAATTTTATTTATAGAGCAATGAAGAACAGTTGAACTGCCACAAATAATTGAAAAAGGAATATTACTTAAACTTACAAAATTGAATGGTATGCTAAGTTGAGTCGGTCTATGCTCCACAGAGTTTCGAGGACAGGGAGGGTAGGGTACGGTGGGATGAGTTTTCTTTTGGGCTTTTTTTAGGGGATGGCAAGGGACGGCTGCTAAAAAAAAGGGAAATTTTTAAAAATATAGAGAAATTTTAAATGTTCATAGCATAAAACTGATAAAGCATTCATCATAGACATTGTCTAAGCTTAAAAAATATCATTAGACTTGAATTGAGATTTCACATGAGAATCCACAAACAAATTAACAAAATTCAAATGCTTTTCATTATCAATGTGCATACATATCGTATAAGAGTCTGGTAATTATAACAAAAATGCCCAAAGGCTCTAAGTTTCAACTATGAAATGACATAGACATAAAACTAAAAAAATATGTGGCTGTCCCTAATCAGCAGATGGTAGGTCTAAATCAGTATTGCCATCGGAGCTCGAGTCTGAGACTGTCAATGTCAATGCCAATAGAAGGGGCTGCCTCAACCAATGGAACCCCAATCAATCCCTCTTGTGCATCCTCCTCAATCTGCATAGCATCTTCGGGATTAACATCCCAACGTAAGGCTAGAGTCTTAAAATACTCAACAGACTAGCGATCCTATAGCCGCAAAGCACTGTGTACAGCCACCAACTTCTTCGACTGTCCAGAGGTAAGGTTGTTCCTCTTGACTAATTGGATGAAGCTATATGTGGACCAATTCCTCTCTACGACAGAGGAACTGGCAACCTGTGAAAGAAGTTGAATGACAAGTACTCTCAACTCCGATGCATCTTTCCCATGCCACATCCACCATTCAATAGGGTCGGTATGAGCCAAGTAGCTCTATCTATCCTCGCCTCTAGTTTGTCGAAGGTTAGACCATGAAGATTGGAAAATGCAAGCCACTGTGTGCGAATTATAGTAGATTCCTTTGAAGAATACATTTTTGTGAGGGCCCTCATGAAGCCTTCTTTCACCTCTTCATCATGAGATGATGGCACTCTCCCAGATCTTAATGCATACCATTTGGGATTGAGAGCATAGGCTGCCATATGAAGCTGGGGGTTCATAATGTCCCACCATCGCATCACAAAGGGCCTAAGATGCTCCTCATAAAATACCAAACTAGAGTCCCTGCTATGAATTGCTTGCTTGATCCATCCAAGCATGCTATCAAAGGTCTCATAAATATCTCCAAGGCTAGGAAATTTTGTATCAACATATCTAATCACTTGCACAATAGGCTAGATGCAGGAGCAAACATATCTACAAGTGCAAACAAGTTACAAAAATTAAAATCGTCAAAAAGAATGGACATGTTTCACAAGTTAGAAACTTAGAATTAAATTAACATTTTAAGATTAAGAATTAAATAATAAACTCAGCAATGCCAATTTTCTTACCTCATTGTGGACCACCAGTCATCATTAAGAATTTTTTGTTTCACACTTCTTCCCTCCGGTGTGCTTGACTCGTGCCATCTACCCCACTCTATATTGACCACCATTAATTTTAGAGCCTCTTGGACCTCAATCATCCTCTCTAATAAAATCAAGTAGTTGGCATATCTAATCTCCATGGGCTTGAGGAATTCCTTCCTTGAAAATGTCCTAAATAAAGCAAGTGAATTGTGATGGTTGCAAAAATGAACATTTGCACATCTCTAGCCTCTAACACCACTTCCTTCACCCAATCTATCTTCCCAATGTCCTTAAAGGTATTGTTCAATGCATGCACACAACAAGGGGTCCAAAGAGAGTGCTTATAAGCACTCTCCACCATCGATCCAGCTAATTTACACACACGGGTTGAATCAGTCACTACCTGCACAACATTAGAAGCTCCAACCTCCTCAATGGCATTTCTCAAAATTTAAAATTGGAAGGTTACATCCTTCCTTTTCCTCGAACAATCTATAACTCTAAGAAAATAAGAGCCTACTGAACTAGTGACAATAATATTGATGAGTGGCCTATGTTTGATATCGGTCCACCCATCAATGATTATGGAGCAGCCATTTCTCATCCATGTTAGTCTCATATCCTCCATCAAAATACTCACCTTGGAGTACTCTCTATCAAGAAGGGTAGTGCATAGCTTAGTTTCTCCAAATGGAACATATAAGGGACCAAAAGCTATAATATCTTTGCACATTTGTTTAAAATATAGTGAATGTGAGAGATGAAATGATATGGCATTAGCATAAAAAAAACTTAACAATAGAGGAATCAGTCCCATCTCATACTGTAGCATTAAACATATCACAAGAACCCTCTCCCACATAAGAAGCAACATTCACTGATCCTGTAGGCATTGCCACATTAGGCTGCAAACTCTCCATTGGAACCCCTTTACGTAATGCCTCCCCCTTCATATGCAATCTAGTTGCCTCAATGTTTTCAGCTTGGGTTATTTTTCTACAACCTTTCACCCCTTGACCACCTATCCACAAAAGATGGCAATAAACTCTCGTACAGTTGCCCCTATATTGTTTGTCACACAAATGACACTCCCATACTCTACTACCCCCCGAATGTTTTATCTTATCTTTATCAACTCTTGTTGCAAATTGTAATAGAGATATTTTGGGGTTAAATGGGCCTTTTGCATAGGTTTTGAGGAGTTGGGATGGACAATCAAATGGGTTTGAACTTGCTGACCCTGCTCCACTATCACTACCACTGATGCTCATGATTGTATTTTATAAAAAAAATTGATTTCAAAGAACTGCAAGTTCAAATAAAAATAAAATAAAACCCACAATGCCCTTCCTATATGTTGAAAAACTTGAAAAATTTAAAACAAATTGCAAATACAAAAGAAAGATGAAAAACATACCTCTAATATGGTGGAAATGATTCCCTAAGCTCCTCTTCAACCTGTTGTTCTCTTCTTTACTTTGCTACTCTTCTTTTTCTCTCCACTTCAAAATGAAAATGTAGAAATGAGGTTCTTTTTTTCATTTTAGGGCATATAATAGACTTAGGTTTAGTTAAAAGGCATGGGGGGTCCTTGTGGGCCCGCCCATGCCTTTTTTTCATTTAAAAAAGTGTCTTTTTTTAACAGTGTTCAAAACATGGTTGGGTCGTAGGGGACGGCTAGCCATACCCGGTACGATTGAGGGACATCCTGGTCATGCCGGGTATGGCTAGCCGTCCCCTCAGTCCCCTGAAACTTCCAAAAATGTTTTTGAAACGTTTCCTTTTTCTGACATAAAAAAGGGACGGCTAGGGGATGTTTCCTAGCCATCCCCGCATCCATGTTTCATCCCTGATACGAGTACGAGGCAAAAAAGGCAAGGGACGTGTCCCCTTGGAGCAACCCATAGAATTAACCCATAAGATTAATACTTATAATATTTGTACATACAGTTGTGTGATCTATTGTTCAGTTGTAGATTGGTATAAGTTTAAGAGGTCTAGTCCAGGCAGGAAACTCAATGTTGTTTACACCATCTGAGAAAAAACTAAAATAATTCTCACTCTCTGTCTCTTAAAAGAAAATTGAACATGTTTGTTGCTTTTAGATTGCGGTGATCTATCTCCATCATCAATTAATGGGAGTTGACCTACATTTGGCTAAGAGAAACCATAACTCTATGAGATCAATGATTTCAAAGATTATTTAGAAGGATAATGTTTCCATCACAAATTTAGAGATATTTAGAAGCATAATATTTCCATCACAAATTTAGAGATATGTAGATCATCAAAGCTTGCGCCTCTCCGACAGCCTTATGGGAAATTCAGCGAGAAGGGGAACAATTTGCGCCTCACTAAATACCTCCGGGATTTTTATAGAAAGTCGACTCTTCTTTCAGTTTAGAGAAAAGGATAAAGAAAAAGTAAATATAAAACATAAAAATGGCGACGCGCCAAAGGTTTTACAACACTTTAAACCTAAATCTCTTCTATGAATGATATATTAGACATAGAATGCCACAACCCTTCATTATTGGGAAAAGAACGAGCAGCAAAGACTAGATACAAGCACAGTGCAATCTTTCAAACCTTCCCGTGGGTAGTGTTCACTAAGGTTCGATCAAGCATAAAAGTTTCGAAAAGCTACCAGAAACATTCAGAAACTACATAAAAACTCTATCTCCTTTTACAGCCTAATATGAAGAAACAACAACTTTAAAAATGGAGAGGTTCAAAGACATAATCCAGTTTCCACAAGTTACTATTAAATCACAGAAGCCTACAGCATGAAAATTAGCCACTCAAATTATCAGATTTAAACATGACACAGTGCTTCTATTTTTGAACGAAAGCATGAAGAAGGAATATGATAAAGACCACAACGAGCACAGTTTCAAAGATTTCTTCTAAAAGGATCGTATTTAAAGATTCAATGAACTTAAAAGCAAAGATCGGATGCAAATCCGACAATAGTTTGAGCTAAAATAACATAACATGCCAGAGAAAAGAAGTTTCTCTGCCAACTTTTCTGAAAAATATCTCTATAGCTAGAAAGAACTGAAAAGAACTTCAGAAAAAGTTGTTTTTGTTTCTGCATCCGTCCTCCCATTTATAGCTGAAAAAGGGGAAAAGCACCGCCGCATGAACCAGAAGCAATTACTGCCAGATGTCTACATCTGATAGCTCGTGATTCAATTGTAGATCTTTTATGAGGGCACGACAATCTTTTCTCATTTATTCCCAACTACAGCATTAATGTTTTTCAGATATTTTAGCAAAGATTGCCCCACGTAAACACTCGAATCCTAGAAAACAGCTTGGCAAAAATCTGGTTGACCGATCATGTGACTTGGTGGCGCCGACTCAAAGGTTCTAGCCCCAAAACAAGGAAGACCCAGCATGTCCCAGCAAACTCCACAAAGAGATCACTTCCCTTATTGCGACCTGCCCAAAGCGAAGGGATGACGTGTCATGCGGGCGGAGAATTTTGGATTCATGAAACTTGCTTTTGAGAAAAACTTCGTTGTGCTGACACGTGTCTATGCCAACCTTCTGAAAGGAAACCAATAAACAAAAGCCGCGCAGCCACCATGTGGTGCATTGCGCACCTTTTGGAATAACTTTTGCTTGAAGCGCGGATCCATCCCGAAGCCAAAACATATATAAGCCGAAAATCAAAAAGAAGATTAAGGCAAAAATGCTTCACAAATGGTATGAAGTTGAAATCTAGGTATGTTGCATGTAGGTCTTTCAAATGTATCTTAAATGCATTTGTTGATCTCTTTGTAACCACTCTGATATTGGGGGCCCTCTAAGAAAACATGCATGGTGGATTATTATCAACAGAAATACAATAATTTTTAAAACAGAACTAAAACTTAACCAACATTTTTTCTTGTGTTTGAAGAGTTCTAAAGAGGATAATTCTAATAGGATAACTCAAAGTACCCTTCATACTATCTACAAAATCTTATAGTCTATGCAAATAATTAACCACCCCTAAAATACAGTCCAACTTGAGCAGGTAGGCATCAACTTCAGCTTGTACAATACACTCATGAAATATCTGCTTACATCAAATATTTTTTTGAAGGAATAAAGATTGTAGTTGTTCTAAGTGAGCCCACTCAATCTCATTGAGAGGTCTCCAAGCTTCAGATCCATAAAGAATAGTTATCCAAATAAGAGTATCAAAAAATATATTTTGTTAAATGTATCCTTAAATTGAAGTTGAAATCAACTCTTTTAATTGATTCCCAGCAGCATAGCCTTTAAAAAGATTTGCCTCAATAGTAAACTTGAAAGTAAGATATATGAAACAAGAGCTCCAGGGATCCATCTTATCACAAAGAGTAAGCAAATGAGAATGGCACCTTCCATGAGAGAATAATGACAGCTATTTTTTTCTGGTTTCACTTGCAGCTTTTTGTTGTTACAGAAAAGATCCAGTTTATCTAGTTGAGCTTCTAATTTATTGATTATTGAGGAGTTAAAGATAAAGAAACAACAATAATAAAGATAAATATATCATACAATGACCTAACAATTCTAAAAAGTTCTTCTAGAAGAAGCTTTTTAAACTCATCAATGTAATACCAAAAAGAAGGGAAGAGTGGACAACCTTACTTATCTGCAATTGTATTATAATTACCAAAACATATCAAACATAGACAAATCTCAAAGGAGTGAAGTAAAACTGATAGCTCTGATGGTAAAGAGATTGAAGAGAGTAGCAGCAATGGATTGAAAAACAGGACGCCCAGCATGGGATAAGCTCAATTAATGAAGGCAGCAATAGAATTCCACGTAGCTGATACCAGGGCAAAAAAGGGCAAGACGCACTTATATGATCTAAAATAAGGTATGAATTTTATCTAAAAAGAGAATAAAAACTGGCAACATGGTAAATGGTAATGTGAAATGAAGATCTTAAATTGATATGTCAGCAAGTACCACGTTTACAGAGTTGTGTTAGGTACATAAGGCAAGCATAAGGTTGAGGTACAGCCTGATGGTACAATCGACCGTATTTAGGCCCAAAAAAAGATTTAGCTATTAATAGTTTCAAATCTCAAATGATTTTTTATGCACGGTCCTGCAGTAACTACTTCATATATATTCCAAAATAATATTAATTTGAAGAGAACTGTAACTTTCTGATCTTTTCTCAAAGAAAATTATAGTATATTTGATGGTGGTCGATGGGCATAAATATAAACTCGGAAATATAATCAATCTGTAATATTGAGAAACACAAAGACAAATCCTCAACAAATGCTTTTCTATTAAATTTGATCAAAAACTGTTTATAAATCCATAGTTCTTGATTGCTACAACATTCTCATAATCACTTGATCATACAAATACTTTCATGGTACATCTCAACACCTTGATATTAGAACCATTACATGATGCCTCATTATATAGAGGTCTTTGAGATTACAAAGATCATTCTAGAACTTAGGCCAACTTGTCACATTAGATAAATTCACTAACAAGTATTTAATATTTTTCTCTCTTCATCCTTATCTCTTATCTATTCTAGAACATTGCATTTAATTTAATTTATTTCTCATTTAATGATTGTGATCATTGGGGTGGGAGAAATTAGAATACTCCAACACTCCCCTTAATTTCTACCACATATGCTTCAGCATTTACCATTCCCAAATCTTGTCTTTAAATTTTTATTTTTTTTTTCTTTCTTTGATGGTTGTAAAATCTTTAGACTCACTCAAATCCTTTTCTTACATGATAGATTCAAACCATCTCTAAGATATTCAGATCTTTTCTCAACAATGATGCCCTTTTTTTTTAAAGAAAAATATTTAATGGAAGTGAACTCTTCAAGGAACTATCTTCCTATTCTTTTCAAATCCAATTGCTACAACAATCTATCGAACCATTGATTTTCAAATCTTCTAAACTTTAATCTGCAAGTACTCTTCTTGCAAACTCACTATCTACAATTTTCCATTTTTCATGATGTCTTACAAGACAATTATATCTCAAACCTCTCTTAATTTCTATCATTTTTGGCATATCAACATTTATACTTGAACAACCTCTTAAACATACTTGTAATCTTTTTCCAATTCAATCCATAAATCCATCCACAACTCATTTGCATGCATCCTGTCATAGATTCTCTCTTCCACTCTCTTTGCCAACACTTCTTTTTTGAATGATTTCTCAAACCACATATGATACAAGGATAAATATCCCAACACATATCCTTTTTTTGTCATTTCCTGTTAGAATGAGAACACTGCACACATTGTATTCCTTGAACAAATTTGCTTGAACCTATAACACCATTTCATTTACCTGTGACATATCAAAGACCATATATTTTTTAGTTTGTGTTTCTATCCATCCACCACCATCATAGATTCACTCTTCCACTTTCTTTTCCAACACTTCTTTTCTGAATGATTTCTCGAACTACATATGGTACAAGAATGAATATTACAAAACATATCCTTTGTATGTCCTTTCCTGAGAACATTGTACACATTGCATTCCTTGAACAAATTTTCTTGAATATGTAACACCTGCAATAATGTTCACAAGTACAAATTGGAGATTGATTAACACCTTAACGTTTAACAAACAGAACACTACATCAATTTCATTCTGCAGTGGGAGATGTTGAACAAATGCCATCAATATGTAAGTTAGACTACATTCAAAATGAAGCAATCACATCTAGTACATAATTTTAGCTTGCTCAATCTTAGTAACGCATCTCCCTTCAGAATTATGGATTTTACTTTTCAAGAGTGATCCTTGTAAAAAAACCTACATGGATGTACTAACGGAAAAAGTATCCCTTTTCCTTACTTAATTTGGGAATAATTGTCATTGAATTAACCTAATGTTGCCTAGGTTTAGTGTTTCAATGTGTTGTAGCACATTCACATTGATCTTGGGCCCCTTTTTAATAAAATGCGCTTAACTTATACATTATTTAAGGTGTTGTAAAGTGTTGTAACACACTTTCACCCTTATCTAGGGTCTCATTAATTAATTGTGGTTCATTAGAGTCAATTAGCCCCTTTCATTCAAATTTAAGCCTTATTTGTGACACCTTTCGACGATCCATCCCGACACCCAACATTCAAATTATAAAACATTTAATTGGGCAAAATGAAGGTCCTAGAAAATGGTGCTAGGACCCATTCGCCCTAGGTGGCGAAAAGGTCCTCCCTCTATAGGACCCTCCTTTCTTTACATATTTGACATGGGTTTTTGATGTTGTTTCACCCCCCGAAGGCAAGGTCCTCGAAACTTGTGCCAGGACCCATTTGCCCTAGGTGGTAAATGGGTCCTCCCTTAATAAGGGCCCCCTTTTTGAATTTAATTCTAGCGAGATTTTAATAATGTTCATTTCCAAATCTGGTGTTGGCTTGAATTGTTTGAATTTCGGGGTTAATCTCTAGATTTATTATAAATAAAGGGTTAATTCACATTGTTTCTCCTAGAAAAGTTTATAAGAGGCTTAAGCATTCAAGTTTTCAAGCATTAGAGCACTTCAAGAAACAGTTTCAAAGAAATTTAAAAGCAGATTATCAAGAGTTTATTGCAGTAATTCAAGTTCATTTCATCGTGTCAAAGGCATAGTGCATTCCTACATGTTGTTGAGCTAAAATAGTGGATGTAACATTGAAGAACTACTTACAAGCATTATTTCACATCTTATTTAAGATGAAGATCTACATTCTTCATGGGCACTATGTATGTTAGATTGTATATTTACACTCCAAGACAACTTCCAAGGTATCAACATTGCATCATTACATGTTCATGCTTCAATTTCATTATTTCATCATTTGGTTTAATTACCTACAAGGGGTTTGACTTACGTAAACCCCTATTCACTAACAATCAACAAGTTTTTCTTCCTTTGAATGTGTGTTTGCAAATTCACAAATTGAAGATCAAGTGGAGAAGAAATTTGGAGCAAAATTGCAAAAGTTGTCGAGTTGCAAAGTTGACCTTCATAGTGCAAGAAGACGGAATTGAAGCTATAGAATTTATTACAGGTTTTCGGGAGCTGACAACCGGGGATCTTAGAGTGCAGACATCAAGGAAAATAACCCGAATCTTAGTTTCAGAAACCCTAACAGGGACCCATTCGCTACTAAAGGTGAATGAGTCCTTTGTGCCCTAAAAACATTAGTGGTGAATGGGTCCTTTGTGCCCTAAAAACAGGCTTCTTGCAGCAAGGTACACACCATTTTAATCTCTAAAAACTCCCCTCGTAGTTGCTATAACAGTTAGGGTTAGTTTTTTATTGTTATTTGCATGTTTTTCCTTCATAATTGAATGTTACATAGTGAAAATTAGTTGGTTCATCATCTCAATCCATTCATCTTGGTGATGAACCCTATTTTTTCCATGTTTCATTTTGGTGAACCTAACCTATTGAATATTGCAATTTTCTAATTTTGAAGTCTTCTATTGCATCCTAGATTAGATCTTGCACTCATTTGCATTTAGATTTGCATTGAATTAAATCTCATTTAGGGTTTCTTGCATTGCATTCAAAATTGCATCTCATCTAGGGTTTAGATTTGCATTATTTTTCATCTCTCTAAATCTGAAAATACAAAAAAAAAAAAATCATCTTGCATACCATTTAGATCTCATACAATTGCATTTGAAAATCAAAGCAAAATTGCATTTCAACCTAGGTCTTGGCATTCATCGTTTCATTGCATTTCTGGAAAATCTGAAACTGAAACTCATTGTCTCAGACCTCGAACTGAAAGACATTACTGAAAGCTTGCAAATCATTCAAAAATGGTTTTAAAATACCTAACCAGGACCCATTCGCCTTTACTGGCGAATGAGTCCTTGATTAGGTCAAACTTCAAGCTTCTGGAGTCTGAAAAAGAATTAAAAATCACTCAGAAACCAATAGAAACATCTCAAAAATACCTAACCAGGACCCATTCGCCTTTACTAGCGAATGAGTCCTTGATTAGGTCAAACTTCAAGCTTCTGGAATCTGAAAAAGAATTAAAAATCACTCAGAAATCAATAGAAACATCTCAAAATTACCTAACCAGGACCCATTCGCCTTTACTGGTGAATGAGTCCCTGTTAGCTACTGATTTGCATTTTTTGGAAATTGAAATCTCAATTTTAGGCTTTTCTTTGCTGCTGTTACTTTCTTGTTTCAGTCTTCTGATTTGTTGTTTCATTAAATTCATTGCATATAGCTTAAATTGCTTCATTTCTATACATTGTCAAGAATCAAAATTGCATTTAGAGCATTTCATTTTCAGTTTATTGCATTGTATAATCAGTAAATTTCATTACTTAGAATCTGAAAATTGCATTTCATTTTAGGTTATTGCATTGCCCCTTTTCTATTTTAGGCTTTGCACACTGGAGTTGTAAAACTTGTATGCGCTTTACAATTTGGTGTCCTATTAGCATTACTATTATAAGACGAATTTCGAGGCTCATGTCATCCCGTGATATCTCACTCATCGTGGATCTTGAGTTTTCTAGCTCTCTTTCTAATAGTGTTGATAATCAACCCTCCATGGGTCATAGTTTGCATACTTCATTTCCCATGACTTCACCTACTACAATCAATGTGCTTGATGTTATAGACAAACTAGATGAACAACTAGAAAACTTACAAGATTGCATCCTTAGTGAAAGCATAGAAATTAGCATGGTTCCCATTATACAAAATCTAAGGAAAGTGCTTAAAACTCGAAACGAAACACAAATTGTCTATAGCCTTAGTTGCTTCTTTCATGAGTATTTGAATAAACAAAACATCCATAACATGCATGCCATGGTAAAACTTATTGAAGCTAGTGAAACTAAGAATGATGTGATGAATGTTGACACGAATGATGACAATATGGATACTATTGAACAATGTCCCACAAATACTGTGGTAGCATTTATCAAAACTAGACCTTGTAAGGGCTCAACTAAAAAGCCTCTTGATATTGATTTCTCATAAAATGACATACTTAAATGTGCACTTGATGGTCCTCTTTACATAGCTGGCCAAATCGATGATAAGCCCACTAATGGGATATTAATTGATCCCGTCTATGGAGAGAATGTGATCACTGAAGAATTCTTATATGTGCATCAACTATATTAAGAAACATATGACAAACCGAAAGTATGGATCAAGACGCATAATGGTTTTGCTTGCCTTATGATAGGATCAATAGATCTCCCTTTAAAGGTGGGACCATAAATATTAACTATCTCATTTTCCATCATTCCGTAATCAGACCAATTTCGTGTGAAGCTAGGCTATCCATGGCTTCGCTCCATGAATGTTGTCCCTTCGGTTGTGCATAAATGTCTAAAGTTTCCATTGGGCAACGATATCTTTACTATGCATCATAGTGGATTCAATACTACCTCGGCTCGAGGGAATTTTTCAATAGAGTTTTTTGGCCCAAGCCTATGGAACCTATCAAACCTCGTGAGGATTTCTTTTTCAAATCATATCAAAAGTTCAAGGCAAAGAAAATAGCAGAATTATCCCTTCGAAACATGCCTCAACCTATAATTGGAACACCTATCCTTGACGAAGCAATGATCGAATCGAAAGCCCTTCTGAACATACAAGAACAACCTATAGGAAAACCTCCTACCATTTCCTATAAGAGACCACAAGATAACACAAACAATCTCGTTGTCCCTCCTAGAGTCAAACAAGTTTACAAAGTCAAAGAGAAAGCGGTTAAAGAACCTCCTGTTGTTTCTTCTATTCCTCCCAAGGAAGAGAAGACACCTATGATTGACAAACCTGCTCTTACACAAACATAAATTGACAACAGATTGAAACGGAATCGAAGTGCTAGAGAGCATAGACGTAGACGATGTGTTATTTCTCGTAGGTTGCGAACTCAAGAAGAAAACAACAACATAGAAAATCAAAATCAAAACTTATTTGAAGCAATGCATGATGACTCTATCTCCTCGCCGCAACATAAACAAGAGCATTCCATGGACATTGTCATTCGACCTCCCATTGTGATAAATCTAGATGATGACATTGACATTGCAAAGATTGATGAAGAAGTGCATGATGAGTTGAATACATTGTTTTCTTCTTCTATGAGCTTAAATGAAAAATCTCCTAAAAAGAGCGTTGAACCTGTTGCTTCCCCTAATTCGGCACTTGTTGTTGTCCCTTTACCTAGTTGTCTGCCTTTCATTTATACAAACTGAGATTGGGATGCAGACGACCTGCTCTAGGTTGACACACATGTGTCTAACTAGTCTTTTGCATTTTCATGTTTTCTTTATGTGATTGGATGTGCGTAATGTGATCCCCCGTGTTGTTTTGTTTGATGTATCTCTCTCTCTTTTTGTGCATTCCTCTATATGTATCTTCATTATTCTCTATGTTGTAATCATTTTTTATTTGTCTTGTGTTTTCCTTTTGGGGATGATGCAAGGCGGCGAGACATTAAGGTCTCTTCCATGTTGACCCAAAAGCTTTCCTTTATCTTTTTCATTTATCTTGTGTTTTCCTTTTGGGAATGACGCAAGGCGTCGAAACATTTAGGTCTCTTCCATGTCGACCCGAAAGTATTTTTCTTTGTTTTCGCTCTCTTTGTGTCATTCTTCCAGTTCTATGAGTATTTGGGGAATGATGACAATTCCATGCTCCATGACAATATTGTAGCAAAGACATACTGACCCTAAATCCATAGATCCCTTATGCATTTGTGGGGACAACCCTTCCTTCCTATTTCATGATGCAACTTTATCTCAGAAACGTATGACTTGGCATAGGGTTTTCCAAGGAAAGCTCTCATGTCTTAAGACAAAACATTAGCTACTTTAAAGCAATTGCTCACAGTCATGGTGGAGAAACCGCTTTAAAGTGGGGGCATACATCGATGACATCTTTCGGCATATTTCATGGCGTTATTTTCTTTTTTCTTGTAATGTGTCATTTTCTTGGTGGTGTCAGTGGGTTTGATGTTCTTCAAGAGTGTACGATCTCCCTTCGTGGCATGATGCGAACGAGGCATCCCATAATTGGCGATCCGATATCCTTGACTTGTCCTCTCTTGGAGACATTAGGCACAATGCTCCCTAAGAAGAAGACCTTACATGAACAAAGAAAAATCCCCTTTAAGAAAAACTTACATACATAAAACTCAAAAGCATTTATAAAAAGTATTACATTGTGGTGCCTTATCGAAGTTGTCAGGAGAATAACTTTGATATGGTATGAGAGGCTACTATGATTCTCTCATTTGCCACCTGGTTGGGATAACTCACCTATTGGACAGACTAAGGTTCCACTACCCCAGAGTGAGCATAAACATATTTTTGGACAACTCACCTAGTGGACACACTGAGGTTCCACTACCCTAGAGTGAGCAATGTACGTTACGGAAAAACAACCCCATTCCACATCATGTTGAAACGATTGTGCTTGATCCTTTTGTTTTTCTTTATTTTTCTTAGCCTTTGGCAGGGTATGATTGTGTATCTTTGTTATTGTTGAATACTTAAGTGTCCTGAGTGTCTACATTAGTATGAGTTTGACATGGGGTAATCCTCTCACTAAAGTGGGGGCAAAATGTAGTAAGGGAAAAAGTATCCCTTTTCCTTACTTAATTTGGAAATAATTGTCATTGAATTAACCTAATGTTGCCTAGATTTAGTGTTGTAATGTGTTGTAACACATTCACATTGATCTTGGACCCCTTTTTAATAAAATGTACTTAACTTATACCTTATTTAAGGTGTTGTAAAATGTTGTAACACACTTTCACCCTTATCTAGGGTCTCATTAATTAATTGTGGTTAATTAGAGTCAATTAGCCCCTTTAATTCAAATTTAAGTCTAATTTGTGACACCTTCCGAGGATCCATCCCGACACCCAGCATTCAAATTGTAAAATATTTAACTGGGCAAAATCAAGGTCATAGAGAATGGTGCTAGGACCCATTCACCCTACGTGGCGAACAAGTCCTCCCTCTATAGAACCCTCCTTTCTTTACATATTTGACATGGGTTTTCGATGTTATTTCACCCCCCGAAGGCAAGGTCCTGGAAACTTGTGCAAGGACCCATTCGCCCTAGGTGGTAAATGGGTCCTCCCTTAATAAGGACCCCCTTTTTGAATTTAATTCTAGCAGGATTTTAATAGTGTTCATTTTTAGATTTGGTGTCGGCTTAAATTATTTGAATTTCTCGGTTAATCTCTAGATTTAGTATAAATAAAGGGTTAATTCACATTATTTCTCCTAGCAAAGTTTAAAAGAGGCTTAAGAATTCAAGTTTTCAAGCATTAGAGCACTTCGAGAGCATTTTCGAAGACATTCCAAGGCAAATTATCAAGAGCTTATTGCAGCAATTCAAGTTCATTTCATCATGTCTAAGGCATAGTGCATTCCTACATCTTGTTGAGCTAAGATAGTGGATGTAGCATTGAAGATCTACTTGCAAGCACTATTTCATCTTATTCAAGATCAAGATCTACATTCTTCATGGCCACTACATGTTAGATTGCAAATTTACACTCCAAGACAACTTCCAAGGTATGAACATTGCATCATTTCATGTTAATATCATTTGGTTTAATTACCTACAAGGGGTTTGACTTAGGCAAACCCCTATTCACTAACAATCAACAAGTTTTTCTTCCTTTGAATGTCTGTTTGCAAATTCACAGGTTGAAGATCAAGTGGAGAAGAAGTTTGTAGCAAAATTACAAAAGTTGCCAACTTGCAAAGTTGACCTTCATAGTGCAAGAAGACGGAATTGAAGCTATATAATTTATTACAAGTTTTTGAGAGCTAACAATTAGGGATTTGAGAGTACAAACATCAAGGAAAATAACCCAAATCTTAGTTTCAGAAACCTTAATAGGGACCCATTCGCCTTTTTTGCCACTAAAGGCGAATGAGTCCTTTGTGCCCTAAAAACAGGCTTCTTGCAGCAAGGTACACACCATTTTAAGCTCTAAAAACTCCCCTCATAGTTGCTATAACAGTTAGGGTTAGTTTATGGTTATTATTTGCATGTTTTGCCTTCATTATTAAATGTTACATAGTGAAAATTATTTGGTTCATCATCTTGATCCATTCATCTTGGTGATGAACCCTATTTTTTCCATGTTTCAGTGGAAAACTAAATTTAATAATTAAATTTATGGAATGAGCCATGAAACAAAGAATCAAGCTACCTCTGAGAGGAAAGAAAGTGTTAACTAAATTTAATAATTAAATTGATTGAATGGGCCATGAAACAAAGAATCAAGCTACCTCTGAGAGGAAAGAAAGTGCTAAATATGAACGCGATTTAAAAGTAAATGTTCTACCAATGAGGGGAGTATTCTTTTGATTGATATGAAAACGTATTATATGATAATGAAACCCTTTTTAGTTGATGTGAAAACTTTTTCATTGATACTCTATCTATACTAGTTGTAAGAACAGGCCCAAATAATAAAATGATAGCATCAAACAAGGCAAAAACAGAGCATAAAATAGTTGTGAAATGACTAAAGAAATTATATTGATCTAACTTGCTTACATACAATCCAACTTACCTCAACAGTAGTGTTGTTCACAATGTATAGCCTCATATTTATACTTGGAGCCTCTAAGATCTAGAAACTTCTAATATTCTAGATAATTCTAAAACTGGAATTTTCTTTTCGTTGAATAACTTCTAGTTGCTTCTAGCTTCTAAAAGATTCTAGTTCTAGAAACATCTTGTCACTTTTCTAGAAAATCTTATTCTTTCACATCGCCCCTTAAGATTGGATAGAATATTACAAACAAGACACAAAGAAGAGAGGGAGATACAAAGGAGAGGGAAAAATTATACTACTATTTCCCCTTAATGTTACCCTCTAACATATCAAGCATTTTTTGTATTTCTAAAAAACCTGTATGGTACTTTGATTTTCACATTACAAAGTAGTAGCAGAATATTGGGAAAAACCAAGCTCAAATAGAGGATTTTGAATCCAAATTGCTTCCTTGCCCGCTTCTTTTGCTGCTCTATATTCTGCATCATATGAAAACAATGATGTAGTTGTTTGTTTTTTGCTCCTGCATATAATAGGGCTTGATCCAAGCGGAAAAACATACCCGCTAGTAGACTTTTGTCATCTATATCACCTCCCCAATCTTAATCTATAAATCCAACCAAAGAAATTAAGTACTTATGGCCATAGTGGATGCCATAGTGTATTGTTCTACGAACATACCATAGTATCATTTTTGCAGCCAACCAATAAATTTCTTAAAATTACTGCATAAATCTCGATACTTGATTAACTGCAAAACAAATGCCTGGTTTAGAATGAATTAGATAAACCAAGCTGCCCACAAGTTGTCTATATAAAGTAGCATCTACCCTCTTGGAAGTATATTCTTTAGTAAGCTTGATTCCAAACTGAAACGGGGTAGAAGCTGGCTTACATTCTAGCATGTTAAACTTTTCTAAAATATCCAAAGCATATTTTGATTGGCAAAGGAATAGTCCATCATGTAGTTTGCAAACTTGTAAACCAAGAAAATAGTCTAATTCTCTCAAATCACTCATATGAAATGCCCTTTTAAGTTCTAATTAAATCATTGATTATCCCAATATTCGGTCCAACAATGACTAAATCATCTACATAAACTGCAACAAGAATAATCTCATCTTGGATTTTCTTCACATAAAGATTTGGATTGGATCTACACCTTTTAAATCCATGAACCTAAAAGTGTTTGTCTATCTTTTCATTCCATGCTCTTAGTGTTGGTTTTAGACCGTAAAGTAATTTCTTAATCTACAAACAAGATGAGGATGTTGTTCATCTACAAAACCAAGTGACTGATTCATGTATATTTCTTCAACTAAATCTCTATTTAAGAAAGCATTTTGAACATCCATTTGATGAACATGCCATCCAAGACTAGCTGTCAAAAAAAGAATAATTCTAACTGTGTCGATTTTGATGAAAGGAGCAAATGTTTCTTCATAATCAACACCTTCCTTTTGATTGAATCCTTTAGAAACTAATCTAGCTTTGTGTTTTTCTATGGCTCCATTAGATTGGAATTTTGTTTTGTTAACCCATTTCCAACCAATAACATTCTTACCTTTGGGAAGGGGTAAAAGTTCCCAATTTTTATTCTTTAGTAATGCATCATATTCTGCTTTTATGGCTTTCTCCCATTCTTTCTTCCCTATAGCTTGCTCATATGAGATTGGGTCATTTATTTGTAAGACTTTTTCCATTAGAGCACTATCATTCCGTCCTTAGAGTTTTGGGCTTTGTCTATATATCTCTTCAATAATCTTTGTCTTTTGTCTAAATAGAAGGTCTTCTTCTTCATCACTATTATTAGTTATATCGTCTTTAGTAGTACTGCTCTTATCATGCTCGTTAATAGAGTTTCCATTTCTTTAGAAAATATCTGAAATGTGGAATTCATTCGTGGCTGTAAGTTGTGAATGTTCATCAAACTTTACATCTCTGCTAATAAAGGTCTTGTTTGTTTCCAAATCACACAATCTGTACGCCTTTGACTCTTCACTATAGCCTATAAACAAAAATTTGTGATTTTTTGGTTAGATAGCTTTTTCCTATTTTCTTCTGGGATGCGAGCCCAAGCAATACATCCAAATACTTTAAAATACCTAATGTGAGGCTTTCTTCCACTCCATGCTTCTTTAGGAGTGATATTTGTGAGGGCATTGGTAGGGATTCTATTCATAATATGTGCAACACAAGAGACAACCAATCTCCAAAATTTAATATGCTAACTTTTAAAATGCAAGATACAACGTGCCATTTCCAAAAGAGTTTTATTCATCTATTTAGCTAGTCCATTTTGTTGAGGGGTATATGAAACATTTATTTGTACCTTAATACCATATTTTTTATAAAATGATTCAAATGCATAATTGCAATATTCACCCCCATTGTTTTTCCTTAGGCATTTAATTATTTTTCCTCTTTGGTTTTCAACTAATGCCTTAAAGCTTTGAAATACTTCAAATACTTCACTTTTCCTTTCAAGAAAATAAACCCATACTCGTCTACTATACTCATCAATAAAAGTGAGAAGGTACCTAACACGTGAGATGGAATGATATCCTGGTTCACATAAATCACTATAAATGAGTTGTAGTGGATGATTGGCTCTCCATGCTTTTCCTGAGTCAAAAGGATCTCAATGGTTTTTACCTAACACAAATCCTTCACATACACCTTCAAATGCTAACATCTTTGTTAATCCTCTAACCATATTCATTCTAACCATGCCTTATAATCTTATATAATTTGTATGTCCAAGTCTAGCATGCCACAATTTTGACATATAATCACTTTGAGCAACAAAAACATGGGAGAGTGTATTCATCATCAACAAATCCAATAAATTTAAAGAGACTTTCTTTATGGTCAATTCTACCAATAGCAATAACACTTTTTGGGTCTTTTCTATCTCTTACAATAACTTGATCAGCAGTGACAACAAACTGATATCCAACTTGAGCAATTCTATATACTGAAATAAAATTCACCCCCAATTCTTCAACCAGTAAAACATTTTTTAGAGTTCCATTTGTTACACTAATAGTCCTCGTACTAGAACTGATAGTTTCATTTTATTGCCAAAATTGATATCTTGATCTGAATTTTTTCCTTCATGAAAATCAATAAGTAAAGATCTATCTCCAGTCATGTGAAAATATGCTCCTCAATCTAGAATCCATTCTTTATTAGAATATGAAGCAAAGTTTCATCCCTTTACTCTAGATTTATTTTCGGGTTCAAAAGTTACCTCTAGACTTGATTTTACTTGCCTAGAGATTGCTACAAAACTTTGTTTATATGTCTTTCCTTCCTTAAACCTTGGCCTGGAAAGTTTTACACTCAAAGTTACCTGTTGGTGATAGGTTAAGATGTATGATGGTACAACAAATTAAACGCCCCTTTTGTCATTATGATGAAAGTCTGAAACATATTTTTTGGGACTGTGCTTGGGCAAAAAAGAAATGGAATGTTATTTTCAAATCTCTTCTTGCTATCTTCAGGCATAAGTTAAGATGGAAAGAAGCCTTATTGGGTTTTGGGTTGCATAGGAATGTTGTTGCAAATTCTATGAGACATGCTATTTTACTTAATATTTGGAAAACTTGATGTTTGGCTATTTTTGCTAAGCATAATGTGCACTAGGAAGCAGAAATGCTAAAATTTTACTCAGATGTTATATTCCAAATTGTTGTGTTGTGCTCTCAATTGCAAGGGGTGCCCAAAGAACAGATGAAAATCAGCAACCACTTGGATGAGATAAAGTATCAATTGCTTCAGCTCCATGAAAAAGTCTCGCTATGTTCGCAGCAGCTTCAATGTTTGCTTAAATTCATAACTGAATGTTGTTCTTGAGCCATTTTATGGCTGTCTTGTAATTTTGTTTTTTACCATGTCTTGAGCTTATGGTTGCCAGGCTGTTGGCTATGTAATTCTTCTTTTGGCAGCCTTTGTGCTGCCTTATTCTTATTGTACTCATTTTGCATTGTTTCAATACAAAAAAAAAAAAAACCGTTCTTTCTTAGGCTTGTATTGTTGTCTTTCATTGTTCCTCCTCAAAAATTAAAAAAAATCATATGATTCTCACCTCCACAATACCTACAAATAATGGGTTTTCTTTCCAACTGCTTTTTTACACCTTCATTTCTAGAAAACTGGTTAGAACCATCATTATATCGAAATTTATTATATCCTTTCCAATTCTTCTTTCCATCAACATATCTAGGAAATTATTTACCCTTAGCTGCATACGCATGATTCTTCTTAATATAACCTCCATTAATAAGCTGAGCCTCTTCATCTAAAACTGACTTACAAAATTGATCAAAAGTTTGTTGGGGGATATTATAATTTAATTGAATAACCTTTTTCCTTGATTTTTTAAATACCTTGTAAGGTTGGGGAAGCTTACTTTCAACCATTGCAATCAACTAACAATCATTTTTTGAATATTGAACACCTATTTTCTTTATCTAGGCATTTGAATATGTAACCTCATTAAAGTAATCAGCAAAAATAATTCAAATTCGGTTGGGCCTATGTTTACCATTTTTTCTTCTATGTTGAACACATTAGCAATATCTACATCTTATAATCTTTTTCTAAATTTTCTCGTAGTTCTATTGGATTATCAACATCATTTCCAACTTTCTCCAACTTGCATTTCCATAACTCCTTTTCTTTCTTTTGTTGAGGTTCTCCAATCTCTTTATTCACTATACTCCATACAGCTTTTTCTCTCAAAGCATTCTTAACTGCAATCTTCTAATCTACAAAACCACTTCCATCAAAGATTGGCAAACTTTCATTTGTAGAGCCCATGTTAGAAAAATAACCCTCAAACAATTAGATTAAACCACTTCAAAGATTATTTTGCTAAACAAATATCAATCCAGCAATATCTTAACCATGTTAGCAGTTTTTTTAGCTCTGATACCATGTAAGAATAGGCACAAATAATAAAATGACAGCAGAAAACATGGAAAAAACAGAGCATAAAAAAGTTGTGAAATGATTGAAGAAATTATATTGATCTAACTTGCTTACATACAATCCAACAACTTACCTCAATAGTGGTATTGTTCACAATGGACAGCCTCATATTTATACTTGGAGCCTCTATAATCTAGAAACTTCTAAAATTCTAGAGAGCTCTAAAATTGGAATATTCTTATCCTTTAATAACTTCTAGTTGCTTCTAGCTTCTAGAAGATTCTAGCTCTTCTAGAAGATTCAAGTTCTTCTAGACAATCTTATTCCTTAACACTAGTCTACATAACCCACGGAGTAGAGAGAAAATTAAGTTCCTATCGGGTAGCCTTTTTCGGTGTTGTGATACTCTGTCTATGCTAGTCTACACAACCCACAGAGTAGAGAGAAATTTAAGTTCCTATTGGGTAGAATCTTTTCAAGTGTCGTGGTTCTACACATTTTAATCATGGATGTCAGATTACAAAGAGAACAAAGATGGGCAGTAATATGTCAAAGTAAAACAACTAGTTAAGGAAGACAAAGTAAGAGAGATGGGGATTTGATCTTTCCTTTTGTTGTTTTATTTTCTCTATAATAGTGCTTTCTATTGGATATTGAAGCCCACCAGTCACATTCGTTTCCCTCTAAATTGCACACAAGTCTTTTCGCATTCTTTTTGAAGGCTTATCCAAAATAGATAACACATTTGTTGTGGTTATGCTACTATAGCTTGTATTTGAAAATAGAGATTAATAAAAAAATTCCCCTGCTTCAAAGTGGATGTAGCCAGTTTTGGTGAACCACTATAAATCTCGTGTCTTCGTGTTCCTTGTCTTTGGATTTGTGTCTCGTCATTCTGAGTTTAAATTTCTGCAATCTTACTTTCATTTGATCTGCAATAAACTATTCAACAATTGGTATCATAGCTCGGCGAAGTAGTTGTTCGGGAATTGTGATAATTTTCAGGAAATGGAGGTAGTAGATAAATGGAAGATAAAGAAGTTCTCTACGTAAAATTGCAGATTATAGAAAGTGCAGATGGAGTCACTGCTGATTAGAGCAGATCTCTCACTCGTGCTGGAAGAAAAAGCGAAGAAGCCAACTACGATGACTGATGAGGAGTGGGAGAGATTAGACAAGAAAGCAAGAGCAATTATTATTCTATCACTATCCAACAACATCCTCTTAAACATCAATAGAAAAGACCTCAAAATAATTGTGGGATAAACTCACCGATTGTATGAGATGTCCTCAAATTAAAATAAAGTTTGTCTTATGAAAAAGTTGTACAATCTGAAAATGAAGGAAGGAGGCATCGTGTCCAACATCTTGAATGAATTCAACACTCTAATCAGCCAATTGATTTCAGTAAACTTCAATTTGGATGACGAAAACAAAGCCATCTTACTATTGTGTTCTCTTTCGAATATTTAGGAAGGAGTAGTGATGACAATAAGCACCTCCATATCCGAAAAAACAAAACTCAAGTTTGACAATGTTCCTAGAACTATTCTCAGCAAAGATATCCGAAGCAAAAATCAAGGAACCGCATCCGGTGATCCCTTGATTTTTGGTAATAGAGGTGGACATCAAGAAAGGAGTAGAAATAACCATAGAAGAAGATCAAAATCTGCGAGAAGATCAATGTCAAGGGGTAGAAATAACCATAGAAGAAGATCAAAATCTGCAAGAAGATCAATGTCAAGGGGCAGAAATGGAGGTTGTTGGCTTTGTGGAAAAGAAGGCGATACAAAAAAGAATTATTGGTCATACAAAAAGGTGCAAAATCAATCGAAGGACAATGAAGTTAAAACCACATATAAAAACGATGAAGGTGTTCTAGTCTTCTCAACGGGTGAAACTACAACGGATTCTCGGGTGTTGGATTCTGGTGCATCATTCCACATAACCTCATACCGAGAAGCCTTCCAAAATTATCAAGAAGGAAACTTTGGGGAAGTATACCTTGGTGATAACAAAGCATGTGAGATTATTGGCAAAGGTGACATAATGTTGAAGTTGAAGAATGGAAATAAATGGTTATTGTTTGATGTAAGACATGTTCTAGAATTAAAAGGAAATCTGATTTTTCCAAGAGAGTTTGATGCTCAAGGATGTAGCATCACTTTCTTTTCAAAATCCTGGAAGGTGACTAAAGGGGCATTAGTGGTTGCAAGAGGTAGCGAATTGGGCACTTTATATGTGCTAGATAGTCCCACTTAAGTGGGAGTTGCGATGGCGGTTGTGGACAGTGAAGCAGAACTATGCATAGAAGGCTCGAGCACATGAGCAAGAAGGGACTCAAAATCTTGCTCAAAAAGGATCATCTTCTGAGGTTGAAATCTGTGGATTTGGACCTTTGTAACCATTGTCTCTATAGCAAACAGAGGCAAATTAGTTTTTCAAAGATCAGACATGATAAAAAAAATAAGTCCTTTGGAACTTGTGCACTCCAACGTGTCCGGTCCTACAAAGGTAACCTCTTATGGAGGAGCCACTTATTTTGTTACTTTTATTGATGATTGTACTCAAAAGGTATGGGTTTACATGCTCAATAGGATATCTGAGGTTTTTAACATACTCAAGACTTTTAAAGCTATTATTGAGAACCAAACGGGGAACAAGATCAAATGTTTGAAAATCGATAATGGGGGCAAATTTTGTTCTTTGGAATTTGATAGTTATTGTGCAGATAATGGCATTCAACATATTAAGGTTGTACCATTCATACCTCAAGAGAATGGTGTAGTTGAGAGGTTGAATCGGAAAATTCTAGAGATGGCTGGGAAGACAAATGTACTTGATCAATCGCAGCCCCTCATCTCAATTGGATTTCGATACTCCGGAGGAGAGATGGCTGGGAAGACAAATGTCCTATAATCATCTATGGGTTTTTGGTTGTGAAGCTTTCATTCATATTCCGAAAGAGAAGCAAACGAAGTTGGATTTCAAATCAGAGAGGTGTATCTTTGTTGGGTAAGGAGAAGAACAGTATGGTTTTAGATTGTGGAATCTGGTTACAAATAAATTAGTTCACAGTCGAGATGTGGTCTTCAATAAACAGGTATTTCTAGGTCTACAAAAATAGGGGCTATCAACAAAGGAATATGTGTCTATTGATGATGGTAGTGATTCATAGTTTTCACATCCAAATCAAAGTTTTAATTTGGAACCTTCTTCAAATTATTGTCAAACCATTAAATGGCTCATAACCTGCTATTTTTCAAATGCCAATGGAAAGAAATTTGGATGCTTCAAATCTGCCCAACACATCCCTTTTACATCCCATGCAGCCAACATTTAAATTAGACTTTCCGAATTTTCACCTCAAGACTCCCATTTCCCAACGCATGACATAAATTTGCCACCCATTGTATCACAAAGTTTGTCGCAGCCTTTTGGAACACATTCAAATTCCACGCCATGTTTAAACTTTTCCCATGATAGAAGCAATAGTGGCTATTCTCTGCCCATGCAAATCTTTAAGGCACCCACCCTTGCCTCTCTCATGCGGCCTCAATTGCAGTCTTCCAAGTCAAACACTCATACGTAGCAAACAACTGATATCTCCCCTACCACGCGATCCTCTTCTTCACCATTTCATGAGCCTTAACCACAGTCCACCATATAACAAAACTCTTCGCTTCCTTTTGAAGTGCCAACGTACACTATTTTGTAGTATTCAGATTCAATGCAGAGGTCTTCCAATTCATCACAGCCAGCATTTGATTCACATTTGCAGCCAGCAAACAGGTCGATGGGAGAAATAAATCCCAACCAAAAATTTAATTTTGGCGCCTCTAGTTAAATCATATGCATCAAATTAACAGTCCCATGCAAGCATTTGATTCAAATAATCGATTGATTATGACACGTTTTTTCAAAACACTAATCTGCTTGCAGCATCCAATTTTGGCTTAGGAAACTGAAAGGAAGTTGGGTACGTGGAAGCAGCTTCCTACACTAATCTAAGCAGGATAAAGTTGCAAAATGTTCTTAAACACTTTTAACTATTACAGATTTAGATGCACACTCATATCATAAACAGATAAACAAGGAACTCATAACAAAAAAATTTACATGGGGAAAACCCTTTCGGAAGAAAAACCGCACCTTCCAAAACACAGCTCAATTATATTATTCAACAACAATTAACCAGTTACAATATAATTTCAGAGCTATGCTCTTGCAGGAGTCTTCACACTTCTTCACAATTCAGGAGTAATTCCGGCAACATAACTGTACTTCAATAAAACAACTCCAACATACAAGTGCTCAATATATAAGAGCTTACAATGCATAAATTAGACATGTCTAAAACAACTACCAAAGACAAAATGTGCAACATGGAAAGAACCAAAAACACTGTAGACGCATAACAATAAGTTTCCAATTGTCACCACATGCCACATTGCAAAATCTGCATTTGCCAAAATAATTGCACCTCAAAAACTCACATTCCATAAAAACTCAACACGGAAATGGAAAAAACATTTATGCACAACTCCACCTATAAAATTAACTTTCCAACTAGACTCCTCATCCGAATAGAAATTGCAAGTTGTAACTCACAAAACAAAGTGACAAAATTAGCAATATTTAATATTATGGAAAAATTAATTCTTATGGAAAAATCAAAGGTTGAGACACCTTCTTTTTCCAACATTCTCCCATTTTTCGAACACCTTTGAAGAGCCAATGAAAGTAACAAGATTTAACTGCTAGAGGTCGTGAGGCCCATAGACTCCGAACACCATCTGAAATTTTTTGTGCTCACTGGCTTTGTCAATGCATCTGTAACATTCTTCAGGTGTCAACCTTCTCCAACTTCACCTTTACATCTTCCACCATATCACGAACAAAATGAAATTGAACATCAATGTGCTTTATTCTGGCATGGAAAGTAGGATTCTTTGCCAAGAAAATGACACTTTGACTGTCACAACAGATAGTAATTTGCCCTACATCAAAACCAACATCAGAACACAAACGCTTAAGCTAAATGGCTTCCTTACAAGCATGAGTAACTGCCATGTACTCTGTTTCAATCGTGCACAAAACGACTACAGCTTGCCGCTTACTCATCCAACTAATAGCACCATCATACTGTTGGGAAATCTGCCTCAACTTTTTGGCTTGATATTTCTTTTGGACTTGGCGTTTTCTCCATGTAACTGGCCTTTACCGCCATACCGCTGCATGCTTTCCTTGGTGGCGCAGTTGAGCAGTTTACCGCTTTATCGCGAGCCACTCTGCTTGATCCGGCAGTTGGGCGGTGTTACCACCTTACCGCGACAGTCTTCTTCTTGTTCAGCGGTGGCGCAGTGAGCGGCGACAGTTGGAAGGCGGTGTTACTGCCTTACCGCAGATGCTCCTTCTGGTGGCGCAGTAGCACGTTGAGCAACACAAAAGTGGCAAGTTGGTGGGTGACGGTCTACCGCATTACCGCAGATGGTGAGAAGTCTCACCGCGGTGGCCGCGGTAAGCGGCTAGCGGTCGGTGGTGAGCGTTACTGCCCCACCGCAGGTGGTGAGAATGCTCATCGTGGTGGCTGCAGTAAGACCGCTGGCGGTCACCGCCCTACCGTGGGGTGGCCTAGCGGCCTCCGTGGAAGCGCGGTGAGACCGCTGACGGTCTGGCTGGCGGTTACCGCCACACCGCAAGAAGGCTTGAAAGGGTCAACGGTAACACGGTTGGTGGCTTGGCGGTCAGCACAGGCAGTTAACGCCATACCGCGGGCGATCAACCTGAACTCGGTGGTAGCGCGGTTGGAGGCCGAGGTCGAGTCGACATAGGCTTACTGCCATACTGCGGCTGGTGAAGACGAGCTCGGCGATGACATAGTAGAAGGTAAAGAGAGCTCGAAGCTCGGCTGACCGAGCTTGACCGAGCTTGACCAGAGGTCAGAGCGATGAACGAATGGGAAAGCGACACGTGGCTCAACGTCAGGATGTTGATTGGCTAGAAGCCAAAACAGTTTATGACAATTATTGCAGGCTGAGTTTTCAACTGAAGACAGGACCCGATTTAGGCAAGGAATTGAATGCCTGGGCGACCCGATGCAAGAAGATTTGTCAATGAATATCCTGATGACAGTTGATTGCTTGGACAAAAAGAACAGGTAGGCACACGGTAAGAGATTATATGTAATCTTGTGTGCAGTCAGTTAGGATGATGAGCGAAGAGAGAGAGGCTGAGAGTGTTCGAGCGGTCTTTACCGTGAACACTTAGTCTCTCAGATCTGAGATGATGTGATCCTGTTGAAGCCTAGAGGTTGGGTTGGCCGTATGGCTGGCTAAGAGAGTCGACTGTCTTGGTGAGATGAATCTACACTGTGTGTTGTGACGGTGCTAGAATAGTGTGAAGAATTTGATTAAGTTGTTACATGCTTTCTCCAGATGGACAAGATGTAATCTCTTGAAGAGCATAGCTTTGCATTTGTATTGTAACCGATTTTTGTTACTGAATAATACAAGTGAGCTGAGTGTTTTGGAGGGTGGGGTTTTTTACCTAAAAAGGTTTTCCCCATGTAAATTTGTGTGTCCATATGTTTGTCTTTCATGGTTGTCTGATTCAGTTTCTTGAATCTATGCTTGTGTTGAATCTGTTATATGTTAAGCATTTACTTTTCTTAGAGGATCAATGGAGGATTTACTGTGCCTGTTTCCGCTTTATGGCATAGTTGTTTGTGTTTTTGAAGTGATAAAAATGAAAATCACTAAGGCACTTCTGTCTTAGACGTTCGTTCTATGATGATAGACCCTTCCTGTATCCCCAACACATACATCATGAACACATAGCCTCTGGTGGATCTTCTGTTGTGAATGTCACCTGCCCAATCTAAATCCACATATCCACGAATACTCACTGAGTACCAAGGTCCAGTATGATAACCATGAAAACATAAGGAATACTCAGAAGTACCCCACAAATATTTGAACACTCTGTTCACTGTATCCAATGTATCCGTCCAAGATTAGCCATAAACCGACTAAAGACTCCCACTGCTTGGGCAATGTTTGGCCTCGTATAGACCATAACATACATAAGACTGCCAACAACACTCGCATATGGTACTCTAGTCATGTCCTCTATCTCAGTAGGAGATTTTTGACAATCCTCCACAGAAATCTTCATCCCCTACATTACAAGAATAACTAACTGTTTGCAAGTTGTCATACTGAACCTCTCCAACACAGTATTCACATACTTGATCTAGCTTAACCAAAGCTTTTTGTTAGCTCTATCTCTTCTGATCTCCATCCACAGAATATACCTCACTGCACCTAGATCCTTCATCTCAAACTGTGATGACAATTGAGACTTCAAATCTGAAATCAAACTTTTACCATTCCAAAAAAACAACATATCATCTACGTACAATGCAATTATGAGAATGCGACCATTATCAGATTTGTAATAAACACAATGGTCAGATTTAGATATGAAAAATCTCAATGACAACACATAGGTATCAAACTTCTAGTACCACATTCTAGGAGACTGCTTAAGACCATACAAAGACTTTTTCAGATTGTAAACCAAATTTTATTTACCTTTAACCACGAAATGCTCTGGTTGTGACATATAAATCTCTTCCTCCAAGTTACCATGAAGGAATGATGTCTTCACATCCATTTGTTTCACTTCTAGATCATACACTACTGCAAGTGATAACAAGAATCGGATAGATGTCAGCTTCGCAAAAGGAGAGAAAATCTCACCATAGTCAACTCCCTCCACCTGAGAATACCCCTTCGTGACCAACAGTGCCTTATGCTTCTCAACACTTCCATCTAGACCAGATTTTCTCTTGAACACCCATTTACATCCAATGGGTTTTCATCCTTTAGGCAAAGGTACCATATCCCATGTATCATTTTTCTTCAATGAAACCATTTCTTCATCCATGCCTTTCATCTAGGAAACTGCATCACTCATACCCATAGCCTCTCTAACAATCCTAGGCTCATCAATGTTAGCAATCAAAGCAAAAATACAATTGGAATCCAACAATGAATAACCAAATCTTTCAGGTGAATAACCAAACCTATCAGGTTGTCACTTATCTCTCATAGACCTCCTTACTTGCTGAGGTTGAGGTTCTTCTTCTTCTTCAGAGCTTTCAGAGCTTCTCAAACTCTCCTCATCACCAGGTTCAACAGGAGTACGTAGTTCTTCTTTCATCAGAGTAAGTGGAACTTGAACTACCTCCTTTTGTTTCTCCTCTTTCTCTGGCTGCAACTCAACTGTGAAAGGTTTCATCTCTCGAAAAATCACACTTTTACTATGGAGAACCTTTTGGGCCACTGGATCCCAAAGCTTGTACCCTTTCACATCGACACCATAGCCGATGAAGATACATTTAACTGCTTTATTCTCCAACTTAGACCTCTTCTCAATCAGAACATGAGTGTAACCTTGACAACCAAATACTCTGAGATGTCTCATCGAAGGCTTTTTACCAGACCACGCCTCCATGGGTGTCTTATCAACAAGAGTTGATGTAGGAGATCTGTTAATTAAATAACATGCAGTGGCTACTGCTTTAGCCCAAAACTTCTACTCAAGGCCAGTAGCACTCAGCATACTCTTAGCCCTCCCATCAACGTCCTGTTCATCCTTTTTGCAACTCCATTTTTTTGTGGGGTGTATGGAGTTGTCTTTTGTCTCTCAATCCCGTGCTCTTTACAAAACTTTTTGAACTTTGTTGAACAAAACTCACCGCCATTGTTAGTCATCAAACATTTAATCTTTTTACTAGTCTGATTTTCTACCAAGGCTTTAAACTCCTTAAATCGACTAAACACTTCAACTTTTCTTTTGAGAAAATAAACGAATGTCCTCCTACTGTAATCATCTATGAAAGAAACAAAATATACATAATGAAGGAATATTCACAGGACCAAACACATCTGCATGAACATAGTCCAAAACCCCAAATGACTTATGAGAGCTAGAGTGAAAAGTAAAAAGGTGTTGTTTTCCATAAACACAATATTCACAAAAGTCGAACTTGAGATTACAATCATCAAGGCCTTCAACAAGGCTCTTAGATTTCAAGGTTCTAAGACCCCTCTCACTGATGTGACAAACTCGTTGATGCCATAGCATTATCTTCTTTGCAGGAAGCTTCATTTCCAAGGAATGAACACCCTTAGGTACCCAAAATGCACGACCATCAGATGTAGTTGCTATAAATTTCTCTACTCGATCTGACGGTGAGGATGAAGAATCCAGGAATTTCTTCTTTGGTTTATCAGAAGAAGTATTGCATTGAACCGTGCATGCATCCAACTTGAACAAGGTTCCAATCCGAACACCCTTAGCCAATACCATAGCTCCTCTCGTCATCTTGCATCCTCCACTCGAGAAAACAACTTGCACTCCCGCATCATTCAATTTACTCACAGAAAGTAGGTTTCGTGCCAAACCCAGGATATGCAAGACACCATCAATCCCTTTCACTCTTCCATCAAGAAATCTGATTTTTACTCTTCCACGACCAACAATATTCAGGTGAGAGTCATCACCTAGATACACCTTCCCACCATGACATTCTTCATACTTCAAAAACCAACCTCTGTGAGAGGTCATGTGGAAAGAAGCACCCGAGTCTATCAACCACATATCTTTTGATGCATGTGTTGCCAAAGCTGCGACAAATGCATCTGGGTCATCTTGAGAGGATTTATCAAAGTCGGAATCTAAGAAACTCTTTTTGTCTTTTTTCTTTTTCTCTTCTTTGCACGCTTTTTCTGAAATGACCAGATTTGTCACAGTTCGAACACTCAAAGTTTGCACCATTAAACTTCTCCATTTCGGTTCTATTGGATGTTCTTGCCATCTTTTTCCTGCAACAAGGTCACGAACTATTCTTCTGCAAAACTCCCACTAAAAAAAAGATCAGCTCAAAAAACCCTTCAAACCCAAAAACACAATCAAAGCTGGCTAGGCTCTGATACAAACTGAAAGGAAGTTGGGTACACGGAAGCAACTTGCTACACTAATCTAAGTAGGAGAGAGTTGCAAAAAGTTCTTAAAGCCTTTAATTGTTACGGATTTACATGCACATTCATATTATAAACAAATAAACAAAGAACTCATAACACAAAATTTTACGTGGGGAAAGCCCTTTCGGGAGAAAAACCCCACCCTCCAAAACACAGCTCAATTATATTATTCAGCAACAATTAACCAGTTACAATATAATTTCAGAGCTATGCTCTTGCAGGTGTCTTCACACTTCTTTGCAATTCTATAGTAATTCCGGTAGCATAACACTACTTCAATAAAAACAACTCAAAAATACAAGTGCTCAATATATAAGAGCTTACAATGCATAAATTAGACATTTCTAAAACAACTACCAAAGGCTGAACGTGCAACATGGAAAGCACCAAAAACACTGCAGATGCATAACAGTGTTTCCAATTGTCACCACATGCCACACTGCAAAATTTGCACTTACCAAAATAACTGCACCTCGAAAAATTGCATTCCATCTAAACTCAACACAGAAATAGAAAAAAAATTTACGCACAACTCCACCTATAAAATTAACTTTCTGACTTGACTCCTCATTCAAATAGAAACTGCAAGTTTTAACTCACAAAACAAAGTGAGAAATTTAGCAATATTTAATATTATGAAAAAATCAATTGTTATGGAAAAATAAAAGGTTGAGACATCTTTTTTCAACAAAAACTATGATGAGTAATACTGAAAATTCTGATAATGTTATATAGAGGTAAAATGTTGGAGATAATTTGTAGGAAAAGGTTAATTTGCAAGCAGTAGTTCCTCAAATACGGAGGTCTACTCAAGAGGGCCGACCTCTAACAAAATTTGATGATTATCAGTTGTTGATTTCTGATCAATTAGAGTCAGCCACTTTCAAAGAATCTTGCATTGATGTTAATCATGAGAAATGGTTGGATGCAATGCAAGAGGAAACAAACTCACTCATGGATAATCATACTTTGGATTTGGTCAAGCTTCCACCCAATTGAAGAGCATTGAAGAATCGAGGGGTGTATAGATTGAAAGAGGAAGGAGGCAAGATTTATGGTATCAGGAAAGATTGGTGGTGAAGGGATATGATCAGCAAAAAGGAGTAGACTTCAATGAAATCTTCTTGCCAATTGTGAAGATGACCACCATTAGAGCGGTTTTAGGATTGGTAGCAGTGTATGATCTTGAACTGGAATAACTTGATGTGAAGACTGTGTTTCTTCATGATGATATAGAAGAGGAATTATATATGCATCAACTTGAAGGTTTTGAGCAACAAGGTAAAGAAGATTTGTATTGCGCGTCGAGAAGTTTCTATGGGCTCAAGAAAGCCCCACGACAATAGTATCTTAAGTTTGATTCCTTCATGGTACACACTATGAATCTGATTCGTGTGTCTACTACAAGGTATTGGATAATGGTGAATTTGTTTTATTACTGTTTTCTGTCGATGATATGCTAGTAACAGGCACTATCATGAGAGTTATTCATGATTTGAAACAATGGTTAGCTCATAATTTTGCAATGAAAGACTTAAGGGCAACAAAGAGTATACTTGGTATGACCATAATTTGGGACAGACGTAAGAGGCAAATCAAATTGTCAGAAGAAAATAACATTGACAAAGATATTAACATGAAGGGTGCTAAGCCTGTGAGCACTCCACTTGTTAATCATTTTCATTTGTCATCTAAAATGTGTCCCAAAACACCTCAAGATTAGGAAATATGAAGGGTATTCCTTATTCATAAGCAGTTGGGAGTCTTATGTATGTAGTGGTGTGCACTTGTCCGGACATTGCCCATGCAATGGGAGTAGTGAGAAAATTTATGAGCAATCCAGGTAAGACTCATTAGGAAGCAGTGAAGTGGATACTAAGGTATTTAAAAGGCAGTTCATATTATGTTTTGTGTTTTGGAGGAGAGATGCACAGCTGCAAGGTTATATTGATTCTGATATGGCCGGTGACTTGGACAAACGAAGGTCAACAATAGGTTATGTGTTCACATTTTTCAGGGCAGCGATCAGTTGGGTCTCAAGGTTGTAACAGGTGGTTGCACTCTCCACTACCGAGGTTGAATATGTTGCACTCACTAAAGTGCAAAGGAGATAGTTTGGTTGCAATTATTGTTAGGTAAGTTGGGATTCAAACAAAAATATTCACTTTGTTTTTTAATAGCAACAGTGATATTCATTTGGCAAAGAACTCAACTTTTCATAATCTGACCAAGCATATTGAGTTGTGTTATCACTTCATTCGGAATATACTTGAAGAGGGCAAATTGAAAGTGGAGAAAATTGATACAAAGGTGAATTTGGCAGATGCATTGATGAAGACTTCTCTCGGTATTGTCAAGATGTGACAATAGGGATGAAGTGGGGGAATATCTTTGAAATTTTGTAACAAACGTTAGACTTCAAGTGGGATATTGTTGGATATTGAAGCCCAACGGTCACATCTGTTTCCCTTCAAATTGCACAAGTCTCTTCGCATTATTTTTTGAAGACTTATCCAAAATGGATAATTTATTCGTTGTATTATTGTTGTGGTTATGATGTTGTAGCTTGTATTCAAAAACAAAGATTAATAAAATAATTCCCCTTCTTCAAAGTGGATGTAACCAGTTTTGGTGAACCACTATAAATCTCGTGTATTTGTGTTCTTTATCTTTGTATTTGTGTCTTGTCATTCTGAGTTTAAATTTCTACAATCTTGTTTTCATTTGATCTCCAATAAATTATTCAACACTTTCCGATATTCTAATGGTGTAAGGAAGCTAAGGCAGCAGAACAACTTCCTAAACTAATCTTTAGAGGAGGATAATGCAAAACTTTACAGATCTTTAACAGTTACAGAAACTTAAACAAAAATAAACATAAATATCATGCATACCACAACACAATGATTTAGGTGGGGAAAACCCTTTCGAGAGAAAAACCCCACACTCCTAAAACTACCCAATATATTATTCAAAAATCACAAAAAATACAATATACTTACGAAGCAATTTTCTCACAGCAGTATTACCAACTAGAGGTCCAGAGGCAACATGACGGCTATCCGACTCAGAATACATCACAATACACAGCCGTAATACAATACCCTCATAAAATAGGGTTGTCTTCTAGGGCAAGCCACGCTAATAAAATATCAATCGTCAGATTTAAGACCTAATGATGAACAGTCCAAATTTACAATAATAAAATGTCAACCCCATCGTGCTCCCCCGTCACTGACGTATCAACAATACTTTATGTAATTTTGCAAGGTTGAGACACATTATCCCAACAAATGGGATATTTTTATCTTACTTGCAAAAGTTTTATGGTTTTTCATTATTAGTGTTCACTATTTTTGAATGGTTCCTAAGCCGTTTCCTTTAGCTATTGTTTTGATATTAAATTTTGACAATACATCCAAATACATAGGAGTTTACTCTTATAGATTATTTTGTAGCTGGTATTTCATCTAGCTGGGTGAACACCACTTGGTTACCTGGTGGGTTAAAACTAGATGCTATCCTCTTCCACTTTTCTTAAGGTAACCATGCAGTCTTTAAGCATGATCCTTGCTATGTTCATAACTCACTTCTAGTTTTTCTATAGTTCCATGTGAGGCACACCCCTTTGATGAAAATGTAGAGCTTCAAAAACCTAGAATTTAAGGAGATACAAGGATGAGGACACAATGTCCTGACTCTGTAGAAGCAAGGAATGTCTTGAGACTGTTCTTGTTGGGGACATTGAAGGGATGATCCAAAAACTTTTCTGAGAAGTTTAGATTTGGAGGATTCCCCAGTTAGATCACTTTCAACAATAGTTGTGCAACAAGATTCTAGTTGTCATCCAAAGTATCCTAGATATTGCATGTTGCTTACACCCCTAAATTTATATTTTCTATATCTTCATATTTGTACATGGCCTATGTGCTCCCTCAATGATAACCGATTAGAGATTTAATCAATGGGCTTTAATAAATCCCTTTTCTGTGTGCTCCCATGTCTTCTTCCCCAACCCTATGTTAATTATTTAATTTTATAATCAATCTTGCACTTATCAAGCTTCAATGTTACAATCATGGTGGCCTAGTATTCAATCTTTTTAACTTATGAGCTCTAGAGAATTATTATAATGGTGATATTAAGTGCCAAAGGTTGAGCTTTAATACTATGATATTATGTGCTTTAAGATGGGGGCAACAAATTGTGTTCATGTGTTCTATGCAATTGGAAACCATGTGCAAAGCCCAATGTAGGCTATGAATATCATTGTTCACAAGATGGAGTCCAAAACAATATACTAGTCTCATAAGGAATATCAACAATGGTGATGATTTAAAACCCAAGATAAAAATGATAATGAGGAAGTTCTTTGTTATGATCTCAATGAAAAAAAAACTTGTCGATATCCTCCAGTGCAAACATCAAGTTAGACTCGTATAGGCCCACATCTTGCTTCAATAGTGATGAGTTATTTGACCTATACGTGGCAAAAGGGCATGATCTCTCCTCTCTGCAAGCACCAAAACTAGACAACCTCGAGTCACGGTAGCTATAAAAAACTAGATAATTTTGTGAGCTTGATTTGAGGAAAAAACCTAGAAGTAAACAACCTCCCAAAAAGCTCCTTAAAACCCTACAAAAATAAATTCAACCAAAATGGAGAAAATGGGAAAGGCACTCTTCAACTCTACAAAATAATTTTGTAATATTTATAATGAATTCATATAGTATTGATTTTTACAGTTCCATACAATTGTATGGATTTTATTCCATATATTAGGATACAAGGTAAAAAATTGCAAAATTTAAAAAATTATCAAATTTCATCAAATAAAAGTTATTCCTCGTTTCTCAAGCATTCCAAACTCAATGGTGATATTTATTTGGCTCATGATGCTTCAATAATAGAGCTAAGTGTTGGAGTCGCCTTGATTTAGAAACGGAGGTAAAATCATAGCTCTAATACCATGTTGGAAAAGTCAAAAACAAAATGTAACACCAAAATAACCTTCTATTAGTGAATAAATGAACATAAAATCATGTCTATGATTTAATATTAGAGTTTCAAAAAATGTACAATGAAAGGATTGCATATAAAGGAAAGGAGGAAGAGGTAGAAAACTAGGATTAGATGACTGACTACCCCTACAAATGTGCAACACGTGCTCATATGACACCCGTTTGAGCATCTGTTAAGTGTGCATGAAATATTTGTCTCAAGAGGTGAGTACATGTGTTCCAACAACATGAAGTGAGATAAAAAAAGATAAAAGTCTCTTATGAAGGCCAAAATATAACTAGTTTGATAATGTAGCTATTTAAACATAATATTAATTGTCAAAAATGGTGAAAAGAAGCATTTGAGATTATTATATAGCACAACCATATATGACCAAATATACTCATGTTCTAATAAAATATGGCATTCAGAGCCTTGACCTCATAAGATCTCAAATACATGTTTTTATAACCAATCAAAGTGAGCACATAATAATCCTTCATGATGCATAATAACTCTTGATAACATCAAAGATCCTATAATTTACAAGTGTCCAACTAAATACATGATAAAATAAGCACAAAGAGTGTGAGGGTAATCCATCCCAAATGAGATTAATAGTCAAAACAACCCAGCTCTAACATGTCATAAAAGCTCAACCAAGAACCCCACCAATCATCAGATCACCAATGTGATAAAAAATCAAATAGTTTCACATCCTTGACAATGTCACCCCTATGACAAACAACTCTAGGGACCTAACACAACACTCCACACTAATGAGATAAGCGTAGGTGCAAACATTTGCATGTACATAATAAGTGATGAGAGGACCTACCAATGATGAGTAAGTTCCTCTATAGATAACGGTGCAATTATCCACTATAATATTTCCTCTAAGCACATAAGAGGCATACCAATTGTTGAACACACCCTTCCAAAAATTGATGAATCATACAACTGAGTGTTGACAATGAGTTTTAACACATAATAAGATAACATGAACTTAAAGATCATCCACATTAACATAAAATCCAATACCTTTCTAAACCCAATGATATCATGATCATGTATATAGCTCAAGGGACCCACCAAAATACTCCAAATAAATGAGAATGCTTCCAATATAATAGTCATGCATATGGTTGAATAAAGGGAGAGAGAAACCACTACATATGTTGACATCAACATATATAAACCAATGGTATAAACATAAATATTTCCATCTAACATTAAATATTTGGGATTGTGTGGACCATAGATTATATCATGTAGTCACATTCGATAACTATCACAAGCTGAGAGTAACAATACACTTTGACACCACATAGAGTTGTGCCAACTGCATAATCCTCCAACTCGACATCAAGATCAAAAACTCCCACGTAACCTATGCTAACATAATTACATGATACACTTGCAAGACCTATAGTTGACATGATCCATATGTATACAAAGGAAAATAAAGGATGATCCCAAAAAAACATGGTATGACCATGGACCAACCAATTGTATGATAATAGTAGCTTAGGAGCTCTAACAACACATGAAAAATACAAGTACTTTTAGATCAAAAGGAAATCAATAGCCTCAATATTATTTATATATAATGATTATTCCATGTAGAATCAATGAGATGTACTACCTACATAAGCTCTTCCCATAGCCACTTAATACACAAAACATTAACATAACTCCAAAACCTTCTTAAAGAATATGATTTTACATAATCATAATAGCCTTCAAAACTTAACATCATCATTAAATTAGTTATTTAAAGCTCAAGAAGATCAAACAATCAAATATGGGCTTCCATAAACCTCAATAAAATACATGGCCATTTATAATTATCAAATAATTCTTTAAAAAGGGGATTAGTAAGCATGTGACCAAGACTCATGTCCATAATAAACATTTTGATGATGATCATGTCGATGTCCACAAGGATGGGGCATTACCCCTAATTAGGGTGGAATCAATAGAACCCTAACAATCATACAAGGTACATTATCCTATAATGTCCCTTCCTTAGGCAGCTTAGACTATAGCGGAGGTTGGCCTACTATTAGGGTTCCTGTAGGTCAGCAGAATGGTGAGGGGACCCAATCGAGGGTTGTGGAGCTTAGCTGGGAGCTTTACGATTCTTTTAGTTTGTAGTTCAGTTGATGAATCCAAAAACAAATTGGAAATATTAAAGTTTGCTTTAATGGAATAGTAAAAAGTGAATAGTAACAAAAAATCATAAGATGAATAGTGAAAAGTGCCCCCCATCCTAGTGACTCAAATTGTTTTTAAAAAGTGGCCCTTTCTTTTGATGAGGAAAGACCCTCAAGTTGGGTGTAGCTTCTTGAGAAGGAATATTTTATTAAATTTTATTAAAAAGTTTGTGGGAGGTTATAAAGCAATGTGTTGGGCTCATTTTTGGGCATTCTATTCTCATTTGACAAAAGCAAATTGCAGGTTTGAGTTTTGGAAGAGGGTTTCAACAGCGTATCAGGTCTTCTGAGGACGAAATCCCTTGGAGGATAGTGAATTAGACGAAAACTTAGTTCACAAAATAGGGAATCTACCTTGGGTTCCCATTTGGGCATCATTAGTCTTCATCACAGGTTAATCTGCATTTGGAATTGATTGCAGCAGTGAGTTATCAGAAGATAATTGCAGATTGGGGCTTCTTATCACCAAATATCATCATTTCAGTGTATTCACCAGCTGGCTGTACGATTTGGATGTCATTTTCAGTCACACCCTAGCTAGAAATTAGGTTTTTCAGACCACTAAGGAGCATATCAGACTTATATCAGGTCTTTATTGTATGTGCTTTGGTTCCAGCAATTAGATATTCAATAAAATTAAGCGTTGGCTTCCAGGTATGCAAATTCTATGTAATCGGTGGTTCAATTTCCTTGATTCTGAAAATTACATTTGTTGTCCTAGGAAAATCAGAATTCATACTTTAATTTCAGTTCTTTATGTTCTTTTAGCATCTGTTTCCTTTTCGCATTTATAAAGAACAAAACCTCAAAAATATCAGAAAAACCCCCAAAATCACAAAAAAACTCATAAAACAACAAAAACAAACCGAAAAACTAATTCCCTATTCGCTAGTCCAAGTCAAATTAGAAATCAAACTCAAAAAATTGGACCAGATTTGGGTTGGGAACCTTTCATATCCCCATGACCCAAAGTATTTGTAGGTGTGCCACTTCAAGTACAAATTTATTCACTTAAACATAAAATTTAAAAGGGAAAATTAGAACATATCATAGCCTTGGCATAAAGAGAGACGTGCATATCCAATAGAACAACTAGATAATATAGTAAAGTTTATGACATTCTAAGTGCTAAAAATAATTTCCACCCTAAAATATGTCATATTCTAGTGAACTTGTAAGGGTTTTTTTCTAATCTCCTAAGAGAATCACATGCCATGAAAAGGGTAAAACTTGTAAGGAATCCAATTTAAAATATCCTGAGCTTTAGGGATAAACTAAAAAAGGATCTTGAGAGTCTCATGATATATACAAAATAGGCAATAAGGATTGACTACACCCAACTAAGTTAGCCTAGTAACAATAGGGAAACCTTGGTAGAGAAGCATCCAATAAATGTGAACAAGTTTTGGCTAACGAATAGCCAACCAAGTAGTCTAAAATATGCATCAAGTGACAAAAGAAGATTGGATAATCCATCTATGATTTATATTTGAAACCTTGTGTAGATGTTGAGAAAGGCAAGCATACCTTTTCCATCGTTTGTAATTATGAAATGACATATTTGGATACCATTTCCGATATTTCCACCAAGTTTTACAACTTCTCACCCCAATTTTATGAACCATATTAGGAGGAACATAATCGAGAATAGTTTGTGTAGTGTAGGAAATTGTATACCCTTTACAATTTCACACTTTGTTTGGGTCCCTTAATTAATTGGACTTAATTAAGCTCCTAATTTTCCAATTTATGCATTCCAAAGCCTTATTTATCGCGTTTTACAAAAGGGAAACCAACATTTAATTAATGCAATTAATGTTTTAATCACATTGGAGAATGACTGTCCTAGATTTTTAGGCCAGAACCCATTCACCCAAGGGCGAATCGGTCCCCTTCAAGTCCTAGGACCCATTTTTAAATATGTTTTTGGTGGTCTTTTAATGATTCAAATTCACTATGCAATTGTCGGCTTTTGGATTCTAATTTTCAGGAAATTAGATAAACACCTATAAATACATAGTATTTTTATCAATTCAAATCTAAGAACACTTAAGGATAAATTACAAGACTTCCTATGAGAAAATATTATTGTCCTGAGCATTCAAGAGCAAATTTATCTGTCATTTGTCGCAGCAATCAAGGTCCTATCATCATGTTCAAGCTTATGTGTGTTAATATCATTTTGTGAAGGCTAATATGCATTGTTGATCCTCAAAAGCATCGAAGCATTCAAGTATCCAACAAATCAAGAAAAGAAGGATCAAGATGCTTGGAGTGATATGTTCGACTTCAATCCTCTAAGGGAAGCCATTGAAGGTTTGGTACACCAAGCAAATGTTCATTCATCATTTCCTTCTCCATTGTCATTATTCTTCCATAAAGGTTTAATTACCAAACATGGGGTTTGACTAAGGCGAACCCCCATTCAAACAAAAAAAATATCCTTTGTATGTGCAGATTACAAGTTGAAGAAATATTGAATATCTTGAAAAGCAATTTTATAATCTTTCATTTGTTGCAATCATTGTTGTCAAGTCATGAAAACTCAGATTCAAAATTAATTTCCGGTTGTCTGACAGTGGAACCTGTACAAAATACAAGCTAAGATCCTACCTTAGAGGACTGCAAAACGAATTTTCAGGACCCCTAACTAGGACCCATTCACCCTAGGGCAAACATGTCCTTCAACAAAGCTTGGATCCTACTTTTGGTGACAGGTACATGTGTCTTAACCCTTCTCAGATCTGCCTGCAAACTGTGTTTTCCATTTCTATACTTTTAGGAATTTGAATTTCATATTCTAGGTCTTATAGTTCATGTATTTTAGGCATTACATGTCATTTCAAATTGGTTTCAGATCTATCCCATTATCCTACTGCCTTAAAGGAACTGAGATCCAGGTTTGATTGACTCACCTTTGAGGTTGAACGTCCATCTCTACTCCTTGTGATCTCTTTCCTAATGAAATTCCCCTAGGGAAAGACACCTATTGTGGATCTATAAAGTCCTATTTAGTGAACCCCCTTCTCCCTTCATTTCAGTTTGAAATTACTCAAAATCCTAATTAGAAAGACTATACTTTAATTTAACCTCTAGCCAAAAATAAAAACTACTAGTAGACCTAGAAAAGAGTTTAGGAAGATTTTGAAAATTTCTTTATGAAAGAAATTAATATATATAATACAAGTTCCCTATATCTAGCTAGGTTCCTTCATAATAGGGAGATTACGAAAACCAAGCCCACATAAAATATGACGAAGACTACGAAACTTTAAAGCCACTCTCTAAAATCGTTTACCTTAATTAGAGAAAGCTCATAAAAAAATCTCTAAGGAGATTTTGAAGCTTCTAATGCAAAGCTTTAAAAGACATCTAACAAGAAGAAGAATAGATATGAGTATCATCTAAAAGTTTAGAACACACCTAAAAAATCCCTAATAAGGAAAAAAGTTTACTAATATTAAAGGCCAAGATTTTCTCAACTCTAAAAATAATAGCTTTCAATAAAGAAGGAGATACTTCAAAGGAAAAGAGAATTCCTATGAATTGAAACACATTCCTATGATAATCCATTTGTAATTCATAGAGGTTTTGGCCACTAAATGGTCAACTCTTAAGCTTTTTAAGAAATACCTAGGCCTTAGAGAGATTGTTTAATGATTTTTTCTTTGTCTAGAATAGTGAGATAGGAGTCATTAAAAAATTACCATTGACCAATTTATTACTATAATTGGGAAAAGAAATGTCTAGCTAAGTTCTATCACATAAGAAAAGTCAAAAGAGAACCCAAATTATTCTAAATGAAGAAAATAAAAAGTAGAAGTTAAAGGGAACTCCTAGTAGATAGAATGAAAAGGCCCAAAATCATCAAATTGATGACCACTAATTGTGATGCACAAAAAATATTAAAAAATAATAATTTGAGCTAAGCACATAAATTGGGGAACAAATCCTGAATCTTTGAACATAGAAAGGATGAAAGGCCGCTCAATGCCATCATAGGCTTTAGCAAAATCAATCTTGATGAAAATAGATTACTTTTGAGAATGTTTGGCATATTTCATTACTACCCACACAACGATGTTATCAAAAATGCAGTTGGCTTTGATGAAGCCAATATTCTCAAGACAAACAACCAAAGGAAGAAGATAGTCTTACTTGAGAGTAATGGCTTTTGTAATGATTTTATAAGAGGCATTGAGAAGAGTAATCAATCTCTAATTATAAATGTCCTTTAGATATATAGATTTATGTATGAACTTAATATTATCTTAATTTTTTATATAAATTGTGAATATTTTTATCATTCATATCCCATAAGGCTTTGTGAAATTCACATGGGAATCCATCACTACTTGGGGCATTATCATTATACATGGAGAAAACAACCTCATGGAGGTCCTCTAAAAGTAGAATTTGCTAACAAAAAGGATATCTAAAATTAAGTACCCTGATAAGGGACCACATTCAAACATTATTGTACGAGATTTACTCATTTAGGAGTCTCCTTCTAGGCTTTTCAAATGTAAACATAATGGTCCATAAAGCTAGAATGATAGTAGGAAGAAGATGTGGGCCCTCTATTTTCTAATAGATTGAAAAACTCATTAGAAACTCTATCTTCAATTTTAAGATGGTAAAGAAGTGTGTGAATTTAAGCTCCCCTAGTAGAATAGTTATTAATAATTTACTTTTATTGGTAGAGTTCGACAACAAAAAGTTAGAGAACAAGAGAAAAGGGTTATTCTTCAAGATTGATGATGGAATGACAAAGCTCCAATGTGGTGACCTTATAGGAGTAGCAACAAAATCATACCAACTAGTATTCATAAATATAGAGGAAGCAAAATGTGCATTTTAGCATATTAATCCACCAATCAATCAATATAGTATGATGATAAGGATATGGATCCAAATTTTAGACACATCAAATACAAGAAATTGTGGGCCAATGATCCAACACAAATGTGTTTTGGAATAACTGAATCATTTTAGTATTATGTTTAACAAACAACCGCTCAATGTAAAAGCATACGAGAAATTGCTCTAAAAGAAGAATGTCTAATAAAGGCTCCACAAGAAAAGAAAAAGAGATTAAGAAAGAACAGGGCCCTATCAAACCATTCATAAAAAACACCTAAAAAATATATTTCTCCACATATAACAATTAGGTTGGTTATGTTGGTGGCCAAGATGGGGACCATAAAGCCTCAATTTATTGCACATTCAATATTAGACTCCTCTTTTCCAAGTTATCCAATGCATAGGTAAAGTGTTATTGTTAGAGAAAATAACACAAGAAAATCATCTGCAACTAAAACCTTCACAAAAAACGAGAGAGGCAACACAAGGCCATTTCACCAAAAAAGAGTGAATAAAATGGGATGCATAAAATACATACTGGTACAGACTTTTAATGTCGTGAAAATATCAAATGAGTGAGAAAACTACTCTACAGGAAAAACCAACCGAAGTAATTACCCTAAGTTAAACTTAAATACACTAACACCCCCCTTAAGTGCAAACTTAGAGAGAATGAAGATGAAAAAAATGCAATATGGGTCCCGACTACACAACCATGTTAGGTACCCATTTACAATGCAATCTCACAACTGGAGAAAAGGAGAAAAACCCTGTGGGAAAAAACCCCTCTCCAAAAGAGAGAAAAGAATAAACAAGACAAGATGCATGGATGGAGGACTCAATCACACCCCCCAAGGACTACATACATCATGTGTATACAATCAATGATCCCCCCATAGGAAGGAAAAAAGGAGATATCATATCCCCCCCATAATGAATAAGCTCCAATGTCGATGAAGTATGCCTAAAAACAAAAGATGATCAAATGCCTACAAGAAACTCCTCTCCCCTTAGGAAGAAACAAGTCCACTAGGTGATGAAGAAGCCACTCCATGTCCAACTGAAAAGAGGAAGGAAATCTCCAAACGGAATAATCCACCACATAATCATGATCAAAAACAACCAAGAAATGTGACGAATCAAATGAAAGTGAAGGCTCAACAATGTCAACCTCCAAGGACAATCCAGATGTATGAACTGCCATGCTTAAACTGTCATCAAAGAGGAGAAAAATCCCCTCAAGTATATCTCCCAAATCTGCAAGATGAGACTCTACAAACAAATCTGATATGCCTGCCAAATACTCATCCAATAAATCATGATCTGAGGGATTGAAAATATCCTGTCGTGCTGCAAGACCAACCTCTATAGGAACAGGAGATGTATCAACTAGAGTCTGAAGAACTCCAAAGTTCAGATGACCAATCTCTCCTGAAGAATTGTTGGCAACACTGGCAGGAGGAGTGTGAGGAACATAGTCATCATCATCAACAAAGTGAGAGAAGGTATATAGACGAGACTCATGATCAACATTACCAACTACAATGATTTTTCTAGTATCAGCCTCTCTGATGAAAACAGAATCTGCAGTGAATTCCACAGTCTTCGGTACATCACCATGGGTGATCTGATAGATGGAAAAAAGATTTGTGTGCAACTCAGGTATACAAGTACATCCCTAAAACAGCCATCACCTATCTCAACATTTCCTACCCCCGCAACATCCAAAAGCTTATTATCTCCCAACAAAATTTTGGAAGTGTCAGCAGGATGAAGACCCAAAAAAGGATAGGGACTAGAAGCCATGTGGTGAGATGCTTTGGAATCTAAAAACCATCTGTCATGACCAAAATGTGCTACAAAAGTCACCAATACATGTCCTTTACCCATGTAGTGTTTATCTTCTTTACTACTTGCGATTCCTACATTTCCAGACTGTGTAGGCTTGGTTGATGGTGCAGATGAAGATGTAGAGGCTGTAGAAGGAGGAGTTACAAATGAGAGCAATGGAATGTTGTTTTTCTGAAGATGTGAGAGCTCATCAATCTTCTTCATATAACAATGATGCTCATCATGCCCTTTCTTTTTGCAATATACACAACTGAATTTCTCCTTCTTGGGTTTGTCCTCTTTTGAAGAGGTGGAAGTCTCATTTGACTTTGTTTTAGGCTTCTTCTTCCCTTTACTCTGAGAGCTATGTGCAACCAATGCATGATTTATAAGGTCCCCCTCCAACTGGACAGTTTAGTTTGCTCCCTTGTCAACCTGTCACAAAAAGTCTCAAAAGAAGGCATTTGGAATGCACTACCCAAAGCATCCATTGTGAAGTAGAAGGTAGAAGAAAACACAGCAAATAGGCCTCTCAACTTAGAAAGTATCAAAGAGATGGACTCCTTATAAATTTTTCTCTTCCCACATCCCACTAATTGTGACCTTAAAGATTTTAATTTCACTAGAAAGTCATCAATAGAAGGAAATGCTTCAAGGGTAAGAGCGGTTAATTCAGCCTCTAGTTGTAGGACAAGGAATTCATTGACCTGACCAAACAGGTTATGTAACTTATCCCATATCTCCTTAGGTGTATCCAACTCATCAATATGAAAGAGGAGACTATCAGAAACATTCAATTTCATCAAACCCATAGCCTGGTCACACTTATTTCTATAGGCAAATATTTCAAGTTCCTTGGTAAGAGTGGGTCGGATATTACTCAGTGTGGACCACAAACCTTAAGACTGAAGCTACCTACGCATTTTCATCTTCCATGTATGGTAATTATGGGGAGTTAACAATTCAATAGATTCAAGAGTAGTCATGACCAAAGTTTTCATCAAAAAGTTAAAAATTACACCAAACTAAAAAAACTCCAATAAGGCAGCCTCGAGAAACTAAATTTCACCATCTTTTCAAAAATATTTCAAGCAAAAAAGATGATTTTCTGAATTGAGAAAAAAATTGGAGAAAAAATTAATGCACCTTGTTATTGGTTTGTAGTAATTTTTCACACCACTAGAAAGCCAAATGTTTGCACAAGTCACCACAACTCAAGACACACCACGAGCCTCTGTGAGTCTTGCTAAAACAATCTGCTGCCAATGTGGGATAAATGCCACAAAAAGATTAAAAAACGCAGCGAATATTTCATACACCCAACAGTGAATGGCGAAATACCCGGAAACTCTACGCACCCAGCAAGGAAAAATCACGGCATCTAGGATAAAAACGCACCAAAGAATAGGCCTCCCAAATGCATTCAGATCGCTGCTTCCAAGATTTACGCCACCCTCAAACTGCCTTGTTTCGCTGCCTCCCATGAAAAAAATGCCAACTTTGCTTTGAATCCGCCTTTCAATGCGCAAATTCGGGTTTCTTCCATAGCAAAAAACATGCCTCCAACCAGCCAAAATCGGTCCTAGCAAGAATTCACGCGGCCTGTGCAGAAGAAAATGCGCCTCAAAACTCCAATTACAACCTGTCAAGTGAAGGAACAACAACAACATAGAAAAGTGCGCCCCTCTCACAAAGCAGCAAGTAAATCAAATTGTGGCTCAACCAAACAGAGAATCGTACCAAAAAACCAAACGCATTCTGATAACTCCAATCGCCAGCAATAGGAAAGAAGAATATCGGGAATGAGGCAATTTTGAAATTTAGTAAATTTCAAATGTCAAATAATCTCCAGCAACCAAATGATCTCAACAAAACTGATGAAAACTCTCCCGGGAAGGAGTGCAGAATGGGTGGTTCTGATACCATGTTAAGCAAATAATTCAGGAAAATCATCTACAACTAAAACCTTCACAAAAAACGAGAGGGGCAACGCAAGGCAATTTCACCAGAAAAGAGTGAATAAAATGAGATGCATAAAATACATATTGATATAGGCTTTTAAAGCAGTGAAAACATCAAACGGGTGAGAAAACTATTCTACGGGAAAAACCACCCAGATTAATTACCCTAAGTTAAATTTAAATACACTAACAGTTATATTTGTTGAATGCCACTTCTACCATGTTAAAATATTTGCACACGACCCAAGGGGCTACAAAATTGAATCTATGATATTATATTCAAAGTGAATATCTTTCAACATTATTGAAATCACAAACACTAATAACTCTAAAAAATAATTACAAATATTAAAAAGAGCCCATAATGTTCAATTAGTGGGTTCAGATCCCCAATTATCTAAATTTAGATACTATCTAGATAAAAATGTAAACTTATGTCACACTTTTATAAAGGAAATGACCAACACCAATATAATTTTCTAACTTGAACCACATAATTTAGTGGCCTTTATATTTTGAATTTTAAAATGATATAATTTTAAAAAAATTTAAAAGAAAAATTTTAATTGCTAAAAAGTATGAAAAAAGTGAGGTTAATAGGACATAAAAAATTAAGAGCAAACATTTTTTTTCTTCCATGATTTTTTCCCAATTAGCTAGCATGAAAATATAATGCATGGAAATAAAACCTAGTTTTTGATAAATAATTTTTAATAGTTTTTTAAAGTCAAACATCATCAAAACGTCATAGTTTTCGTGGGACATCAACTTTTGTTTGATTTTTAATAATTTTCAAAAACTAAATTATACTCTTTTGAAGATAATTCTCTCCTTTAGTACACCAAAAAAAAATTAATATTTTTAAATATATTTTTATTTTTTAAATTTCTAATCAACCTCATCTTTAATTATAATTGTTAATCTTAAAAGCTTGCGCCTCTCCTGAATAACCTTATGGGAAATTTAGTGAGTGGGGGACCTGCTTACGCCTCACTGAATAACCTCTAGGATTGTTTAAGAAGTAGACTCTTCTTTGGTTATGGGAAAAGGGAGAAGGAAATGCAGAAAGGAAAAGTAAAGGTGGCGATGCACCAAAGATTTTACACCATTTCAAAGACCCTTAATACCTCAATTTTTCTGATAAAGTGAACACAAAATGTCATGAACCCTTCATTGTTGCAAGGAGAACGAGCAACTAAGGCCGATGTAAGCATAGAGTAGACATTCAAATCCTCTGGTGGGAAGCACACATTAAGGTTGAAGCAGAAAAAAGGAAACCCAAATTCAAAAAGGATACTTTAGATTTTTATAGAGCTATTCACTTAACAGCATAATATGAAACCACTAGAAACTTTAACAAGAGATTGAAAGAGTATCAAAACATGATTTAATTCCCGAAAGCTAAGGTTTAGAGATCATAGAAGCTTAACAATTGAAAATTAAAACTCAAGAATTATACACATAAATAACTAGAACACAGAGCATTCAATATATATATGATTGAAAATAAAACATAAAATAAAGGCCACATGAGCACAACCTAATACAACTTTGTTCCTAATATTGCTGAAAAATGTTAAGGTCAAACAAGTAAATAAGTGTTGTGACATAAATTATAAAAGAGAGATTAAAGCTCTGCAAGAAATCTGCTATATCCTATCCTACTACTACTACTACTGATAATCTATCTATCTACTAATTGATCATATCCTGATCATGCTTCTTCTCCAAGCAAGCTTCCCTTTTATAAGAAAAGGGAAGAACACAGGCACCAAGCATACTCCGTCGTCAAAGCTGAAACCATAACAAGTGTCGCCACCAGACAACCTCAAAATTTGATCAAAAATCAGATCTGATGTGATAATTAAAGTTGAGCTGCTTCCATAATGACAACAGGTGTAACAGCTCGATGACTCTCTCCACCAAGCTTTGTGCAGGTCTTCTTGTCAGAAGGAAGATACAACCTTAAATGCTTGCCCCTATCCAATCCGATCTAATGTAGGTAATAATGACGATGCCAAAAGAGGCCGACTCCAGGAGTGATGGAAGAAACAAAAAGTGTTGCCACCCGACAATCGTGTGTGAAAGCACTGCCCCAATGGTGAAGAAAACTCCCCGACAAAAGACGGGCGACGTGGCGAGCGGACGAGTATTCTTCAAAAAATGGGAGAGCAGTTTGGAGGAGAATACCCACGGGGGAGCCATGTGCACAGTTTCGCGCCCGAAGAGAGCAAATCCTGAAAAGGTAGCACACACTACATGGCGCAATTGTGCACCTTTACGCTAAAACCCTCCCATGACTTCCAAAAATGCGAGCTGAAAGAGATAAGGGCCTTGGGGCCGAAAGATCAAAGCAACGAGAAAACACTTAGAGCAAAAATGCTCCACAATAACAACCTAGTTGTAATAAATATTTAAAAAATCATTGTAAAACTAATCAAAATATCAAAAAGAAAATTGAATCGTTTACTCCAAGCTCTACAAAAGGATAATTTTAGATTTTTAGTAAAATGAAATCTACTAAAAAATATTGGGGTGAAGTAGAGAATTTTTTCAAATCATTAAATAACGTAGGATTTGGTTGCTAAATAAGATGCCACATAAAAAGTTTCAATTGAAACAATTTTGATTAAAACCATTTCAATAGAAAGGGTTTAAAGAAAATCCCATTTGAATTAAATTATTATGTTAAAACAATGCTGCTAGATTTTATTTTTGAGTAATTTTTCTACTTGATTTTCTATTCAAGAAAGTGAAAAAAGGATGATGAGATGAGATTTTTGACCGAAACCCTACGAATTTTAGGTAAAAGTATAGTAATTTTTTAATAAATTTAATAGGTTTTTTAATTATTTATTAATTTTCTATTAGATTTATTGTAGATCTAATATTACATTCTATGTAAAAAGTTTATCTAAATATCTTAACAAGAAAGTATATTTATATAAGGAATTTCTTGGTTGAAACCCTACAAATTTTTAAGTAAAAATATACTGAACTAATTTTGAACAAATGTTATAATTTTTTTTAATTATTTTAGAAAAAATATTTGATATAATTCTAAACTTATATTTTTCTTTTTTTCTTAACACTTCTTTTTATTTAGTTTTAAAATAAATTGCAATTAAATTTAAATTTATTTTAAGATGTTAATAATTTATTTGTCTATTTATTCACCTGTATTTCCCAAGACCATTAATGTATGCTCTTTCCTCGTGTCATAAGGTGATCTTGGAAATCAAAAACTATATGGATTTTTATTTTCGCTTTTATAGGGTTTTAGTGATTTGGATTTCATCACTAAGCATTGGCCAAATCCTGTGTTCCAATGGGCTATATAAATTCCAAGGAGAAGATGTCATTTTTGGCTAAATGATTTTGTGTTTTAAGTGCACTACAAAGTGAGGTGGTTTCATCCCATCAATACTCAAGCCTCAAACATCACCCTTGTATCACATATGTGGACCTCTTGTACCGCATGGTATATAGAGAACTCCCTTAGTTGAGCTATGTTGAAACCTAGAATAGGAAGCCATCAACCGTTTGTTACATTTAATGCATTGGTTAGCAATTAGCCTCAAGAAATTACCTTGGAGATGTCATAGTGAGCTATGGGTATGGTCCTAATCCTCCATAGGTTGGTGCTCTGAAACATTGGGCCAACACTATTTATGAACAAGATCAATATATTAGTGAGCTTATAGGCCAAACACTCACACTTGACTAGTATAGGTTATTTCTTTTAATAAATTCTTACCCCTTTGTTTAAAACTAAAAAATCAAAACCTAAAATAAAAGTTGAAATAAAATTTAAATGTAACCTATAAAGTTGTCAGACTTGTCCATGACTAAACTTAGTTTTTCTTAAATTAGAACTTCAAGTTTTTCTAAAATTATATTCCCCTATACCATTTTTTATTCTCCTTGAGAATATGATGTTTACTATTTCCCCTCCACCATTTTTTGATTCTCCAAGTGAAACTATGACATCTAGTATTTCTCATATAAGTGTGACATCAATTTTTAATAATATTCTATCGAGTAGTTTCATGGTGTAAGATGGTAGGCTAAATAAGTTCGTGACTCAAAGTATTACTTTCTTTTGGGTTGTATTCTATCTATTATGGATTTTTATAAGAACTTTCATGGATAACCTCATCCTTTTCATCTTAGAAAAAATAATGTTTCAAAAGTATAACAGTTTTATGAACCTTTGTGCAACCCTTATAGATTAAAAAAATAGATGGATAAAATTAATAAAGCCTTTTCCACTAGCTCTTTTACCTAAAAATACACAAAGCCTTACAAGAAACTATTCAGAAAAGCCCAATAATAAGTATATTGTTAACATTATTTCCCAAAACAAACTACCTTACTATATGCATATATATCTTTCCACTCCTCAAAATACTTTTACCAATACAATTTCTATTTATCCTCAACCTTTTCAATCATCCTCCTAATGGTCGAACTCCTACCAATGGGACATATATCATATGTCTCTTATTCATACATTTTCCCATCAAAATAGTGATATCTAAAATATTAGTATCTTGGCTATAGCCTATCCTTTTATCCAATCAAGAGATTACAATATAACCATTGATTGAATCATCACTTCTTACCTTTTTAATTTTGGCCTAGCCTAGCCTTCTTTGTAGTGGCAACCACATAGCATTATAACAAGTGATTACCATATAACCAATTTGCCCTTATTTTTCTCCTAGATTTGCCTTATTTTAGGTGGCTACCTTGTAGCCCTTATCACCATGACCAACTTTCATATCCATTACTCGTTATCCTTTTCCTCTAGATTCCCTTAGATACATTCCTTGAAAAAAAGGTTATCTATCGTATTTGTCTCTTTTTTCATTTTCCAATTTTAGAGTGTAGTCTTATGAAATGGTAAAAAAATTTCCTTATGTTTGATTATTTCCATTATGCACCCTTTCTATGTATTTTCTGTATGGCTCCATGATTTTCTTTATATCTTTGCATGATTATTATCTTGTTACATTTATATTTCCTATATATGTTTTATATCAAATTGATTTTGTACATATAGTGATCAGTCACTTTACATGTAATGTAAGACAAGGTGCATGTGCATGAAGTAAAAACAAAGAACCAAAATAAAATACTAGTTCCTCTCCTTTGGTATTATATCATTTATATGTCATGAGTATATCTATGTCTTTTGCACTCTCTGCTTTAGCTTGTTTCTTCCCCTTTAGTGGGTCATCAACCTACTAATGAGGGGGAAAATATAATAATAGAAATTACATACCTTAAAACTTCTTTTATCTTGACCTACACTAATTTTAGGTGTTGACATTTTTATGTCCTTTTATCCCTTTTTAGCCTAGCGCATATTTAGTTTATCCTGTATCCACATATAGTATAGTCTTGTTGCTCTTTGTTCATGCCTATATACTTATGTCCCCCTTTTTCTATGTTTTTGACCCTTATATAATCTTTCTTATCTTTTCCCATGTTATTATAGTCTCACCCACCTAGCATTTAATTTTAATTCCTTCGTCTATGTGTATTTAACCCTCCTTTCCCTTTATTTTCCTAATTTCTCATTTTTGAAAGATATTTTTAGCATAAAATCACTTCCAACTACATCTAACTATCCTCATGAATTTTCCATGTAAATTTGGTGACTCAATAATTAAATTTTGTAAGTTCCCCTTGAGGATGTGTGTGCCCCCTAGGGTACCCTTTAGGATTATTGGGTATTGTCCAAAATCTCTCATAATTTTTTTGGTAGTTAACTAATCACTCACCTAACACATTTCCTTCATTCAATTGACCTAAATCCTTCTAAAAATTATAAATAAACTATCATTACTTTCATTTCATCATCCTATTTTTAAAGCTATAATATTAATATCCTTGAATGTAATTATTTTATATTTTTGTCTTAAAGCTATTAATATATTAGAGTCTTGCTAGATCTTAGATCCACTGGAACCTTTGGAATCTTTTGACGTCTTGTTCTAGCCATCTTGTAGCTTTATTTTTCTCTCCCCATATTATTTTTCTACCCAATTTTTAGCCATTGTCATTACTTGAATAATATTTTTTATTATTATTTTGTATTTCATATTTGTCTTGGAAAACCCACAAGTGTTGATTGAGATAGGCCCCCTTTAACACTTTCCTTTCTAGGTTTTTTATTTTGTATGCTTTTGTTATTAGATGCATGATACATGGATATATTGTTGTGTTACCTAAGGATGCGTCCTCGGGGCTAAAACCCCAGTCCCTATCCTAAGGAAGTCTTGAAGATGCGGGGACGACTAGGGGACATCCCCTAGGCATCCCAATTTGCACAAATCATTTCGAAACATCCCAAAAAATAAGGGATGACCCTGCCTACCGTTGGGGACATTCGGCCATCCCGAGGATGGCTAGAGATGTCTAGGATGTCCTCTGACCATCTTGGGGATAGTCAGATGTCCATGATGGCAAGTAGGGATTTAAAAAAATAAAACACTTAAGTTAAAGAAACATTTTATTTATGTTTTTGTGGGCCACTACCTCCCACCTCGTCCTAAAGGGGAATAGGTTCACCATTTTGACTTATTTCAACATCTGCGTGAGAGGAAAAAAGAGGAGTAATAGTAGGGTTTGAAACAAGCCATTGAAAGAAAAGCAACAACAAGGGATAGAAGGAAAAGAGATTCAATCTAGGGCAGTGGGGCTGTCAATCTTTCAAAAAGGTAAGCTTTTTCCTTTCACTTTTTTTAACAATTTTTTTTAAGTTTGTAGTATGAAATGTCTGACTTTTTTACATTTTTTGGTTTAAAATTGCATTCGATCTCAAAAAAACATGAGGAATAGTGAGAGTGAGAGTGAGAGTGGTAGTGAGAATTACGTGGAATTAGTTTGTAGAAATACAAGTGCAAGTGTTGAGGGTTGTAGTGGACATCAATCAAACCCATTTAAGTGCCCTCCAAAAATAATGGAAACATATGCAAAGGGCCCTTTCAACAAGAAAAAAAACTCTTCTCCAATAAGTTACACCTGTGGATCACAAGAAAAAAATTGAGGGTGACTAGGGTGTGGAATTGTCATGTCTGTGAGAAATATTTTAGAGACAGCTACACAAGGCTATGGTCTCATTTTTGGGGTGTTGCGTGTCGTGAGTTAAAATGTGTTTAGAACTAAAATAACATGAGAAGATGGAGTGCCATAGATTGCATATGGTGGAAATGGAAGCTCAAGGTGTGACAATGTCAGCACCTTCTTTTGCAAGTACATAATCATCTATGCCTACGTCATCCATGATTGGTAGTAGTGAAGTTGCCACAAGAGGAAAGAGGAAGATGAGTGGTAGTGACAATGGAGGTTCAATTGAAGCTATATTTAATGTGCAAGAATGAGAAGCTACAAAGTCTTCCATCGCCAAATTCTTTTTTGCTCATGCCATCCCATTTTTTTTGGCTTGTTCCTCTTACTTCAAACAAATGATCAAAGATGTAGCTACTATTGGTCCCTCATTCATACCCCCTAGAGACCATAAGATACACACTACCTCCTAGATAAAGAGTATTCTAAGGTTAATGTGCTAATAAAGGATATGAGGCAAACTTAGATGAGGACAGGTGGCTCTATTATGATGGATAGGTGCACTAATGTTAAACACCAACCACTCATCAATATCATAGACACATGCCCTACTAGTTTTTAATTTCTCAGATCTGTGGATTGTTCAAGGAAGTGTAAGGATGCAGACTTCTAGTTTACCATTTTGAGAGATGCCATAGAGGAGGTTGGGTCTGCTAATATTGTATAGATGATCACCGATTCAATATATGTATGCAAATCAACTGATTTGATACTGGAGCATGCTTACAAGCATATCTTTTGGTCACCATGTTGTGTTTATGTATTGAAAGGCATAGGGAAGCTAGATTGGGTGAAGCAAGTGGTGGAAGAAGCCAGAGAAATTCAAATATTCATTTGCATCCACCACACCTCACTTGATCTCTTCAGGATATTTTCAAAGGAGTTCCTCAAACCTGTTGAGACAAGGTATGCCACTTCATTTTGTTTCACTTTTATATTTTAATATATGGAAACATTGAAAAAAATTGAAACTTTAAACATTTATATTTCAAATTTCCAATTACATTGAGCCTTATATTGCTTTTGCCTTTTAATAAATATAGGTATGCCACTTACTTCATCTTGTTGGAGAGGATTTTTGAGGTGCATGAGCCTCTACAATTGATGATGGTGAATTCAGATTGGAGTAGATAGCCTAATTCAAGCTCTAGTCAAGGAATATTCATCAAAAAAAAAATCTTTGATGACGATTGGTGGTCCACTGTGAGGTAAGACATTGTTCATTTTATTATTAAATTGTTGATTGTATTAAAAATTAAAAACTTGATTGCTCATTTTTATATTAAATTTCTAATTTTAGTATTTTAATATTATAAAATTATTGTCTAATGTTCCAACTTTCGAAGTTTCTATCATGTCAATTAATACTTTTGAACTTTTTGTTTGTATTTTACAGATATGTTTGCTCTTTCATCTCACCTATTATAGATGTCATTAGATATGTTGATACAAACTCTTCTAGTCTTTGAGAGATATATGAGACATTTGGCAATATGCTTGGGAAGATAAAGAAAACAATTTTGGCTAAGGATGCTACTTTGAGGTTATATGAGCAACGTATTAGGCCCATTGTGATGTGGAGGTGGAACACAATGAACACCCTGCTTCATATGGTTTCCTTTGCTCTAAATCCCAAATGGTATACACCAAGGGATGGAAGAGTGCCTCCATGTGATGATCTAGAGGTTTTAGATGGATTCACACAGAGAGAAGAGAAGGATATATCAAAAGAAATTTTTCTATTATTCGAAATAAAACTAACAATAGGACAACCAGAAGCCTAATTCTGCTCTGACAAATAAGGGGAGAACCAACCCTGCTTCATTTAAAAACCCCATGGGGTAGTTAAATATCTTGAACCCCAGTTGAGTGGGGATAAGGAGAAAAATGTTGATTATCCTAGGGCTGGTATAAATGGCCCCTTAGATACCGATGAGCTCTCACCGTTACAAGTTGATTCATATCTATTGTCACAGAATGTCGGATCTATTGGCCCTAATGCTATGGAACTATGTAATCCTAATGTACTTCCTTCTAGTGATGTTGTAGAGAACCCTCCCGATATCTTATTCTTTGGAGTTCATGCTAGTGAAACGAACTCTTTCAATCTTATAGACACCTACTCCTCTGAAGAATTTGTGACTCCTAAGGAGCCCAGACTAACGGCTTGTGATCTACCAAAATCCTTACCTAACCTTGTCATAGTTGGGAGCCTTGTAGATTGCTCCCTCGATAGTCCAAAGCTTGAAAAATTTGAGTGCGCAAAAAATTGTTTTGATTAAATTTCATAAAAATATTGAAAATAACAACAATCTTAGACTAATTGAAATGGAAAAGAAGGCCTTGGATGTAAACAAAAAGAAGAGTCCCAAACATGTTGAAATCTCATGCTCAAAAAATTTAAGATTGAATATTGATGATTCTTGTTTAGATAATGAACCTCACACCATGGTTAAGAGTATAGTTGACTTTAAAAATTGAAACATAACCCCAAGAACCTGTAGATACCTAAATTTGGGGTAGATTCCTACTCTGTGAATGAAGATAAAGCAGGAGACAATAAGCCTCAATAGCTAAAAGATAGAAAAAATACGAGCAATAGCTCTGAATCAGAATTTGACTGTAGGGTTAGATATATATAGGATCCTAGGGCTATGGATTCAAATATGGACATTTCCTCAAATTCTCATCTTGAGGAAACTCAATTTGATGGGCCAAAAGTTGACTCTAATTTGAATTTGAACAATAATGTATAAAGAATTATTAGACAATAATATGAAAAAGGTAATATAGAACTCTTTCAAATTATAGAAAACAAAGGGGGGAACTTGGAAGCCCCTGCAAAACTTATTGGAAAAGAAAACTGCCTTAAGGGAGCTGAAAGGAAGCACCTCCCTCCTTCAAGCTCTCATCCCAATTTAGACATTCATCCAAAGGATAAAGTAATCCCTATTGGGGATGGGAATATAGCCACTTCTAAATTCAAAAGGAAGAACATAACTAAAGAGTTCCCTTATTCGTTTATTAAGAGAATAGAGGGGAAAGGTAGACTTCCTAAATGCTTTGATAGATTTAGGAATCCCATGGACCCTAACAAATAATAACTAATCATGGGACTAAGTTGTGTTTTATGGAATTTCAGGGGACTAGAATCCCCTGACAAGAAATACATTATCCGAAGATTTTTCAACCTTGTGAAGAAAAAGATGTTGTGTTACTCTAAGAGGTAAATGCCATCAATTTTACCCTTGAAAATAATCGTAGGTTCATTTGGAAGGACTCTATACAATTTGTAACAAACCATGAAAAAGGGAAAGGGGGCTCTATCATTTTGATTTCCAATGTTTAGGCTCAATATGTGAAGGAAAGTTGGTCTTCGCCCTATTAGAGGGCTTTTTGGGTGACTTTTGAAAAGGATGACATTAAATTTGGATTATGTTCAATATATGCCCCCAATGAATACATGGGTAGGATTGAATTGTGGAAATGCATCTACAATATACCTAACATCCCCTAGATAATTGGGGGGATTTCAATATGATTGAGCATCAAGAAGATAAAAATGGGGAAATGAAATTGGATTGGAAAGGTAGTGAACTATATTTCTGGTCAAAAATGAAGAGTAGGCTTAATCTCTTCAACCCCTAGAAGTTGTAACAAGAAAGACAACAAGGACATTTGGTATATTTGGTATAACTACCAAAAAGGGAAGAATAAAATTTATTGCAGACTAGATAGATTTTATGCAAACAAAGACTTTTTTTAGTTTTGACAAAGATGACAAGGGAGGCTCTTTTAAAGTCTATCCTTATACACTTTCTGATCACCATCCTACCCTTACGAAAATCTTGATGAACTCTATGGATAACAAAGATAAAAAAAGAGAAGAAACTTTCAAACTCAACACTAGCCTCCTCAAAGATGAGGACTACAATGATCCAGTGTTTACTGTGAGAGAAGTTAATAGGTAGATGCTAAAAGATAGACCAACATCTAAATGGGGGGAACAAAATGTGAGTGGATAGAAAATAATTTTTCAAACCATAGGGAAAAAAAGAGCTATGGATAATAGGAAAGCAAAGGATAATCTAAATAAGAAGTTTTTAACCGCGGAAGCAAATATTCAAAATGATCCCTCCAACATGGTCTTAAATGAAGAAATGACCTTAATAAAAGACTTATTAAGAAGACTGCAATCAAGGAAAATTCAAGGATTGAGAGTAAGATCTAAATTAAAATGGCTAAAGAATGGGGACAAAGGCTCTAAAGTTTTCTTTAGGATGTTAAAAAATAAGGAAGTAGAGGAGAACATAGAAAGGATTTGGAAAGACAACAAGAACATACAAGATCAAGAGTAAAACAGGTGTTCCTTCCTAAACTTTTATAAAAACTGCTTTACCTCTTACGTCAAGAGCCTAGCCAATTGCTCTAAAAGAATTTTGTGCAAGCAAGTAATCCCAAAAAAACCAACACAAGACCAGATCAACATTCTTGACAAAGAAATCTCTCAGGAAGAGATAAAAAGAGCTATCAATAGTTTAAACAATGATAAGTCTCCCGAGGCTCGTGATTCCTAATGGAATTCTACAAGCATAATATTGAATGGATCAATGAGGACTTATATTTTCTTTACAAAGAAGCTATACAGAAGGGTACTCTAGGTAATAATATTAATAAGGGAATAATTAAGTTGATCCCAAAAGATGGAGATCAAATATTAATAAAAAATTGGAGGCCCATAACCCTCCTGAATGTATCTTACAAAATCCTTACAAAGGTGATAGTCACTAGGCTTGAAGATATCCTCCCTAAATTCAATAGCAATATTCAAACAGGATTTATAAAGGGAAGATATATTCTGGAGAACTTGTTGACCAATTGAGAAGCCATGAATTGGGCCAAGCAATCCAATTAGAATGTGGCTATGTTCCTCCTTAACTTTGAAAAAGCTTATGATAGAGTAGAATGGGACTTCTTGTTAATGACACTAGAGGCTTTTGGCTTTCCTAATAGTTTTTGCCATGTGATCAACACTCTTATAAAGGATTCTATAGCCCAAATTGAGATAAATGGATCTTTAACCAAAGATTTCACACTTGAAAGGTCAAAAACATAGGGATGTCCCCTTGCCCCAACTTTGTTTGTCATTGAATTTGATGTGATCTTCTACCTCTTAAGAGAATCCTCTACTTCTAAAATGAGGGGCATCTCCCTCCCAAATAAGGAAGACTTAATAAACTTATAGTTTTCTGATGGTACAACCTTATTCCTGGAACTTAATGAGGATAATATGGACTCTCTAATGATGAAAATTAAAAAAAATTGTGATGCCTCAAGAGCCAAGCTCACTTTCTTTTGCTTTTTGCACTAATTCAATTTTGCTTTGCTTTTATGCTTGTTGGCTTATATTGTTTACCATTATCCTTTTCCTTTATATTCGTTAGTTTAGTTTTTTTTGGTGTTTTTGTTTTTGTATTTGTATAGGTAGGTGTATATATATATATGTGTAATATATGCAAATGCATATACACAAGCATTGGTAATTGTTTTGTTCTTGCTTTGGCTCCTATATTTGTTTTTGTATATATAAGTTTTTTTTATTATTTTTTCAATTTCTCCCTCCTTTTTTGTTCTTTCCTTTGTTGTTTTTTCATTTTTGTGAATGGTAAAACATTCATTCTATTAACATGAAAAAGAGATTACATAAAGTATAAGTTACAAGTTACTATAGATATTAATGATATCTATCTACTATCTACCTACTAACTACTGTAGAAACTACAGTAGATAATTGACCATTAAATAAAAGTAGAATATAATATTCTAACACCCTCCCTTAATGGTCAATCGGTCAAAAACACCAAGTTGCCCCCTGAATTTGACAGATTTATCCGGGCTCAGAGACTTGGTGAGAATATCTGCAGTCTGATCCACTGTTGGAACATACTACAACTGAACTGATCCGTCTTCTACCAGCTTGCGGATGTAATGACAATGAAGCTCGACATGCTTGGTACGTTCATGGAAGACTAGATTTTTGGCCAATTTGAGCACCCCTTGATTATCAATGTACAAGGGAGAAGGTCCTTCTTGTGATATGTGCATGTCAGAAAGCATCTTGCGGAGCCAAACTGCCTCACATGTTGCCTTAACAGTTTCTCAATATTTTGCTTCAGTCGAGGAAAGAGCCACTTCATGTTGCTTCTTGCCGGTCCATGTTACAACACTTGTACCCAAACTGAATACATACCCAGAAGTATATTTTTTGTCATCCACTGAGTCTGCCCAATTTGAGTCTGTATAACAAATCAGCTTTGGATCCTTGCATCTTCCATACATAATTCCATAATTTGAAGTGCCCTTAACATATCTCAGTACTCGCTTTGCTGCAAGCCAATGATCAACCTTTGGAGCAGTCATGAAGCGAGAAATGTAGCTCACGGAAAAACTAATGTCAGGTCTAGTGGCAGTGAGGTAGATGAGACTCCCCGTGAATTGCCTGAATGTCATTTCACCGACCAGAGGTGAATCAGAGTTGGCTGATAACTTCAGCCCCTTCTCCATAGGTGTGGAGGTAGGTTTGCAATCCTGCATCCGAAATTTTTCAAGCAGACTCCGAGCGTATTTGGACTAAGAGATAAAGATACCACCAACGGTCTGCCAAACCTCAATACCCAAACAATAATGGAGAAGCCCCAAATCTGTCATGTCAAAAGCTTGACACAAATCTTGTTTGATTGTTGCAATCAAATATGTTGAACTACCAGTAATGATCAAGTCATCAACAAAGATAACAAGAAACAAAACATCATCACCAGAGTGCTTGACATACAGATTAGAGTCAAAAGGGTTGCGTTGAAAACCATGATCAACCAAGTACTGATCAATCTTGATTTACCATGCAGGGGGAGCCTATTTTAGTCCATAGAGTGCTTTCACGAGCCTACATACCTGATGCTCTTTGCCAGCAACCTTGAAACCAGGAGGCTGCATCATGTAGACTTCTTCCTACAAATCACCATTGAGAAAGGCACTCTTGACATCCATCTAATGAACTGTCCATCCGAATTGGGCTGCAATAGCGAGAAGAAGACGAATTGTGCTCATCCTGGTAGTAGGAGCAAAAGTCTCCTTGTAGTCAATGCCCTCCCGCTATGTAAATCCCCGAGCAACTAATCTGGCCTTGTATTTATCCAAGGTGCCATCTGCATGAAACTTGACCTTATATACCCATTTGCAACTAATAGGTTTCTTCCCAGGAGGAAGATCAAACAGAACCCAAGTGTGATTCTTCAGAAGACTATGGTATTCAGTCTCCATAGCCTTTTCCCACTCTAGAATTCCCTTAGCCTCTGAATATGTCTGAGGCTCATAGATGTTGTGGATGTTGCCATAAGAGCAAAATTGACTGTGTTGTGTTGCTTTCTCTTTCTGCGAGCTGATCTACCCTCAATGAGCTCATCATTATGAAGATCTCCGATAGTCTTGAGCCACCACTTAGGCCGACGAGTAGAAGTACCAACATCTGGAATAGGAGAAACAACATCCTCTGGGATTTCTAGAACAAAGTCATCTGGATATGAAGCCTGAGGAAGATCAGGTGGTGCGAGATCATGACTGGTAGACTCCTCATCTTCAGAGTCAGAATGCTCTGAAGCCCTCCCATTAGGGGAGCCGAGAGGAAGACGAACACCCTCATCAGAAACCTGCATAGGCTGATCCTCAGGGCTGATAGTAGGAACAAATGGACCAGTAGTCTCATCAATCACAACATCACGACTGAATATGAGACGATCCGTCTCCACATCAATCAACTTGTATGCCTTGTGATTGTCACTATAACCAGTAAACATAAGTTTCTGGCTCTTGGAGTCCAACTTGGCACGTTTGACTTCTGGAATCCATACATGAGTTGTAGAACCAAAGACTTTCAATGGCCCACCTTAGGCTTACGTCCTGACTAGGCTTCTTTTGGAGTCATCTTTTTAACAAGCTGTGTAGGTGACCGATTCAGGAGGTAGGTTGCAGTATAAACTGCTTAAACCCAGTATTTCTTGGGGACATTTTTGTACTCCATCATAGAACGAGCCATTTCAGTAATGGTGTGATTCCTACGTTCAACTACACCATTTTGTTGAGCGGTGTATGGTATGGTAAGTTGGCGCTTAATGTCGTGTGCAACACAAAAAGTAGAGAAGCCAGCTGAACAAAACTCTCCCCATTATCTGACCTTAGAGTGACAATTTGAGAACCTGATTCTTTCTCAACTAAGGCCTTATACTATTGAAATATACTGAACACATCTGATTTATGCTTCAAAAAATACACCCACATTTTTTGACTCAAATCATCAACAAATAATAAGAAGTACCTAGACCCAGTAACAAATGGAGTGTTCATTGGTCCACATACATCAGCGTGAACCAATTGAAGTACCTTAGAGGCATGCCAAGAATCACCATCTGAGAACGGTGTCCAATGTTGCTTGACAGACTCCACAAACTCCATGATTTTGAGTTTGGATCTTAGGTAGACCAACAACCAAACCCTCCTGAGATAGTTGAGAGAGATAGTGCACATTCAAGTGCCCATAACGCTGATGCCAAAGTTTGTTGATGGAAGTACTCCTGGTTGCCAGAGCATGCTCCTGAGAATCACCGGAATCAGCAAGTCTATACAAACCATGATCCTCAAGTCCCATAGCAATCTTAGTACGTGTCTCCTTATCAACAATGCTACAGGTGGACAAACTAAAAATAACATCCAACTGGGGAGAATGCCGCATGATCTGACTAGCTGAGAGAAGGTTATGTTCCATGCCTGGAACATAGTAGACATCAAGAAAGAGTAAATTTCTTCCTCCAGAATGAATCTGAACATTGCCCTTACTGACAACTGTGTACTATTCGCCGCCTCCAAAGATCACTGAATCAGTGAATGGTTCATATTTGGTGAACCAATCTCGACAATGAGTAAAATGCCGAGAAGCCCCTGAATCAACATACCAGGCATAAGATTGTACTGGATCTACTATTCCCTTGGCCATAAAAGCATAGAATGCAAACTCTTTCTGCTCAGTGTGCTCTGCGACATGTGCCTTTTGTTGAGACCCTCCCTACTTCTTTTGTTCAGAAGCCAGTTGTACCCGATAATCAGCCTTCATGTGACCATATTTATGGCAATAATTGCACTTAACGTTCTTCTTCTTCTTCTTGTCCCGAGAAGAACTAGAGTCTTTCGGCTGAGAAGATTGAGCCTTCCCTTTGTTCTTAGCAAAAGATTTGGCAGAGAACGCTTTCTCTGTGGAGGTGGAGCTGGTACTGCTTCCAAACTGTTGTCTCCAACGATCCTGCTGCAAGAGCTTGTTGCAAAGATCTTCAAATTTGAGATCAACATTGGTGGAGGTGATATTTAGTGTCTCGATGAAATGCTCATACGAATGCAAGAGACTCTTCAAAGTAATGACGACCATGTCCTCTTCCTCCATTGTTCGACCAATTGCCTCCAACTGATCACGAATGTCCTTAATCCTTGTCAGATGTTCCTGTAAGGACATTTTCTCATCCATCATGATGGAAAAGAGCATGTTCTTGAGTAAGAACGCTCTGCTCTTGTCAAAGGTTTCATGAAGGGCCTTCAAATGATCCCAGATTTTCGAAGCAGTTTTGCCAGACGGTACCTGAGGTAGCTACTCATCTGTGACTAAGAATTCGATGAGAATGACGGCTTCCCAGTTGCGTTCATCCCATTTGTCTTGGGCCTTTCCGACTACAGTGGGACGAGTTGAGTTCCCCAAAACGATTTGATCGAGGCAACGATATTCAAAGATCGTAATCATGCGTTGCTTCTAGGTGTTGTAATTCTTCCCGTTGAACTTTTGGCTGCTTTCGAGCATTATATTTGTCAGAGATGCCATCATGTACATTGAGGTCAAACTGGTGAAGGCAAAACGAAAACAGAAATTGCACAAATTCAAAGTAGAAACCCTAACATGGATTTCGAGGCACTTTGAAGACAAAACCTAGAAGATCTGAAGAATACCCAAAAAATGTTGAAAACCCAAAAAAAATCGTTAGCACCCCACTTGCACAAATTTTGAAGCACAAACTTCGAGACACCCATAAAAAACTAACAACAACCCAGTTGAGATCTCGAAAAACCCAACAGGATTCTGTAATTAAAATAAAGTTTTGACTTCAAACTGAGGCTCAAAACCCTAGCACGAAGGTATGAAACCCTAGGTGGCCATGAGAGCTTCAGAAATTGCAAAAAATGATGAAAATCGCGTCCAAAATAAACCAGAAACTGCGCCAAAAGACCAGGAAGAAATCGCGACTAGGGTTTGACAAAAAACGCAACTATAAAGAAGGCAAAAGCACACCCAAAAGTGACGAAAAGATGCAGCCAAAAGTTTGCAAATCGCGCCAAAAAAATGAAGGTAGAAACACGGGCTAGAATCTCTAGAAAAAGACGAAAATCGCACCTCTAATCAAACAAAAAACGCGGATTTTCGCAGCTCACAAAGTCTTAAAAAAAACGTGACTAAAAGCCTGCTCGAATCTTCTAAAAAACATGGCCAGTAGAGAAGCAAACACGTAGATCATAAGAGCATAAAACAAAACTCGTCCACAGCACCCAAAATCGAGGCCCTGGCACACGAAAAATGCCCACGCGAAAATGCTCCCAATTTTTCCAGAAAGCTAATCACGATTTTTTTTCAAAAAAAAATGTGATTTTCAGACTTCTTCAGACCCTTGATTTTCACCTTAGAAAAAAAAACACGATTTTTGGGTTTTTTTCTTCTATGGCTCTAATACCATGTGAATGGTAAAGACATCATTTCTATTAACATGAAAAAGAGATTACATAAAGTAGAAGTTACAAGTTATTGTAAATATTATTGATATCTATCTACTATCTACCTACTGACTATAGAAACTAGAGTAGATAATTGACCATTAAATAAAAGTAGAATATAATATTCTAATAATTTTTTCATATATTTTTTGCCTTTTTTCTTGTTTTGACCTTTTAGCTTTTTGTCTTTATTTATGTTGGGGTTTTTTTATTGTTTGCCTTTTCTTTTTCTTGGTAGTTTAGGGTGTTTTTAGTTTTGTCTATATCCTTTCTTAATTCTTGGTTTTATTTTTTACTTATTTGCTTGTATTCTTTAGTGTATTTATTTGTGTTTATTTATTGTTGTTGTGTGTTGGCTTTATGCTTCTTGTGTTCTTAATTTGCCTATTATTTCTCTCCTCGATTTCTTCTTTTTTCTTTTGATGTTGCTTTGTTATTTATTTTTGTTTGCGTGTTTGGTTTTGTGGTTCTTAGGGTTGTTCTTTTTAGCTCTTTATTTTTCTTTGTTTTCTTCTTTTGTATTTAGAGTTTTTTCTTGTTCTTTTTCTTTTATTATTCATGTTGTTTGTATTTCTTGTTTATTCATTTAATTATTTTTTAATATTTATTTTTAGCTTGTTTGTTTGGTTTTTTGTGTTTCTTAGAGTTGTTCTTTTTAGCTCTTTATTTTCTTTGTTTTCTTCTTTTTGCATTTAAAGTTGCTTATATTCTTGGTTTTATTTATTTATGTTATTTGTTTGTATTTTTTATTTATTTCTTCTTTTACATTTTCTTATTTGTTTTTCTTTTTTCATATAAGCTTCCTCTTTTTTGTCCCTTAATATTTTATCTTTAGTCTTTTCTTTTCTTTTCATGTTTTCTTTATTTTTAATCTTTAAATTTAGGGTTGTTCCAGGTTGTTTTCATTAAAGTTTATTTCAATTTGGCTATTTTGTTTTGGTAATTTTTTTAATTTATTGAGTTTTTAGGTTTTTAAATATTTTCTCTTATCATTTTTCCTTTTAAACTCTATTTGCAAAACAAGAAAACACTATAATTTATAGTGTTTTTAGGTTTTTTGTATTTCTTATTTATTTTGTTTCTTCTTTAATATTTATTCTTAGTTTTCTTGTTTGTTTTTAAGAATTGTTCTTTTTAGCTCTTTGTTTTCTTTGTTTTCTTCTTTTGCATTTAAAGTTGCTTATTTTCTTCTTTTTTTTTGGTTTTTTCTTCTTCTTTTATTTATGTTGTTTGATTGTATTTCTTATTTGTTTGTTTATTTCTTCTTTAGCTTTTTCTTATTTGTTTCTCTTTTTTCATTTAGGCTTCCTTCATTCTTACCACTTAATATTTTAACTTTAGTCATTTCTTTTCATGTTTTTTTTAATTTTTAGTCTTTAAAATTGAGGGTAGTTGGGTTGTTTTCAATTGAGTCTTTTTCAATTATGTTTATTTAGTTTTGTATTTTTCTTAATTCATAGTGTTTTTAGGTTTTTAAATTATTTCTCTTATTTTAATTTGTCATGTTTTTTAATCACTTTCTTTTGTGTTGTGTGTCTCTAACCCCTCTCCCTTTCAACCTTTCTTTCTTCTTTTTAAACCTTCTGGGTCTAAAACTTATCATTTCTCCTTTTCAATTCTTCATCTTGATGATGGATCACTGTGTGTGATTCAAAACGTTGATGAAAAAATTAGCACACAATCAAATCTAGAAACAAAAAGATTGAATTTCATATGGATTGTGGAAATCTATTTGCATTAATCGATACTAAATCTATTATGCTAGGTTGGTAGGATACCCCTCCAAACTAGTTGGAAAAATATGAATTCCTATTGGGGGGGCACTAAGCAAGTAAGGTACCTTGGGATACCATTTGTTGTTATCCCATCTCTAAAGGACATTTGGATGTGGATTAAGGGAAAGATTAAAAAAAAAATGGACCGAATAGTTTCTCTCATTAGCTAGAAGAGTACAGGTATGCCAAAAGATCCTATCCTCTTATAGCCTATACTACTACTCAGTTTGGCTATTTAGTAGTTATCAAGTAAATGAAATCCAAAAAATAAATAGAAACTTTTTGTGGTTTGGTGGCAAAGGTAAGAAAAAGAATCACTCAATAAAAATGGGAATGGTGTTGCATGGATAAGAGCAGATGGGGCATAGGATTAAAGGACCTCAAGCTGCATGGTGTGGCCCTTATTGTCAAATGGATTGTGAAATCCATGGAAGGAAATGAACCATAGAAAGTCCTAATAAGGAAATCCAACTTGTTGTGCCCAAACAAGCCAAATCTCAAAAGATGCTCCCTTTTAATGAACTAATAGCTTGCTTCTTTCTAAAAATTCTTGTACGATCTAATATATTAAAAATCATTTGGAAAGCCTAGGAAGGAATCAATGAGTTTATTACCAATAATGGCTCCATTGATGAAAATAATAAGATTCTTGAAAATAGGTCCATCTGGTGAAACCTAAAACATAAAGAAAAACCACTAGCATTAATACAAGGATGCTCTGCCAAGGGCAGGGCTGCTAAAGGTATCAAGAACTTCAAAGATATCCTATGTGATGGCCAAATTAAAACTTGAGCCTCCTTAAGCAATAAATTTAATATCCCCCCACAAACTAGAGAACTTATATTATGCTCAGAGAAGCTTGTTTAGTTCTCAAATTGCCCAGAGATAGTAATCAAGAAAATGACTATTTTAAGAATTTCAAGTGGTCAAATGGTACCAAAATCCAAAAATTAAGTGCCAAAATTGTTTACAAAACTTTAAGCAATAAAAATTATGTGCATGAGTATCTTAACAAGATGTGGAACCTCACTATGTCTAAGAAACAATGACAAAATATTTTGATTAAAAATTGGAATAGAATCATAGATTCAAAGAAGGCATATTTTAAGTGGCTTTTAATACTTCAAAAATTATCGTACAAAGCTAATCATGATGATGTTGATATGTGCAGCATTTGTGGACAGCTTGAAACTATTTCACATATTTTTGGATTGCTTTTATGCAAGAGAAATTTGGAACTTATTTTGCTTTGACCTTAAGGGATGGAAAGGTAAGATTATTGGACTGAAATTCTATTCGGAAATATGAATAGATTAGAAAAAGAATGTAAATTATTTTGGCTAATTCTTACTAATGAGATTCTTTGGCAAATTTGGATAAAGAGAAATGAGGAAAAGTTTCAGGGGCAAGGAGACTACTTACCAATTTTTATAAAAACTCACATTTCATAATGTTTTTATGCAGGTGTCAATCACATTGGAGATTTCAAAGCACAAATTCCTGAAACTACTTCGAGATGGAACTATTAGGATCAATACAACAGAAACAAGGTATGAGCACACCCAGGATTTCAAAAAAAGGAGAGCATGCCACTCTTAAAGGGTATGTAAGAAATTTTAGAGAACTATAACAAAGAGATGCTAGAAGAAACCAAGAAGAAAAAGAGCATTCCACGGTACCATGTAAATGAGGGACCTAAATTTGTTGTGGAGGAAGTTAGATCAAATGATGGCTCAATTGATCTTACACCTACAATAGGTTGGGGAGATATAGATGACTTCAATTAAAGTAATTTTTTTTATAAAATACCTGTCATGCATATAGAACCTTGAAAATATATATCTTAAAGTATAAATAGTAGTTGTGACAAAGTTTTGATATAGACAACTTATAATACTAGCTTATAGTAACTGTGACAATAGATGTAGATAAAGAAAATGATGCATAGATGCATCATATAGGTTTATCCTTTTGTGCATAAACTATGACATATGTATTGATTGAACTATCTTCAACATAAAAAAAAGATAGGGAGAAGGTGACTTTTCATGACAAATCAGCAAGTGGTTTTCTACCTATAATGGATGTTGCCTATGCTAGAGAAGTAGAGGAAAATTATGGTTAGTTGATGTGTGTATACGGTTAGTTAATTGGTTAATAGTTGAAGATACACCAAAGGGTTGTAGGTACAACGATTTACTAGGATAATGGCCATTATAGTTGAACAATAATAAATCTTTCTCATACTACAGGTGGTACAAATAGTGAGAGTCATACAAGTAAATGAATTTTAGCATGCTCATGTCAAGTAGGGTTAAGAAGAAGCAATGTATCTTCGAACTATGGGAGGTAGTGGTATAGGGCACTAGATGTCTAAGACTAGTAGGTTTTTCTCACAGAAGAATGTTAAGAGAAGGATCAAGCATCAAGAGAAAACATAAAGGTTTTATCATTAATTGATCAATACTAAGAGATAGGGGATCAAGTTTATAATTTGTAGCAAGATGAGTTAGATTTACAAATACACCAAATTATTTATTCATATCTCTTTAGACCAAGGAAGGTTTGTTAGTGTTTGTGATCGAAAATATTTTTTGTGTTATTATATAGTATTATGTAAATGTTACTAATATGTTAATAGTTTAATATTTTTGAGTAGTTGATGGCTAAGAAGATATTTGCGATTGTTTGTTGGTCACCAAGGTTGTTAATGATTGATTCTCTTTTAGATCAAGGGTGGTTGTTAAACAATATAATCTAAAATGCATATTTTTTTGTTAATAAAATATAATCTAAAATAGATTTTTTTTGTTAATAAAATTTTATTAATTAGGTTTGTAAGTTGGAAGAATAAATAATTCTACTGGCTGATATGTTAATAGTTTAATATTTTTGGGTAGTTGATGGCTAAGAAGATATTTGCGATTGTTTGTTGGTCACCAAGGTTGTTAATGATTGATTCTCTTTTAGATCAAGGGTGGTTGTTAAACAATATAATCTAAAATGCATATTTTTTTGTTAATAAAATATAATCTAAAATAGATTTTTTTTGTTAATAAAATTTTATTAATTAGGTTTGTAAGTTGGAAGAATAAATAATTCTACTGGCTATCAAGATGGTTGTAAAAAAATGACTTAACAAATTAATAAATACATTGGAATAATTACCCAAGTGAAAAGAATAACTTCCTAAGAACCAACTAATTATAACAAACCTCCACAACATCTACCCAAATTATCTATTCCTCATAATTTATTGATAACAAAAATTATTAATATTTATTTTCTTTTAAATTAAAAAAATTATTAAGTATTAAAATTCAAATATTTGTTAGACAATTATTTGTTAATAAACTTCTATTTAAATTTGTAAATTATACAAACAGTTCTAGACAGTTAAGAAAGCTGGTTATAAAAGACTATAGACTTTGCAGAGCCATTATAATCTTTATAAAAGGTTATTCAACATAGAACTTTTTTTATTGTATTCACTCATTTCAATTGTCATAAAGATTTCCTTTATAATTTTGAGATTTGTGTGATCCTGCGTCTAACAAACGTGTTTTAAAAACTTTCATCAATCAATCGACCGACAATGTCCTCCAGCTCCATAGTGTTTGAAGTTAAACAATATTTTTCCTTTCTCTCAAAATAGAGGTCGTCTTAATCCAATAAAAAAAAAAAAATAGAGGTCGTCCTAAAAACCTATGTTACATCGAAACTCCATTGAAGTCTTCTAATTGTGTGCACATATGAAGTAGTTAGCAAGTTTTGTACAACACTACCGAACAAAACCCCTATCTGCATTAACGCAATTATGACAACGCAATTTTTAAAGATGAATGCGAGAGGTAAGTATTGCAAGCATTATGAATGGCAGTACAAACTTGCCTACGGTGATCACTCGATCTAACCGCAACTTGCACTCCGTGAATACCGTGCCCTCCACGCTGCACAGAGATTAGTAAAGTATGGCTTCTCAAACGCACCGATTTTCTTCGTTTCGTCATTATACTCATTAATACTAAGCCAGAGAAAAATTTACAGCTAAGGAGGAGCAAGGAATGCCTGCTCCTTTAATGCTGCAGAACTCGTCGCATATTATAAATAATTTTCTTCTGGTTCTCTGCACTATGTTTTTTTCGGCATATGCTGTATCTATTTGGTTGTAAGAAATTTCATATCTCAAAAATTCATTAACTTTGGATATAAATAGTACGTAATTTTCCATTGCTTGTATCTATTTGGTTGTAAGAAATTTCATATCTCAAAAATTCATTAACTTTGGATATAAATAGTACGTAATTTTCCATTGCTTGAAGACTACAATACTGAGGGAACATTAAGATTCCTTACCTGGGGCTGGCAAACTCGTACAGCTTCCCCGTCGGCGAGAAAATGATGAGGCCAATTTCAGATTCGCAGAGAACAGAGAGCTCGGTGGCCTTTTTCAGCAGTCCTGACTTGCGTTTGGAGAACGTAACCCGACGATTTGCAGGGTTTTGTATCTTTCTCAGATGCACCTTTCCCCTCACCATTCTATTCTATTCTATTCGTAGATACAGCAGATACAGAGTGCAATAGTCTTCCCATAAACAACGGCTCCCCACTCCTCAAATCACCATGTAAATGGGCATATACATATACACATGTGGATTTCGTACTTTTAAAAACCTAAATAAATAGGTGATGCTCACAGTCTATACATTTTGGCACAGTCTGTCCTCTTGTCAGTGATTGCTTGGCGTGTAAGTCTCGTGCTTACATTCATTCGACGATGGTTGTTGCCTTGGCTTTTTCAAAAATGGTCTAAGACGTTGTGCCCACCAATTTAAAATGGACCGATCGTATAAAACCATAAAACCTACTTCTGCCGATTTAGGTGTATATTGTTGTGTAGAAAAAGAGGTACGGTCTGGATGAGCTGCAGATTTTTATTAACTTCGCATGTGTGGTTATCATTACACAGAACCTGCGGAACGTTTTAGTCTTAAATTTGACGTTCATCTATTGCCATCAACGAAATAGTGATTGATGGCTGCAGGAATTAAGTTGAGTTCGTCGGTCATTTCAATTCTCTCCTTGCGATAGACACAGTTGCACAATTTCGGAACTTTATTTTTAGAAATAAATCAACCTATAGATTTAAGGTAAGAATGATGGTTATATCACAAAGTTAAGTAGAAAAGATTTTTGGGGTGAGGTTATATGTGTTAATGGTGTTATATGTAGACATGTTATTTTGTTGCATATATGAAGTAGCACATGTAAAATTATTTTAATAACAATGATAATCATGAATTTGTATTTCTATACTTTGATATATTTTATTGCCTTGTTTTTTTCTTTTCTTTTTTTGCTTCGGTTTGAGGCTATGAATTTTAAGATGCATCTCTAGATTCAAAAAATCATATTGCAAGTTGAGTAGCTCTTGACCAAAAAGAAAGTTTGTATAGCACAGGGATTAAGACATTTTTTTTCAAAACTGATTGTTGTTTGGGTTTTGTTGTTTCAATCTTGTATTGTATTTTTCACGAAAAAATCTTTGTTGTTGTGGACATCAAAATCTGCAAATTGGCTAAAATTCTAACACACACCATTAACATGATTAGTATTTCAAAACAAAACAAATATTCAACATCCATATGAGATAATACATCATGCTTCAAAATGCAAACAATAACAAGATAACTAAAGCATATGAAGAAAAACATGAAGCATACCTATCCCATATTGGATTGGTGCCACTTTGTTGTGTGGAAATTAGCCCTTTACCAATCCTAGATAAGCAAGAATGATACAAAAAGATAAGATTAACTCAAGTTGCCTATAGTAAGAATGTTCAAATTGTAGATGCAAATGAAGGAGAAAACCCCTTGAATTTATAGGTGAGGTTGAGAGAAGAAGAGGCAAAGTTGAGGAATGTGGGATTAATCATCAACCAATAGATTCATGCCACTTGTCAAAATGTGTGAGGAGAAAGCTTCAGCACATTTTGGTCTTTGTGCAAGATAAATGCAATTAGGTGAGTTTGAAATTTGAAAAATGTCATTAAATGCATATAGGTGAGAGATTTGAAAGGAAATTTGTTTGGACAAAAAAAGTCAAACAAATGGAGTTAATGAGGGCATATTTCTTGGGAATATGTTTTGTGAGAAAAATAGAGTTTTAATAAATCAAAATAAATGATTTATTGTGCAAGTGGGAAAAACTAGAGGATGGGACATGGATTAGGCTTAGTTTTAATCTTGGATTTGACTAATTAAGTTGATGATTAAGTGGTGTGGCACTTGATTTAGACTTTTGAATTTGTTTAAATCAAATGAGAGAAAAATGATCATTTAGAGATTTAATTAAACATTTGGGTTTATTTAATTAAATGGAAGAACTTTAGGAGATTAATTAAATAATTTGATTTATTTAATTAACTATGATAACCTTAGGAGATCAAATAAACTTGATTTATTTGATTGGTGGACGAATATGATTTAATTAACTATGAGTAATTGTCAGTGTATAATTAATGCTTGCATATCCACATGATGACCTAAGCGTACTTAGGCATTTATTGTGCAGGCTAATATTTTCCTCATGAGCTAGACTGGAGAGGTGTCTATACACCTCAACACCTCATGTTGGGATATTTCTCCTATGCTAGGATATTTATCCTATATATATTGACCTTTGGCTGTCTAAATATCAAGTTGGCTTTGTGCAACAATGTTTTCATTATGTTTGCTTTTCACTCTTGAGGTTTGTCGGTTCTCTCATGGTATCAGAGCAGGACAAGGGTGTTACCAAATCGTAAAAATGAATCAAATTCGTTGTATTTTGATAGATCATCTTGTTAAAACCGTTTCAACTCTTGGCATTTAAAATATCTCCATTTTTTTAGGTTCGTATCTTTGTTAGAGACACAAAATTCTCCAAAACCAACGCATTAAGGAGGTCGACTGTGGGAGACATGTTTTTCTGTCTTATTTCTCATGTTGAAGGTGTTCAGATCTGCATTCAAATCAGCGACGATGGAAGGAGCGTCTAGGCACATCCATCAAAGGCTCGATTAAATTTGCAACTGCTCAAAGCTGTTGAAAAGGGCGATCTGACACCCTGCTCAGGCTAACATTTTCAATCTACTTGGGCGACACATCAAGGGGAGGCCATCCTCTATTTTTTGTGTTCCAACTCTCAAATTTACCCTAAAATCACTGGTGAAAGTGTAATAGAAGAATTTAGAGGAACGATTTTGGTGATGAGGCGTCTTTAGGGGTACGATTTTGATGTGCAAAGGCACCATTAGGAGCAAGTGATAGTTGCAAGGGAGGCCTAAAATTCCACGTGGTTTGGGGGACTCTTTTTGTGCATTTGAATGAACGATTTTATGTTGCAGAGGCAACGCCCAAATCTCCCTCTGCCATCATCGAAACCCTCTTCTTTTGCTGAGTCTTTTGGAAGCCAATGCAAGCCGAATTTGGAATTTCGTTTCAAAACACCAAATGAGCGCACTATTCACTATTTATTGTGGTCACATGGGGTTCAACCTCTAGTTTTTTCCAACCTATGAGGGCTTAGTTTTTCTCTACAATTCTCTCTCAAAGCTTCTTTAAAATATTTGATTTTTTAGATTTGTAAATGCAAACTTTATGAGTGTTAAATTGCAAGAAGTGAAAACATAATAGTATTTTTCAAAGTACTTGTTTTTTTCAAACTTTTTCAATTTTTTGGTGATTTCACACTAAATATAAAGTGCAATATTTCACCTTCTTTTTGCAAGCAATACATGCACTAAAATAAAGTGCCAAACAAGGGAAAAATCAAGTATTAAAAAGGAGGTATATTAGAGAGAGTTGTATACTCCAAATTTCTTTTCTCAAGTTCCTAAAGAAAGTTGTTAACCTAACAAGCATGGAGCCCAATCAGGTGATTAACCCTCTTACACCTTTTAACTACCATGAGTGGAAGTTTCAAGTACAACTTACACTAAAAAGCAAAGGTTTGTACAGAGTTACAATGGGTACTGAAAAGGAACTAAATGCTGCCAAGGACAAGGAGAAGTGGTTCAATAAGTGTGACCAAGCCTTTGGATTCTTGTGTTTATGTCTTTCAAAATAACTGTTATTTCATGTGGAGGCATTGAAAACCCCACATGAAGTATGGTCAACTCTTGAAAATTTATTTGGGAAAGTTGATGATATTAAATGCCATGAGCTAGAAAATGAATTAATCGGCTTAAGTCCAAGTAATTACCCAACAATACAAGAATATTTCACCAGATTTAAGTCACTTCGCCAACAACTTAAAGAATGTGGAATTGAGAAGAAAGATAATCAACTCATCTTATCAACTCTTTCCAAGTTGGGATCTTCTTATTCTATTTTTGTGTCAACATTCTACTCTACAAAAAGGGCTTTGGGTTCTAATTGGTCTATGCCAATTATAGATGACTTTATTGCTAATTTGGTCAAAGAACAAGATAAACTCATCCAAATGGGGGCCATAGTATCCTACAAGCCACATGCTTTAGTAGCAGAAAGTATAAAATCTGAAGGATTGACAAACAAAAGTGAAGAAAAAAAAGATAAGGAAATACAAAGGGGAAAATCACAAAAGGAGGAAAATACTAAGAAATATGTCAAGTGTTCGTTTTGTAAGAAATTGGGGCATAATGAACTTGAGTGCATGAAGAAACAAATAAACGATCTTACTCAAATCATTGAGGAAAGTAAGATTGTAGATTCTGGATCTTCATCATCTACTAACACTAAAAAGGCAAAAGAGAAGTCAAAAGGACATGTTCTCTAAGTGATTGCAAGAACTACTGTATTACTTCTCTTGTTTTGTAAAATGTCTGTTATTACTCTCTTTTTGGAGGATAGTTTTTTTCCCTTTGGGTTTTCTATCTTTCTCCACTTTATTTGAGACTTTGCATTGTAAATGAGTACCTTATCAAGCCTTGTTGTCAGGACTCAAATTTCCATTATTTTCCATGCCCACCTAAGTTATGCTTAAGGGGGGATGTTAGTGTATATTTAATGCTTGCATATCCACATGATGACCTAAGCGTACTTAGGCATTTATTGTGCAGGCTGATATTTTCCTCATGAGCTAGACTGGAGAGGTGTCTATACACCTCAACACCTCATGCTGGGATATTTCTCCTATGTTGGGATATTTATCCTATATATGTTGACCTCTGGTTGTCTAAATATCAAGTTGGCTTTGTGCAACAATGTTTTCATTGTGTTTTCTTTTCACTCTTGAAGTTTTTCGGTTCTCTCAGTAATGCATGATGTTAGTTTTGCATGTCTACAGTTGTAGATGTATCATTGGTTGTAACCTTTCCTGATTTGTTTTGTACTGCAATTTCTTGTTGTTTTTAATTGCAACATTTTCTTTGTAAATGCATTTTTTTAATATATAATAAAAAGAATGATGATTATATTTTTATATTATTTTTATATATTATAAAAACTAAATCTATATTTTACAAATATTATTGACAGAATTAAATCTAAATTAATATAATTTAATTTTTAGATTAATTGGAAGTGGGAAAAATAATTAAAGTGGATTGGTTGAATAATAATACAAATATGTATTCAAGAATTAAAACTAGGAGAGATAAAAGCTTATCGTGACATAGATGTGATATAAAATTTTGATTAATGTAACATTGCAACAAAGACTTGTAAACTTAGAACTAAATTTGAAACTTCAACTAGAGTGTTGAGATTATTAACATTCGAGAGTTTGAGAGTATAGGACACAATTATTCTAGAAATCATGTCTAAGTGGTGTGGTTTTGTTCTATGCAGAAATGAGGCTTTGGTACCTACAAAAAAGTTCTCTCTTAATGTGTAGCTTAATAAGGAAAATAATATGGTTCTAAAAAGAACCATTCTGAGTATGTTGTGTTAATTCAAGTTCTAAACAACTGAGTTAGCCCCTTGGATTCAAGCCCTTGTGAAGTAGAAAAAGTGATCCTAGATCTGACTAGGATTGGCCTATTTTAACTTGACTTCACATCGGGACACAAAACTAACTAGGGTCGATGATTAGCTTGTTGCCCCAAGGGAGAACCAATCTCCTACGGTTTGTATCCTTTTTGAGTTATAAGGAAGATAAATTGGATGTTTGTTTTAACAAGCCTATTTGACATATAATCATATATCTAAAAATGCATTTTACCACATAGACATAAACATAGAACTGTAAGAGAGGGGGACCACTCACTGCAAGGCCCCAGGCCACGAAAGGTCAAGAGTGGAAAGGGTGCCCTAACTTACCTCAGTTCAAAGGAAGGTTAGGATAGAGAGGTTGAGAATGATGAAGACTATGTGTCTTTCAATCACTTTGCAATCCCGAGAATTGAAGGGGGACTAGACGAGTCACTTTCCAGAGTTAACTTTACGTCACATGTAGCTCTTTGTCTGAGGATAAAAGCGTGGTTTTGGGATGACAGCGCGGTACGCTAGCGTCCGTACGGCTAGAAAACCGGAGAAAAAGGTTGGAATACCGAGAAAGGACTGACAATCTAGTCTAGTAGGTTTAGGAAGTAAAGAACGAGACTAAGAAAAGAGAAAGGTAAATATGGACATGATAAAAGAAGTATATTACTGCGAGGGGGACGAAGATGATTTCGTAGAACAATCCTCTCGCCAGCTTGTTTTGAGATCTCTCCACCTGCACACAACAAAGAGCGAAAGTGTTGGGGTTGTTTAGGGGCCCGCCTCAATCACACCCCCCGTCTTGGTGTTTCCACCTCCATGGACAACCAAGTTTGTAATGATAGAAATAACAATAAATGAAGGAAATACAAGCTATGTATGCAAGAAACATTACAAAACAGTATGTGCTTACTCAACCGAATACAATAGAGGAGATGAGAGGAGCTTACCACCTCCGTCCAAAGCACTCAAGGCTTGTAGAGGAGTGAATGAGAGGAACTCAAGCCTCTATTGTCGTGGTGTTTGTCTTGCGCTCACACTGTCGGAGTGATGGAGTTGTAGATTGTTGCAATGGAGTGAAGAATGTTGCTACAAAGCTTGAATGGATATTTGAAAGAGTGGAGAAAATATGAAGTGATGAACTCAAGATCTCGCAAAAAATCTCCTGAATGGATGGAATGGTCAAGAATATGAAGGAGAAGATGAAAAACGACCATATTCAAGTCGACCAACCGAAGAGGGACATTACTCTTCAACTTCCAATCGAAAATGTAACGCCTCTGCAAAATCTAGCCATAGGAATCTGCCAGAAATGTAAGTGCGTCGTGCGGACGTTTGCACCCCATGTGAGTGTCCCTGACAAAAATGCCCCTACCGACACACAAACAAGGCACCAAGTGGAATGCAAGCAATGGGCTTAAGTGGAATTAAACCTTCGCTTTCAGTTTTCTAAAGTATAAAGGAGTGAAAGGGGAATTTGTGTTAGGGTTGCAAATTCACGCTCATACATTTTGCCCCCACTTTAGCGAGCACGAGTGCTAATGAGTGCTTCAGTACAAAGTAGAGTAGTAGGAAAGTAAAAAAGTAAGAGATGTATACCTGAAATGACGAGGAAGTAGAGCATGATCTGGCAAACCCGAAAGTGTAGTGAAGGACTTCATAGTTCTATGGAACCACAAAACTGAAGTACAAAAGTGTCTTACAGACCCACAAACCTGCAAGGAAGGTATCCTCCAAGAACTCTCACATGAAGGAAACCAAGAAAGCGCCTTACAAACCTGCAGACCTGCAAGGAAGGTATCCTCCAACAAATCTCACATGAAGGAAACCAAGAAAGCACCTTACAGACCCGCAGACCTGCAAGGAAGGTATCCTCCAAGAACTCTCACATGAAGGAGACCAAGCAGAGGGGACTCCGCAGAGTCAGAGATGGTGACATGTTTACCCGCAGATAGAACATGTCAGGAAGCGACCACGCAGGCCTGTGAACGGACAATCACGCAGACCATCGCTAAGTTATAAGACTTTCAAAGGGGTCCCTCGAGAACCCTTCAAAAGGAAGGAGGGTCCACTAAAGGGATGTGTTGTTTGAAAGGTGAAGTCTAGTCGGGCTTCCCCCAAGCTAGACGTAAAGATATGAAGACGGTCTAGTTAGGCTGCCCCAGATTAGATGCGAAGAAATGAAATAAGCCTAGTCGGGTTTCCCCCGAGCTAGGCGCCATAAAACTTGTTGAAATATTTCGAAGGGATCCCTTGGGAACCCAACATGAAAGGGAGGGGTCCACTCAAGGGACACATTGTTCAAAACTTACCGCCTTCCTTCTCGAATCGACTCGTCACCAAGGAATCCTTTTGAAAGACGTTCACTTCATCAAGGAATTCGAAAGGAAGGAAATGTGCTCATGCGAGGGGAAGACTAAGATCGTTCCCGCTTCGGATGAGGATTCCCAAGTCCTTTTTTTACGAACCCATGATGAAGGAAATAATTTTCGTTAGTGTTTCAAGTCGAGAATGGAATTCTAAAAAAGAAGCGTGTGAAGGATCTTCGAGAAAAGATTTGTTTGGCAATGGATACATTTTCCAAAGATTATGTAATATAGAATAGGTGTTGTCACACATGAAAGGGACAACTCAAGCAAAGAAGAGAGAAAGATAAAGAGAAAGTAAAAGAGAACATATCACACATAAAGGGCACAGGGAGATTTGGTTTCATGGGGTTAGATCTACCCTTATTTATATGTTAGGTAACCACGAAAAGAGGAGAAAGATCATCAATACCCAACCAGATCAGGAAGAATGCATAGAAGACAAAATAAAATTAAAAAAATGGGTCAACATGGAAGGAGGACTAAATTATCCCGATGCTTTGCATTGTCCTCAATTTACTGAAAGTCAATCAAAAGCATTGAAGAATAGACGTACATATAGAGGAAGGTTTACAACACAAACACCACACCTATATCCAAGCACCAATAAGGGTGACGAGGGTCATCCAAGCTCATATAGCAGGATAACGAGGGAACACATCACAAAACACACACACATCTAATCTAAAGATCAAGAAGAGGGTCTCCCCCTAACACTAGTCGACCAAGAGGTCGTCAGCTTCCCACTCTAGATCATCGAAGGGGGAAGGATGACGAGCCTGCAATGGTGTAATGTTAAGGGGAGGAGCTTCCAATCCTCCCACAACAAGGGCCAAGGTAGAGGGACCTCTGAGGTCTCTATCGCTCAAATCTTGTGCGTCCAAGGTCAACGACCTTGCAAAGATCGCTAATAAGGTCAGAACTTCATCCACCAAGTTCAACATGCATTTAACGGGAATGCCATGCTTCACCTCGGTGGACGAACGAGTTTTCACCTGAGGTTCACCGCTAGATTCACCGAGAGACTAAGGAGCGGTGACAAACTCGTGGGAGGCCAAGATTGGTTTCGTTACAAGGACAAAACAAGTCGACTTGGGGCCACCTTTCGGGGAAGGTGGGCTCTTCTTACGTCCTCTATTGTTGGAGGGGCCACGCTCTACCTTCTTCTTCATCGGAGGAGGTGAACTCCCCACACACAAAACAAGGAGGGTCGAGGGAGAAGAGGAAAGAACCCCAGTGGACACAACTGAATTTTTCACCATGTCCACGGGCTTTGGGAAAGGCAAGACATCTAGGACAGAAGTCAACAAGGGCGGCTCCACCGAAGGAGTGATGAACACTTGCACCCTTCCAGGCTCATGTGCACTCACAGCGGGAACCGAAAGAGATTAGGAGACAGAAGGAGGAAAAGAGGATGATGCAGCAAGAGGTGCAACCTTCTCCTCCTCCTTCTGTAAGGAGGCTTGCTCAGCTAGGAAATCCTTTCGCCAACTCTTGCGCTCATGCGCAAGGTGGTTTCTACGGCTCTTTGAACCAGAAGCCAGAACTTGTGAAGGGACTGACAGATTATGCTCAGCCATGGGAGTGTCCTCCATGACTATTTCCAATGAAAGGGTAGACTCGTGAATGGGAGGAGGGGCAGGTTCAAAAATGGTGGGAGGAGTTGACTCTAACACCTCGGCGGTCGGCCTCTTCCCATTCACTATTTTGGGAAAAGGAATAGTAGGAGGCCGCAAAGGCCAAAATAGAGAGGACTCTTCATGAGGGGATTTTTTCCTTCCATACCAGATGGGCCTAGGATCCGTCGGTAAGACAAGAGCTCAAACATAGGACGCTTGGCCTTTCGCCAAGTGGGCACCATAGGATTCTCTCGCAAACACGAGACGGTAGTAGATGGTGTTGCGGTAGGGCGAGAGGAAGCATTGAGCTGAAAAATGGAAGTGGAAGAAGGAGGATCCCGAGACCACTTCTCTTCTTCTCTTCTATGTGCTTTAGCGACATCACTATCAGATTTTAGACAAGCTCTATGCAAAAAAACATAAGGTGACAAAGGCTATCTCACTTTCAGCCTAGTATGCCCCTTCTTATAGTTTTGATACATGCAGTGTAGGAGGTCCTTCCTAGGTAGGAGAGGACCAAGAGATGCATGCCAAAAGTAATCCAAGGTATAGCTGCCACGTGCAATCGATGGTCTATAACTGGTGTCATGGATAACGTGTATCGAACCTCCATGAACAAACTTCAGACACTTGTGTATAACTGAGGGAACTGTGTTCATAGCTACTATCTAGGGAATACCTAGCTTCACTCTAAAGAGTTCAAACCCCAAGATGATGACAAACTTGAGGCTTACCGATTTAGGTCCAACGAGGATCGATAAGACGATACTCCCTATAGGAGGTACGAAGAATCCGTTGTGTGTGTGGACGGTACTTTTAGGTGCATCATACCAATCCTTATGTAGGAAGTTAATCAACATGATCTCCTCAGTTATGATATTCACCTATGATATTGGATCAATGAGAACACCCGCTATAGTATTCTCGTTTATCCTCGTAGTAATGTAAAGAGGATATGCATCCCTATTAAAGCCCATCGACAGGTCCTATGAGGTTAAGGTTATTCTAGTACCACTCGTCATAGTCTATGCAAAGGGAATAGGTTGATTTAGGAAAGAGGCCACTGTACACACCAACAATACTTCTACAAAGCCCTCTAAGGTTTGTGAGATAAAGTAGTGACCCAATTAAGGTTTTGTTACATAATGCTTTGGAACCTTCCAACTATGCTTACTAGGGGTCGTTGGTTGGGTTGTGAGGCAAGAGCCTCACAACTCTCACACCTACAACACTCCTAGGATATGAGGAAAGGAGTTTTCAGCATTGTAGAATGGAACCAAAATGGTTCACGTTAGGTTCACCAAAAATGCAAGAGAGGGGGAGCAACCACTACAAGGCCCCAAGTCATGAAAGGCCAAGAGAAAAAAAGGTTTCCCTAACTTACCTCAGTTCAAAGGAAGGTTAAGATAGAGAGGATGATAATGATGAAGACTATATGTCCTTCGATCACTTTGCAATCTTGAGAATTGAAGGGGGACTAGATGAGTCGCTTTCTAGAGTCAACTTTGCATCATAGGTAGCTCTATGTCTGAGGAAAAAAGCACGATTTTGGGATGACAACTCGGTGCGCTGGTGTCTCACAGGTGTGTTGGCATTCGTACAACCAGAAAACTAGAGAAACGAGGTTGGAATCCTGAGAAAGGACTGACAATCTAGTCTAGTAGTTTCGGGAAGTAAAGAACAAGACTAAGAAAAGGGAAAGGTAAATACGAACATGATAAAAGAAGTATATTATCGCGAGGGTGACGAAGACAATTTCGTAGAACAATCCTCTCACCATCTTGTTTCAAGATCTCTCCACTTGCACACAACAAAGAGGGAAAATTTTGGGGTTGTTTAGGGGCTTGCCTCAGTGAGACCCCTGTCTTGGTGTTTCCACCTCCACGAACAACCAAGTTTGCAATGATAGAGATAACGATCAAGGAAGGAAATACAAGCTATGTATGCAAGAAACACTACAAAGCAGTATGTGCTTACTCAACCAAATACGATAGAGGAGATGAGAGGAGCTTACCACCTCTGTCCAAAGCGCTCAAGGTTTGTGGACGTGTGAATGAGAGGAACTCAAGCCTCTATTGTCAAGGTGTTTGTCCTGCGCTCGCACTATCGGAGTGATGGAGTGGTAGATTGCTGCAATGGAGTGAAGAATTTTGCTACAAAGCTTGAATGGATACTCAAAAGAGTGGAGAAAATGTGAAGTGATGAACTCAATATCTCACCAAAACTCTCTTGAATGGATGGAATGGTCAAGAATATGAAGGAGAAGATGAAAAATGGCCATATTCAGGTCGTCCAGTCGAAGAGGGATGTTACTCTTCGAATTCCAATAAAAAATGTAAGGCCTATGCAGACTCTAGCCATAGGAATCTTTCAGGGATGTAAGCGCGTCGCGCAGACGTTTCTACACCGCACGGGTGCCCTCGACAAAAACGCCCCCATTGACACACAAACAGGGTGCCAAGTGGAATGCAAGCAGCGGGGTTAAGTTGAATTAAACCTCCGCTTTTGGTTTTCTAAATTGTAAAGGGGTGAAAGGGGAATTTGCGTTAGGGGTGCAAATTCATGCTCATACAAAACTAACGAAAAAGATCTGGATCTGAGAAATGGTGATATAGAGGAACCTGTGACTGAAAGCAAAGGTTGAATTACATGGATAGGGGCATAGGGTGCCCTAGACCTGATATGCTTTCTCTTGGGATCTGAAAGTTCTAAAATGTAGGTTGTAGTATGCTTTGTGTTTCTTGTGACTATCAACTGATGAAACTTTTTGATTTGACCTATACACATGAAAAGAGGGGGAGAGGTTGTGATGTATAGGGTCTTGCCTAAGTTAAACCCTATTTTGGTGTTTCTACCTCCACACACAACAAATGATGATCAAGAGGGCATACCATAGGTCAGGAAGAGGCCAAAATAATAATAATTGACTCAAATGATAAATTACAATGTTACCTTTGGTATGAAATCCTTAATGAAGTGATGTCACACCACAAGTTGTCAAAAATGTTCATACATGGATGCCTTGATTTCTTGATAGACCTGCAAGAGGTTAGTTCACAAAACACAATAGATTTGTGTAGATATCATGTAGAGTAAAAATCAATACATCTTAAAAAAATTATCATGATAAATCCTTGTTCATTCTTATCTCTTCTCTCGTGTTCAAATGAGAATAAAACTTGTTTATATATGCATCTTGATTAATATTTTTAAATATAGGTCGACCTGGGATATTTTTAAACCACCAAAGAACAACACCAAAATTTGAATTTGAATTAGGACACCTTTAAGGTTAAGGGTGCCACATGCCCCTGACTGGTGATTTTTACTCAAATTTCACAAGATGTTTAGGATTTAAATATATTTTATTAATCTGGTATCAAAATGAATAAATTATTATTATAATTGATGTTGTAGGAAAAATAGGGTGTCAAGGTAGTGTGAAATTGTCAAGGGTGACAATTTACGACATTAAAACCCGCAAACATATTCCTAAGCCTTTATCTATCGGAGAAAGGTTGTATTACCTACATCAGTTGAGCATCCCTCCTTAAAACTCTAACATCAAATGAAGCTACAAGAAAATAATGTTATAATCATTAAAATGATAGAATTGTTGAAACTTGAAAAATGGGCTTAGGGATAAAATAAAATAGAAAAGCACCAAGAGGTGATGAAGATATGATTTAATATGAGAGTTATAGTCTAATAATTTAAATTCAGTGACCAAGTTCTAATGTGGGAAGAGGCAAATGTAATTTAAGTCACCACAATATGTTAAATGCACATTAGAGTGGTATATATGTTCTCTCGAACTACAAGAAAGATAACTCCTTCTTATTATCTACTTTAAGAAGTCATATCCTATTGATCCCTATCAATGAAATCTGTCTAAAATATCATGTTTGATATTTAACACTCTCATGTACTATATGTATATTTCTTTTTCATATGTTTTTCTCTTTGAATATTTATCATATTTTCATAAGATATTTAGGCTCTATATTTTCCTCCACTCACACACATCATCCCTTATGAGAATTATGGAAAAACCCTAAGAGAATAATCAATTGAATAAGGTCAGTCACGGTCCTTTCCTAAAAATCCATTGGTAAGCTAATTCAAATACAAGTATGAGAATTTTTTTCTTTTGCATATTGATCCTTGACATCATCAATGCTAAATGATAGCCCCATTCTACTCTAGAGAAGGTATAGAGAAGTGCTAATGGAATCTATTTGGAATTTAATCCCTATTATAATCAATTGTTATTTTAGGATATCAGACCATCTTAAAAATATGTTGTTGTGTTGGAAAAGTGATCCTAGGGGTTAATTAGGGTTAACTACTTTTCACTTACACAACATTAGAATTTAGATTGGAAAGGGTATGAGATTGACCTACAACCTAAAAGGTGAGTCAATCAACCCTAGATCTATAATTCTTTGGAGGTTGGAAATGGATTTTTGATGAAAATACAATGTTCCAACTAGCTAACTATGAAAATGTATTGTTCTGATATGAATACAGACAAACTAGAAACTCACAACTATGAATTAAGAAAAAAATTGAGCAGAGCGAATATTGATGAGCCTTTGATTTAAATTTGAGTTAGATCTGGGTGGACAAGGGTGCCAAGGGTACCCTATACTGGGAATTTGAAACCAAAAACTAACTTCCAATGCCTTAGGTCCCTAGTCTATGGATTCTTCCTTTTGAATCTCATTATCGGATCTTTGTTTGTCACTAAGATAATGGAGTATTTGTATCTTTTCAATTTATAGGGCTTGAATGCATAAATGAGAAAATTGTCTTCATTATCCTTCCAATATTCTTCAGATCTATAACCTACACATTCAAAAGGAGGAGAAGATTTGTACCATATAGGGGCTTGCCTCAATCAAACCCCGTGTTGGTATGTCTACCTCCACAATGGAAAAATTGATAATAAAGATAGCTTATCCTTTTGAGGGATAGAGGCTAAATTATAAATGGATAATAAATCAACAACCCATTGCAACTCACCAAGTTCAAATATGATCTCCTTGATGGATTGAAGTCATGGTCATCACCTTCAAGGATTGATTACAATTTGACTTGATTTGATTTGAAGACCTACAAGTGTTAGTGCTCACAAAACATAAACAAACTTACATCAAAGAATGAGGAAGGATTGACATGATGCTTGACTGAAAATAATGTTGCAATAATGTTGATAAATATACAATTGAATGTCCTTGCTGATTTTAGGATATTCAATTTGCTCAATAATTTCCCTCTTACTTGAAATGATAAAATAAATAGGTATTTATATGCAATTATTCCAATTTACTAAAAATGAAATCCCAATGGTCTAAATTTAAGATTTGAATGTCAAATAACAAATTACCAACATCGACATTTAAATTTGGAATCATTTTAAGAGGAAAAGGGTGCAGGGCGCCCTAGTCTAGATCCCGCTTTTTCTAGGATCCAAAGTGTCAGGGGCAAAATATTAAATGCATACTTTGATCTTGCATATTTTATTTTCTACTAAATATTAAAAATGCCCTATAATGCATCATTTAGGAAATTAGGTGCATAATTAGGTCCAAGCACATAGGAGTGAGCAAAACCTAGTGTGAAATTGTTAAGGCTGACAATTTACGACGCTACATTTAGCCCCCAATTTAGTGAGAGTATGAAATTTCTCTCAGAGTCACACTATATTAGGAATATGTCAAGAGGGGTTCAATTATCCAAATGTTGGAAATGATAGGATGACACTGAATCTAGGGGGAAGTACACAAACCCAGGATTCAAGATCCCATGGAAAACCAACATAAGAACAAAGGAGCACACATGTATGAAATGGAATGCAACATGACAAACACAAAGGATACATGATGAAGAAATATAACATAAACATAAAATAAAGACAATAATGGACTAAAAAAAATGCAAACACAAGGAAGAGACATAAAAGACACAAAAGACAACACAAGGGTCAGTACTAAAAATATTTGATTTAGTAAAGGCAAAGCGACCTTGATCTCAAATTTTTCTCAAGTACAAAACGTCACCCATTGAATGTGTTTTTTTTTTAAAAATGTGCTATCATAAGTATGTAAGATCACTTATGACCCACATGGATCCATTGACAAGAAAGTTGTGTTAGGCTGGGTGGCCATATAAAAATTCTCTAAATTCGTAGACTAGAAAACTCCATTATGCTAGGATAATGCAAACTTTGCTTCAGGGAGTGCATAAAAATCACCTCAGGGGTGTACCAATTTTAATGTCGTAGGGGATGAATAAATGCTTAATGTCATATGGGACTATTTTGTAACCATGCCTCAAAGGGTGTTATAAACACCACCACCACCAAAGGGGTATTCCAGTCAATCAAATCTCACAAGACATCTATGAAGTGGATAGCCCAGTGATATGCCCCCCTTAAAATTTCAACATACTTGCTATGTTGGTATTCTAAGGAAATGATAAGAGATAAAAATGGGATCCTCAAGGAGAACACACATCTGTAAAACTAGTTATCCTTGCCCCCCAAGTGTAGAGACAAGTAAAACCACACTAGATACTATTGTGTTGCTACCAAGGATGAAATTTGATTGCACATAAAATTGTACCACCATGAATGGTAATGAACAAACATATAAAGCTACAAATGCCACATAGTTATGAGAAACCCCATAGAATAAAGATCATTATTGATTAGAAGGATCAGGTACATCCAAACATGGGAGAGCACCACAATCAGTAAGTTGTATTTACTACTTAAGGCTTGCCATTCATTAGTGGAATGACCATGCACTCAATGATATGCACAAAAAGATTTATTGATATTAAATTTCTTACGTGTTGGAGGAGGAAGAGTAATCAAGTGGACTTTCAGGAGCCTTAAAAAAATATGCTCTTGGTTAGATGTGTGATGAGTAATAGAAGACATTATTTTCTCTTGTGAAGAAAATATTTCTCTCTTACCACGAGAATTCATAAGTATAGTAGATTATTGAGCATGTGATGAAGATAGGGACGAAGGTTGAAAACCCAAACCTTGGTTAGAAAATTACAATATAGAATTCAATTGATCCTTATATTTTTGTTTCTTGTTTTCATTATATCCATTTTAGAAATAATTTTGTATCCAAAATCCCATAACATCGTTCCAACTAAGATGAAGTATTATCCAAATGCTCATGAGAAGAATTGATTATTTCACAAGAATGCAAATCCTTTTTAAGTTTTTTAAAGTTAGGCATCTTCAACACATGAGGGATGGAAGTTAAGGAAACCCCATCACCATCATCAGATGATGTCTTTGGACCTGTTGATGTAGAATAATATTGGTTGAATGAAACACGAAACTCTTTAGGTTTAGACTGTGAAATTTCATACTCTCCTACAAAGGAGCGTGTAAAATCTAATGAACCCCATTCATCGTCTAAGATTTTTTTATAAGTGAGAGAAAATATTCAACATGTATAGGCTCCACCCTTGAAGTTGGGATCAAATTATTAATAGAGTTAGAAGTATTATGTTCAACTTTTACTTGTGAATTATAACTTTTTTTATTTTCTTTAACTATATATCTTGTTATTATATTCATACTTCATCTTATGATGAATAGTAAATGAGACCTCCTTCATGGCATGAATCCATGGATTGCCTAGGAGAAGGTTATATGAAAGAGGTCCTAACATGATATGGATAGGGGTAGGTAGAACCACATGCCCTACTTAATGGGTATTATGACCATCCCTAATGGTTGCCTACTAACATTATCAAAGTTGTGAATATAAACATCAATAGGTTCTATAAGATTCTTATCCACACCAATTTTATCTAGAAGATCAATGCTACAAACTGTAGTGTATAAACTCCTTTACATTTTCACACTTTGTTTGGGCCCCTCAACTAAATTGGACTTAATTATGCCTTAATAAGCCCTATTTTACATCTACAAGCCTAGTAAATTACATTTTCTGAAGGGGAAACCTGACAATAATTAATGCCAACACATAACACTTTACATTGAGTAATGTGTGTTCCAAGAAAAATGTAATCCTTTACATTTTCACACTTTGTTTGGGCCCCTCAACTAAATTGGACTTAATTATGCCTTAATAAGCCCTATTTTACATCTACAAGCCTAATAAATTGCATTTTCCGAAGGGGAAACCCGACAATAATTAATGCCAATACATAACACTTTACCTTGAGCAATGTTTATTCCCTAAGCCTTTGAGCCTAAATTTAAATTATGTTTTTGGTAGTATTTTAATGTCCTTAAATTCAAATTTCAATGTGAGCTTGTAATGTTTAATTTTTGGGAAATTAAGGATACATACCTATAAATACAAGGTTATTTCATCAAATTAAAATCCTAGAACTTCATGAGAGAATTAATTCAAGTTTACAAGAGCTAAGTATATGATCAAGGGAAATAGCAGATTTATCAGTGATTTATTGCAACAATCAAGATCTCAAGCATTATTTCAAAGTCTTAAGCATCATGCATGTTTTTGGATCTAAAATTGTGATGTAGGTTTCAAAGATTTAATTCAAACATTCAAAGTCATATTTCAAGCATCAAGATCCACATCCATTGAAGCTATTTTTATTCAAGATCTAGATCAATATTGCAGACTTCCAAAGGTTTATTAAAGGGTTTGATGAGTTACAACATAGCATTGTTCATTCATCATTCCTCTCCTATTTCATTATTTCAATCTAAAGTTTAATTACACAAACGAGGTTTGACCAAGGAAAACCACCATTCACAAAAAAACAAACAATTTTTCTCTCTTGTTTTTTTGTTGCAAGTCTTAGGCTGAAGAAGGATTGAAGAGATTTTGAAGAGAAAGATTGGAAAAATTGTCAATGTTGTGAAAATTTTGAAAGTTTTCATCAATTCACAGAATCTCACCTACATATTTGTGTTGCAAGTATGAAGGTATTGTCATCGATGCAAATAGGAAGTCTACAGGTTGGTGTTGTCATTGATGTCAAGGATATTGAGAAAATTTTGAAAAAGAGGAAAATAGGTTGTTGTAGGTTGTGCATGTGTAGTTGAGATATTGAGGAAGTGTTGTGAGTACATGGAGCTATGTTTATGTTACAATATCTGAAGATGATTTGGAATGAAGTAATGAGTTGAGATGATGTCTCTAGTACTTGGTTTCAAAGTGCTTTTGAGAAAATTTGATAAAAAAAAAATGTTGTGCAAGTGTTTAGAATGTGCTTTGTGTTTCTTTTGTGTTGATGCTATGTCTGTACAGATCTGATATGATGTTAAAGACTATTAGAGGATGCTATAGTCAGAATTTGGGTTTCTAGATCATTGTATAAAGTGAGATATTTTCACCAGTGTGTGAACCAATTTTTCAGTGAGGTTTTTTGTGGCATGGGAGATGTATTTGATCCATGTTTCTCTGCTATTTGGCTCTAGGTTGTGCAGATTTAGGAAGTTTATTATAATGTTTGTATCTTTTAGTTTTCAAGGTTTCACTTGATTTGGTATAATACAATGTATGTTTCATGCGTTTGTGTGTGAATGAGGTTTACCAGATGTTCTAGGTTGAAAATTTGGATGAAGTCTTTGTTGGATCTCAGGTGGTTCGAAGATTATTCTAGGTCGTGTTTAAGTGAATTTTCTTGTTCAAAAGTTTCAGATTGATTTAAGGAAGCGTGTACTTAATTATTATGGTGTTTTGCACGTGTATTGGTCAGCCTTGTGTTTAACACTAGATGCAAAGTTTATGAAGTGTGTCAAGATGTTGTGGGATCTATTTGGATTCTAATTAAGAAGTTATTTGGGTTGCTTTCCTTTCTATCCACCACAAGAAATTTTTGGTGCCAACCTAATTTTAATTTGAAAGTGTAACAGATAGTTTCCAACCTTGGAGAAGGTTTTCAAGGATGATATTTATATAAATAAGAATAAAGTTGTTTTGAGATGCAAGAGAGAAGAAAGATAAATGTGAGATCGATGCAAGTGATGTGGGTGATGCAAATTTGAGCAGAGAAGTTCAAATTTCAGTGTTAGGATTCTTGAAGGCAGTGAGTTGAAGGTGTCTAAAATATTTCATGCAAGGCTACGAAAGTGTGTGATCACTTGTGATGGATTCCTTGTTAGATTGAGAAGTATTATCTATGTAAAATTTCTCTTCTATCTTCTTGTAATTATTTCTATGGTAGTGAGCCCTAGTTGTGAGCATTTTTGGATAGTGAGTCCTATTCTTATAGTGAGCCCTTGTACCAATTTTTCAATTACTTATATTGTGAGCTAATCGTCATTGTGGTTTTTCCCTCATTGGGTTTTTCGCGCAAATCTGGTATTATCTTGTTTGTGGTGTTGTTATCTCAATTTATGTTTGTTGATGCCTAAAAATTCTAGGCACACAACCTTATGGGAAACTCAGTTAATGGGGGGACCAATTGCGCTAAACTGAGTAACCTCCAGGTTTTAAAGAAGTTGGCTCTTCATGTATTGGGGTTGAAAAGGGAAAAGGAAAAAAATATACAAAAAACAAGTCTAATTCTAAGGCAATGCACCAAGATTTAAGTGAATAGGCACAGGAAATATTCCTTTCGGGTGAGATTTGAAGGCCCACAAAATAGTTTATATGTCCAAAATAACAGAAAGAAGAGATAAAATTCTTAAGATGTTAATCGAACAACATAATATGACTTCTATATGCATTCACTGAACAAGAAGAGTATAAACATGATCTGAACAACAAAATTATATTGAAATTATGAAAGCTTTGATGATAAACTACTCATTGCAACAATACTTAGCACAGTATAATGTTTCATCAATTAACTAAGAAAAAAAGAGGTCGAATAGATTGGCACAGTCTGTTAGTCTTAATACAAGAAATAAAAACAATACAAAGTTCGAGAGTCTTCTAGTGCTTTTTTTTGTATATTTTCCAACCCCTCTACAAAGAGACAAAGTCATATATATAGATCATTCCCACCGCCTGAATGTGGGTAACAGAAAAGATTCACGAGCATGGATCATGCCACTTGTCGCAATGATTTCCCCAACTGAAATGACATTATTTTTCCTTGAACAAAGTGCACTCTTCTCTAAATGATGGTCACAACACAAGAGTAGAACTGGATAAATATCCTGAAGATATGTGTCAACCATCTGAGGAATTGGTTAGGACAAATGGCGAAGAGACGGGGCCTCTCATTCTGTTATCCTTCCTTTGTGACCACAGTTCCTACTATGATGACACATGGTGCAGTCTGTGCTCAAAGCTTTGAATGTAGGGCCCGCCAAAAGGTGCCTACAAAGGATGCAACATGGCAATCGGGAGAAGCTTGGTGATGAAACAAAGGGAAGAGAATTATCAAAGGCGCATGTTGTTGACACGTGGTGCAAGTGGATGAAGGCAACACAAAAAGGGAGCCTAATAATATGCAAACATACAAAGCGTGGGCTGAGGCTAATGTAAAACCAACAAAACCCACATAGAGGGAGCTTTAAGGATTAATAAATCTATAGCTTTTGGTGACTATCAAGGGGAATTTTGCCTACGGAATGAGAACCCAAAAACCTGGTTCCAAGACGAGAAACCTGTCCATTAGGCAATACTCAGAGCTTTGAAAGGGCGATCTATAGAGGCATCTACTCGACCTCAGATGACATCAATAAGGCATGTTGATTCTCTTGTGCCTCATGTAAATTGATAATTTCATTGAACATAAGCTCCATGGAGATCCTGGTCCTGAACTCAATCTGGAAAAGAAGCCTCGTTATCCGATGGATGGCACCTTAAATGTCTACCGCCAAGGGAGGTTGATTGAATAATTGGAAAGCAGATAGATCTTGCTACCTTTCCTCGATCTCTGCTGCAATATGCTCCACTGTGGCCACCTATTGATCAAAGAGAAAAGGAGAGGGTAAGCCCATCTGATTAAAATGAGAGAATTGCATTTGCATATGATTCATAGTCTGACTTAGTGTGACCAATCAATTGCTAGCTTGGAGGATCATTGCATGAAAATGGATGAATTCCTTCGCCTTTTTAGCAGTCAATCTTCGGCCATCTATTCCTGCCTTCGCCGAGTCTGCATTTTTCACCGTGTACAATTTTCCCAACAATTTCTTGGCCTCGAGCACTCTTCCAACATTAAATTATGGAATCTTCTCAATTGTACCACACACCTCCCCGCTTAAATTCGCTGCATCCGCCATGAATTGGAGTGTTGGTTGCAGGGACAAATATAAAGACTTAACCTTCTCCCAGTAGGAGACATATAATTGTTGCACCACCAGGAGGGAATCCAATTAAGGAACAAAGGGTTGGAAAGGGATATTTAATAGATTTATATCAACATCCTTTGACCCGATTTCTTCCATCAAATCCTTAATCTTCTTGTTAGATGCAGTGAGATGTTCCTGTAGAGATGTCATGATGCAAGGGCATCCAAAAGATTCAAAGAACATTCAGTTACAAAGGTTTTCAGTGATGCAAAAAAGTTTAGTATGATGGCTAGCTTAGTAAATTGAGGATGAGAGGTCACGATTTAAAGGGTTTGTTGACAAGAATTTCTAGATTATCCACCAGAAGTTTCAGAGGTTCATGTGAAGATTTTATTAAGTTATTAGTATCTATGTTCTAATAGTTGTTCGGTTGCTTTAGTTGGTGTTCCTAAAGGAATATGATGTGATTCTAGTGATCTGAGTTTTTGTGGATCTTCAATAGTGATTCACAAATGTTTCTAGATTGTGATATATTTGTGTGATGGTTCACATTGATTTTTGTACTCGTGATGGGTGATTTTCCTTCTGGGAGTTCATGTTTTCCTATTCTTGGCCGATAGGGTGATTGTAATGTGTTGTGGATCTTCAAGGCTAATTTTTTAATGTTTTTCATGTTCGAGGCATGTTGTTTTTGGTCCCTACTATGTTTGGGAAGACTTGGGTTTATTTGCATTGATAATTTCTTATTGATTTGGGCCGTCAGTTTGTACACATTTCCTATTTTGTTGGGCCGACATGTATTTAATGTTATCCTAGATGTGGATATATATGATCGATTATTTTGAGGAAATTAATGAAAGGGGGATGAAGGCATGATGCGAGATGTGTGAGTTATGTGTATGAATAATGTTCTAATATTGCGAAGGAAGAGATAAAATGTGAAGAAGAGTAGTCATGAAGCACGATGATGAAATTTTTTGATCCAAAAAGATCATAGAGCAGAGAAATTGTGGAGCAGAAGGAAGAAGTGATGGGAGAAAATTATTGCATGAATTGTTTGTAATTCCTGGGCTGCGACCTAGCATCTCTAAAGCCCTAAAGGCCTATGTAATGAGTTTCTGAGATCTAGTATAATGAGGAGTGAGTTTTGAAGGCTGGGTTTTTCCCTTTAAGAGTTTTCCTAGGGTAATTCTTATTTCATGTGTTCTTGAATATCTGTTAGCTTTTGTTGTACATCCATAAGATTTGAGTGGATTTTGTTTAAGCTATGAGTCTGGACAATCCCTCACCGGACCCTCCTACCTTGGACTATGTCAATTGGTATCAGAGATGGTTGCAGAGTAGGTTGAAGAACTAGTTGCGAATTTATCAGAGCTGGTTGTGAATCTATTGGCTAGCTGCAAATCTATTTTAGAGTAGGTTTTAGAGAAAGTTGAAGAGCTAGTTCTAAACCTCTTGCAAAATGGGGAAGATTGCGAAAAGGACAAAGAAGGAAAAATAAAACCTAATATGTGAAAGGGATACTTTGGAGGAAGAATAAAGCGAACTCAGGAAGTGTAATTCAGAATTGATGGAGAGGATGAAAGAATTGGGAAAGGACAAGTGTGATGCTCTTGAAGAAGAATTGGCAATGGAAAGAAGGAGAAATGAAGAGCTGGAAGAAAATCTAGATAAGTTTGAGAATATTGAAAATAAAATGGAAGAAGGATTCAAGTTTTTTAAGAAGCTGGACAAGAGGAGTAGAGATCTGGAGGAAAGTTTGAAAGAGCTGAATAAGGAGAACAATTTGTAGAAGAAGGAAATATTTGACTTGAAGAAACATGCTAACCGGTTGGAGAAGGAGAATGGGAATCTGAGATCTAAACCTAAAGTGTGTAATGTTTCTTGTGATACTAATGATTTGTGTGATGTTGTAGAAACTTATTTAGAAAATGGGATTGAAGATGAAAGTGTGAATAACCCTGTAATTTTTGGAGATGGTATTGGTTTCAAAATCATGCAGAGAATGGGATGTAAAGGAAAAGGATTGGGAAAGCATCAACAAGGAATGAAAAAACGTATTGTGTCGATAAGAAGAGCAAGAAGTGAAGGCCTTGGATATAACAGAGGTAAGGATGTCGTTACTAGTTCAAATAGTTTGAATCATGAAAGAAAAGTATGTATTGTTCACATTCTAATAGGCATGGACATGAAAATGAATTATGTTGGGATCTATATCCTTGTAAGTTTTATGGATTAAGCAATCATTCTGAGAAGATGTGTTGGAATAAAATGAGAGGGAGAAATCCTAGGATAGATTGTATACAAATGAATTATGGATGGATTGATGGATCAAAATGGAAGTATGTTCCTCATAAGTTCAGGAAGTTTTACAGATTGAACCATTCATGTGTTGAGGGAACAAAAGGATTGGGATGTAGAGAAAGAAGACTTTATGCAAAGCAAAACAAGGATAATTATTCAAACTATAGAGGGAGAGGTGACTGGAGTCATAATTATTATCACAATGAAGGGTACCAGAGGAGTGAAAGAGGATTTGCTAGAGAAGGAACCAATTTTCAAGTTTGGAGGAAGAAAGAATCAAGCACTAAATTTCATCAAGAACCTAATACCAGAGAAGCTTATAAAAGAGAAGCAATAAAGGATGCAAATATAGTTTGTGCAGATGAAGAACTTGTTGATACAAAATTAGTTTATCTAGAGGAAGGGGAACCTTTGGAGGAATAAGCTTGGATAGGGGAACCAAAAGAAGAAGTGATCATAAGGAGACTTGTGAACACAGTGAACCGGTGTAAAGCTTAACCAGAAAGAGGAGTCTGCATTACAGAGAAAGAGGAAGTGATAGGAGGAGAAATTTTATAGAGTATAGGCAGAGAATAAGGTATAACATTTTGAGGTGTGCAAAGAAAATTACAGAGATCAAAAAGTTTTGTAGAGGAAATTTGGAAATGATATTGATGAGTCAAGGAAGTCATATGAGGATGCAAGTATGTGTTAAATTTTAATTGATTGAAGTAGACAAAGAAGAACCTGAGGCAACTTGTAGTGTGGGCTTGCTCAAATTTCCGACCAGTGAGGCAATGCAAGGCACACAAGTAGAACGTAGAACTTAGAAGAACTTGAGGCAGTTTTACAGGGTGGACTTGAACAGACTGCCGATCTTGAGGCAGTTGCAAGTACCTATTAACTTTAATTGATTGAAGAAATCATTGATCTTGAGGCAACTTGCGGAGAAGGTTTGCTCAGACTGCCGACCATTGAGGCAATGCAAGGCTTGCAGGTAAATCATCGAATCCAAATTACGCTCGAGGCAATTTTGCAGGGTGGAGTTGAACATACTCCCAACCTTGAGGCAATTGCAAGTACCTGTGAAAAAATCACTGAACCAATTCAAAGAGACAACATTGATTTTGACATAACTTAGCCCAAAGTGAAGAGGCTCACTTTTCAAATAGCCCCAAGAGTTTGATGCAGGGGCATCTAGAATATTCAAAGAACATTCAGTTACAGAGGTTGTCAGTGATGCAACGAAGTTCAGTATGATGGCTAGCTTAGTACATTGAGGATGAGAGGTCGTGGATTAAAGGGTTTGGTGACAAGAATGTCTAGATTATCCACCAGAAGTTTCAGAGGTTTGCGTGAAGATTTAATCAAGTTATGAGTATCTGTGTTCTAATAGTTGTTCGATTGCTTTAGTTGGTGTTCTTGAAGGAAGATGATGTGATTCTAGTGATCTGAGTTGTTGTGGATCTTCAGTAGTGATTTGTGGATGTTTCTATATCATGATCTATTTGTGTTGATGGTTTGCATTGATTTTTGTGCTCGCAATGGGCGATTTTCCTTATGGGAGTTCATGTTTTCCTGTTCTTGGCCAACAAGGTGATTGTAACATGTTGTGGATCTTTGAGGCTAATTGTTTAAGGTGTTTCATGTTTGAGGCATGTTGTTTTGGGTCCCTACTATGTTTGGGCTGACCTGGGTTGATCACATTGATAATTACTTATTGATTTGGGCCGACAGTTTGTACACATTTCATATTCTCTTGGGCCGACATGTAGTTGATGTTATCCTAGATGCAGATATATATGATCGATTGTTTTAAGGAAATTAATGATAGGGGGATGAAGACATGACAAATGATGTGTGAGTTATGTGTGTGAAATTTTTTCTAATCTTGCGAAGGTAGATATAAAGTGTGAAGAAGAGTAGTCATGAAGCACAGTGATGAAATGTTTTGATCCAGAAAGATCATAGAGTAGAGAAATTGTGGAGTAGAATGAAGAAGCGATTGGAGAAAATTATTGCATGAATTGTTTGTAATTCTTGGGTTGTGGCCTAGCATCTGTAAAGCCCTAGAGGCCTATGTAATGAGTTTTTGAGATCTTATATAATGAGGAGTAAACTTTGAAGGTTGGGTTTTTCCCTTTGAGGGTTTTCCCAAGGTAATTCTTATGTCATGTGTTTTTGCATATCTGTTATCTTTATGTTGAGTATTTGTTAGCTTCCATTGTACATCCATAAGATGTGAGTGTTGGTTGTTTAAGCTATGAAGTTGGACAGTCCCTCAACGAACCCTCCTACCTTGGACTGCATCATGTCAACTATGTGTCTTTGCTTTTCAACAACTCCTCCACTTGACCTCAAGCTCCGCATTCCTTTTCCAGAGAGATTTTCATTTCCTCGATCTTCAATTCAAATTGAGCCTATTGGTCTTGAAGCTCTTTATCCTTTTGTTGCATTCCTTTCTCCAATTGAGCCAGCTAGTCTTAAAGCGCCTCATTTTTCTACTATATATTAGCAACCAGGTTAGGATCTTAAGATTGGAACTTTGCAAGTTCCTCCTGGAGATTGGACTTTTCCAATTGCACTTGTTGGGACAAGCATGCGATCTCAACATCTTTAGCCTTTTCCTTCCTCTACAGGATCTCAACCCTTTCTTTAATGTTCTTGAGCTCTTCTTCCCTTTTGTCAATTGATGACTATGCTTGAAAAATTTTGAAGTCACCACCCGCTGAGTTTCCTCCATTAGTTCAAATTTTTCTTGTGCTCCAGTTGTGTGTAGATCGATCCCCATGGCATGGATTGTGTAATCCTCGGGTTGCATCTTCCCTTGAGGTTTGATGATGTTAGGCATTATAGATGCAAACGTTATCGATCCTTGAACCTCATTAAAGAGGGTCTGCATGAATGGCTCGACAGGTTTCATAGCATCCTTTTCTTTTCTTTTTTGGGCCCTCCTAGCCCACACCATCTTAGTCATGGGTAAAAGTACAAATTTGCGTCACACTTTTAACCAACTTATCAGCATAAGTGAATTTAAGTATTTCTAACTAAAAATATATTTTGGTCAAATATATGATCTTGTAAGATTCATTCTAGCTAAGTTAGGTATATCCACAAATTTTCCAACTAAAATTGTTGGCTAAATGCATATGTAGCACCACTGAGGCCAATTTATCAATTTTTATTTTTTTTTGAAAAAATTGATGTTTTAACAATTTCTACTCATGTAAATAACATTTTTAAAAAAATCTAAAAATACCCTTTTGTAGATCCATAAGTCTAGTTTTCAAATATATATATATTAGTAATTAAATTATTATTTATATTTTTCTTTTTATTTTTACTAAAAGTAGGTTATCCACACAAAATATTAGGTTGATTACCATGACAAGGAAAAATAGTAAATTTTTTTTTTTTTTTTAAAATATGATGCACTAGATAAAATAATCTATATCAAGAGGGTATAATTTTTTCCATTTTAGATAAATAGATAATATGAAAGTTGACGTCTGATGGACACAACTATATTTTAATACACGCACATTTTAATATTTATATTTTAAAATATATATTTATGAAAAATTGAAATAAATATATCCATGCACTAAAGTTTTTAGTTATAAATACACAGAAAAAAATTGAAGGAGAAAAAATAAAAATTACTATATAAAGGTTGACGTCTCATGTGACTTCATTTTTTAGCATTTTTTCAGCAACTAAATTATAGTGTCAATTTATAAAAAACTATATTCAAATAATTTTTTAATTTCTTTTAAAATACAAGCATAAAATATAGTAAAAAATAAATATTTCATTAGTTTACATCATTTCAAAATTCAAAACATATATGTCACCTTTTAGTGATTCAAGTTTAAAAGTTGGATAAGTATTAGCCATTTCCTTTAAAACGTCTGACACAACTTTGTGCTTTTACCCTCATGGCAAATTTTCCCAAAGAATTCTGCTGGTGACCTAATCTGCTCACCAACAAAAGGGGCATGAGAGGAAGAGAAAAAGGGAAAGAAACCATAGTAGATTCAGATGAGGTTTTCTTTGGGAGAGTGATCGTTAGTGGGGAGAAAGTGGGAATTCCATGTGAGGCTCTGGTGAAAGGGGAAGCGACGAAAGGAATTACAAGGGATTGTGACGTGGGCCGCGAAGACGCATAGGTAATAATTTGTTGTGTAGATTGGGTTGGAGCTAACATGAAGGAAGTAAAAGGATTTGCAATAGAGGGCTCAGATTGGGCCTCGACAAAAGATGGAACATTTCATAGGGGAGTAAAAACTACCTGTCCAATGGGGGAAAAGGAAGACTGAAAGGAACCTCCCGCGGGAGCAGAAATAGAAAATGATAGGCTAAAACTTGAGGTGTTTAGTGACATAGACACAACAAGGTTAACCAAAGACTAAGATGTGAGGAGAGGAGGAGAGAAAGATACCTACGTTGCTGAAGATTTTGACCCCTGTCTCATTTAAGCAGGTACCTACGAGCTTTCTCCTGAAGTAGCATCAATGTGCAACCTCTTCCTGGGTGGAGAATTGTCCACGTTTATGACCTCTTGGGATTGGGTTACCCTCAGTCTCTTAGTATCCCATGTACATGGTAGTGTGACCATCACATGGGATGTAGTTACTTGGGCGCTCGATGGATTTTTGTTGGGCCCTTATGTTGTCTATTCACTTCCTTGTATTTGGGTCGTCTTTGCCTCTTGGGCTCCTAATAATGAAGTTTCTTCCTCTTGATCCACTTCCTCATCTTCCTCAACATTACTATCATCATGCCCTTTGTTCCAGAGATCATCAAATTTGTCATCCATGTCTGGCTCTTGGAACCTGGCATCAAGACACTTGGTCTCTTGATGATAAACCCATAATTTGGCAATCTTCTCCCCACTCCACTGGTGGTTCTTGGCCAGTTAATTGTAGAGGGTGGATCCAATTTTGCAATCGTCACTAGACTTGGCCAAAGGATAATAAAAAGATAACCATGGAAGCCTTCTTGTTTCCATGGAAATATAGGCCAAGTCTACAAAGAGACTACGGTTCCCCGTGAGAGGACTTCACCGAGTCTCTAGTAGGGCCGAGAGTTATGAGTCACTTTGATGTTTAGATCTGCTAAGTCATATTTAGGATTATATTCCCATTTTTCACAAATCAACACCAGGCCTAGATGAGCAAGATTTGTAGATAACAGACCTTGCATCTGCTTCCTTTCCATTATTATCGTTCCAAAGCTTAAGGGGGATTTGAAAAAGCCCTTCTGATGTTTTCCCCCAAAAAACTTATGGTCTATAATTTCTAGTTGCCTAAATACCTCAAGGGCCAACACCCTGTTTGTCACATAGATCGAAAGCCAGAATGGTTCCTCAGTAAATCCATACATCCCGACAAATGAAAAATCCTCTTCGAGGAACCAATCACAGGGAGGGACAAAATTTTGAATCCATCTCACTTGCTCAACGCAGAATCGGTAACAACCAATGTCACCTTCTTTATTAAAATCTTGTAATATTGGAGTCGGGAAGGAGTCAAAAAGTGCATAATAATCACGAGTTTCAAAAAGGAGATGGGTCCACACAAAAATCGGCCTTCTCACCTCGCTCTCATAAAAAATAAACAAACCCATATGGTCCTTGAAGAAATCAGGGATGTGATGCAAAAACATATGAGCAAGAAAAGAAGAAAACCTTAATCTATACCATGTGTGATACTCCTTGAATTGGTCTGGAGCATTTCTCGAACAATGACCTTCGCGAAGTCATACCAGAACAAGGTATGTTGTTTTATTAAATGAAAACCCATACCCAATTGAAACTCCTGCACCTGTTTGTTGTTGTCTAGGCTGCAAACAAAATCCAACATTGAAAAGACATCTTGCATGTTTGAATTGAAATCGTTGTTCCCAACTGGAAAATGAGGTACACCTTTATCACTCTTGGGCTTTTTTGTTTCATAATTGTAAAAACTTAGGGTGCGGGTTATGGTCCTCTATAAAGCATACAAATTGTTCATGGTCAATGTTTTAGGTGCCTCTCCAATATGCCTTGTAGGGATACATAACATATCCCGAACAACATCCATGCTAATTACTACCCTTAGGTTTTGACCCTCTATGACTCGTGTATCTGGATTGAAATTTTGGGCACATTCATGAACCAGTTTTGGGCAGTGATGCACTAAGGGAACCATATACTACAGAAGACTGCAGAACCACAACTTGTACGCCAAAGTCTTTTGGTCATTATCCTTTTTCATTCTTTTGTAGGTCACTTCCCTAAGATTTTTAGGGTTGTATTTGAGCTCAGGATCATAAATATTGTCCCATTCTTCCGCTATCTAGACCTTGTTCCTACGGAAAATCTTCTCCACGACCTATGTGTGAGGTCATTTTTGATTTTTCGGCATCCCAGGTGAGGGATAAGAGATATCAGTGAAAACATGGGCCATTGGCATTGTCAAGATGGTGTCTGATAAGCTTTTGACCATCTCTTCTTGTGCTTCTATTTTATGATTTTGTGTCATCTTCTCTTTGAAAACTTTTGCAAACGCTTACTCTTTCTCCGCAACTTTCACTTAGATTCTTCGTCAATAAACTGTATACTCAAACTTCTTCACTGCGTTCTTCTTTTGCATGTAATATTAGCCTTTCTAAAAATTAAGTTGGAAACAAAAGATGTTTTTAGAAATAAATTCGGCATGCACCTCCAACTCATTCATTCACGCGAAATGAATTCCCACACTTTTGAAAAGTCATTAATTCATAATGACAATTAGCCATCATGTCCTATGATGCCACCCTTTGGGAAATTGAGCCAAAAATTTAAGGCATACGAATCCTTTCGCATGATTTTGCACTTAATAACCTTATGAAAATGATTCAACAAAAGGGCATAATAATTACATGAAAATATTTTGAGTTGATCTTTGCAGACTGAATGTGTTTACAACTAGACACTTGGCACTTGACCGTGCAGACTACCACTTGCACTTGCTGCAATTTTTAGCTAATTAATTATCCCATATTATTTTGCACAAAACAAACATAGCCTGGTGAGATTTTTTAGTTAGCACCTCAATCAACATCATGCTTATCACATGAATTGTACCCCACCTACCTCTGTAAATAAACCTAAGGATAATTTTAGAATTCATACTTGGTAATTGGGCTTATCGATAGAGGCAATGGATACTCCCATTAGGTTGACTAGAAATAGGTTTGTTGGTTGTTTTTTAAGAACCAATCAGATCTCGCTAAGTACCTATGAGCTTTTCGAACTCAATTCTCGAATACCTGATAGATAGTTGGCCAACGAATGAGATGAAGCTTTGACGCTTCTTCTCCTGCACTTCAGGATTTGAAAAACTTGGTAGGGTGGTTCCACAACATATATCTTATGTCCCTACTTATCAAATGATATGATACGTTGCATTATAAAGTGAATGTATTCCCATCAGAGGCTAAATAGATGAAATCCTTCAAGAAATTGGCAGTTCTCTAAAAGAATCAAATATCAAAGCCGAGAATACCACATAATACTAAATCATAACAAAAGTAAGTCAATTAAATTTTTTATTTATGAATGCTGTTCTCAAATCAAAGACTAGAACTGCAAGAAATGCACTCAATACCTTTAGACTAGTGCCTTATTCTCTAGGCAAGGAGTCAAGACAAAGCTAACTGAACTGTAAGGTGAATTTAATCCCAAACATCCATGAGCTTTATGAAGTTGCATTACAATTCATGTATTAATATGTATGACCCACGACTACTTATAATATCCACTTCAAATTTACGTAAATCCATGTTCTAATTAAGGTATTCTAACTGGTTTGTTGAACCAAAGCCATAATCAAAACATATTTCATTGCGAGAGACAATGAAAATCAACGAAATGATCTTTTATCATATTCTCATTAATAATTCACGTAAAATGCAACAATAGAGAGATAATGGAATCAAACAATAAGCATATTTTCTTCAGACATGCTTGGAAACCATAAAATTGACAAAGCAAATTGCCTTAACTTGTAACCTAAGACCTCGACTCAAAACATACTATCTTTGTGCTTCTCATTTGCATAACTCAGATCTAGAATTCAACCAAAGAGCTGCACATATGGCCTTGAATTACCTTGTATAGAAACAAGGGAGAAAAGCGAGCTTCAGGCCAACATGTACATATGTCTTACTTCTATTGGACCGCTATAGCACATAATCCCTTTGCAGTTATATTTACATTTTCAATTTGGAGGGACTACACGTGAGGTAAAATATTCATTCATAGTAGCAAATATAACCACCTTCCAAAAGGCACCTTGTAGTGTAATGATAACCTTTATACTGTTGTAACCTCTTTTATCTTTCAAAGCATCCGAAGGAGGGAAAGTGAGTCATCATCTCGACCAACACCAACTAATCCAGGTCAGCACTAGTCAACACTTGTTTGTTGCATCTTTAGTTGAGGAGAAACATATCTTTATACATTGTAACTTCTAAAGCCAGACCTGTACTCTACATGACCAAGTATATGTATTCTCCTTATCTATATTCACAGCTCCAAATAATCAATGAAAACCTTCTTCCATAACTCAAATTTTGTGTCTGAAGGCCAATTGAATCCAATAATTTGGTCCATATTTTTCCTGTATGGGGCATATTTTATCATCACAAAAGTAGCCTCATCAAAATCTTGGAAAAAGTTGTCACGTCTCTAATTATGATGATGCCTACTGTTGCTTTATGTGGTTTTTTCTTCATGAATTAATGTATGTGTTTGGTAGATTAAATGATAATAAATTTGGTGTTAAATTTCTTGGAAATTTGCAATAAATCAAACATTGTCTTATTTTGAAAATGATGCAAAATGGAAAAATGATATTCATAATTAAAGTATTATGATCCTATGAGTTAAGTTGATTTGATTTTATCTGGATACTAATCTCATGTTGGTTGCTCGAGTGTACTTGAGTGGAAGGTCGTCAAAGACGAAGGGTGTGGCTAAGGTAGGGGAGACTAGCTTCTTGGCAAGGTAAAGCAGGAATGATGCTCTCGATCACACACAAACACTTAATGTCATATAGATGCATTTAGCATGTGATTTGGATGATTGTTTTACTATCAGTAAATTTTAAATGGTTATTTTCTTTTATATCCATATATGCATGTAATTAAACGAATGGAAAATTAATTCTAGATTAATTAAATATTTACATATGCAATTGAACTTTGAGTAGCGTTATTTAGAATAATTGTTTGACTCCAATTAAAGTCAATTCCATGCTCATGTTTTAATATGTGAATGCAAATAAAATAGATTATTTAGATTTTTGTATTTAGAAAATGTTGGAAAATAAATTAAATAGGAATATCTATTAATTCAGAGATAAAAAAAGTTAAATAGAAAATAAACTTATTTTTAATTGATTGTTCATTGAAAATTTGGTTGCATGTTGTGTGAAATTCATTATGTCAGTTGTGCTATTCGTTCTTTATTCTCCTTCCGTTGAATGAAATTGCATATATTTATACACACACACACACACACACACACATATATATATATCTAATTTTGTTTATATGTATGCATACCCAGTCTTATTTTTCTTGTAATTTCCTGAACTAGAAATGGAAACCTAGATTGAGAACTTGAATATATATATATATCCACATATATATATATATCCACACATATATATATATACATATCTTTTCCTTGTGGATTCAGGTATATATTTATATATATATAAATATAAATATTTCCAACTATTCTTTTGAATGAAATTTTTGCCAAATCAGGACTCTGAGCGCATGTAATGTCAAATTGCTTTGTAGTTTTTGTTGTATTTGGGGAGGCTTCCCAGAGCCGTGCCCCCATAGGGGAGGCAGTGCCTCCCCACAGGCTACGACCTATGGGGAGGTCGCTGCCCCCATAGGCTGCGTCCCCATGAGGGGACGCAACGTGTCAAGGCCAATCCTCCCCAATGTATGGTAACAAAGTCTTCGCTAAAAATTGCTTCAACTGTTATTTTTCGCCTTTGATAATACCTTTATTAATATATATATATATGAATACAAATATAATTTTGTGTATATATACTCTACAATGATATATAATTGTATAAGAATGTATTTATCTGTATATATTTCCTGCAGTAGTATATTTATTTTATAATAACATATGTATATATAATGTATACACATACATATATGTAAATAGGTATTAAATCTATATTCTTAAAAATACCAGTAAATGTAAATATCTTTAAAAATAGATAACATCTATTTTTTTGAACATTCTTGTTATAGGCTACATTTATTTTATCCCAAAATAGATATACTTTTATATGTAAACATATGTATATATATACATATTTATATATATATATATATATGTTCACGTGGGAAATAAAAATACAAATGACATATATCTAATGATGTTCTGAATGTATAAAATTAACTAAACGAGTAATATTAGTTGAATGGTTTGTTTGTCTTTTCATTCCTTTATATGTATGGATATTTTTCCATTAACAAATGATTGTAATTATTTTTTAAATGGAAGTAAGAATATTTGAGAGTATGATTAAAAATATGAATAGAAAGATTGAATTTTCTATTTTTAAATTATAACCCCATGTATTCAACTATTCATTTCCTTAAATATTTTAATTAATATGCCACCACTATACTCTCGTTTAATTGGTTACATTTCTACTTGGCTGAAAACCTTTTGGTGTTGAGATCATGTTATCTTTTGGAATGTAGAAGTGAATTAAAATAATGTCTTGCTATGTAATGAGATTTGATTGGATAGAGTTAGACAATGTAAACTGTGAAGTGGAATGTGGACAAATCTTCTTGTAAGAAATTACCATGAACTTAGACTATATCATGAGTTTTCCTATGAAATGTATGAAACTGAGTTATTTTCCACTATATGTGACACATAAGAAAGTATGCTTCTTTTATTTACAATGTGAGAAACTTTTGGGATAGGATGCTGAATGAAGGTTCAAAGAGACGGTAGTTTAGCCTTTTTCCTAAACTACAATTTATGTTTATTTTATGGTTGGCCAAGCAATGTACTATTGAAACAGATGGATTAAAAGCCTAGAATTTTATATTATTATGTCTCTGCCACATCTTGCTTGCAAGAAATATTTTTTTCTAATTTAGGAATGCATATAGGCAAACATGCATGCATTGAGAGTACCCTCCTGCTTTATTGTTCTAGGTTGCTGGGCTCCTCATGCAGGGTCAGGGATTTCTTCGAGTTAGGAAGAAACCTAGGGAAGTCATGTGCTTTGTGGTTGGGTGGAAAAGGCCCCTTAACCACTCTCTTGGCTTCAGCGCAACAAGACTGATGGTGTCAAGGTGGAAGAGGTTCAAAGATTCTATTGTTTTGGATATGCTTCATATAATGTACTTGTATGGCTTGTTAGCCAATTTGTAAATTGAAATTCTATATCATGAATGTATTTAATGATGTATATTTGGCATTGTATCATTGAAAAAAATGATTTTTTAACACCCCTATGAGGTGTATATAAACTCAAATTTGCAACTTTATTAATTTAATGTCGTTTTGGAACACTTGTGAATGTTAATTTTATTCTTGCTATCTCTAAATATCACTTGTAATGTTCAATGAACATGGGAATTATTAATTTGAAATGAGTTAAATTTATGAGCTTTACAAAAGTTGATGATGAAGGATAACTTCTCAAGAGTATTCTTCAACATGTCAATATCAATTATTTCACAAATGAAAGATGCTTGAGAAGAAATTGTTGTTTCAATTTGATCCCTCCATGCTTGTAAAGGTTTTACCCCATCATGTGTATCCTTGATATCAGGCAATAATGTAGTATCTGCCTCATCAAACTTGGCCTTTAGCGCCTTTATTTTTGTGTCCATAGGAACAACGTAGCCTTGAAAAATCTTCTCCCTGAGTTCACCAACAAATATAGAGTTAGTACAACATTTGGATATTTATCCTCCTCCTGTTTAGCTCTGATTGCCATAAACTTCAAAGTTTTAGCCTTGGGAATCCATTTATCCAACAATGGAGTAACCAATTCTTTGTCCCTTTCAGACAACCTTATTGCTTGTATCATTTAAGAATATTGAATGAATATTGTTTAATGTACTCTAGATTTTCTTATTCATATGATTCAAAACCATGTGAACAATTTTAGAATTAGTTTCATACACAGTACTTTGAGCTTGTTGAAGTAATTCTTTATATTCTTCAATTTGGAGCAGTAATTCCTCCTTGGTAGGTTCAGTTGATGGGGCTACACCTGATATACTTGGCTCCTCAACTGCTAATGGCTCTTGGTCCATATTGATAGGTACTATTGACAATGTTTTCTCATGTGGAGGAGATGGGGGATGAGTCACAAGAGAGGTAGGCATTGCATGACCTAAACCAACTGATCCTTGGGACTTAAGAATCTCCACTTATTTTTTTAACAATGCCACTTCTAATTCAAGCTCAACAACCCTTTGCTAACTTATGTTATATTCACCAATCAACTCATTATGATCACTCCTGTATGTGTCCCTTTCTTTGGTGAGGCTCTCCATTGTTGCCTTTGTAAACTTAGCAATATTGATTGTCATGTCAGTTGCCTCTAATGTAGGAGTATTAACAAATCTCTTTATAATTAGTTGTCCCTTGAAGTCGGTTGGTTCTGCAACTATGGGCTTCTTAGAACCAAGAGATAGTGACCATATAGCTAGAGCATCCCATTCTTCACTAAAAGATGACCCTTGAAGTGCCATTTTAGCCTCTTCTTCAGTTTGGAATAAGGGTTTCTCAGCTCTCCTTATTATATCAAGGAAAAAAACATTAGCTATATCCCATTCAAGCAATAATAGGACACCACTCTTTTGTACGAGTTCCCTAGCCTCATCATCTTTGATATTCTAAAATTGCTTCTTCAATTTTCTTCTTACATTAGCTTGTACAACCTCTTCTAAGAGATCAGGGTGTAGGCTTCTTTCCTTGGCCAACTTCTTGGTGTAATAATGAATTCTTTCCCTGAACACAAAACTTTTAAATGCCCCAGTCTTAATAAACAAGTCATCTTCCATGAATTCCTTGCAGGCATCTTGTCTCAAATCATCAAAATTATTCAGGCCGCTTAAGTCTGCCTTATTTAGCCGAAGGCTACTTACTCCAGATCTTGATGCAACTTCTCTGAGGGGATTAGGCATCCCTTGCTGCATATCTTCAGGTGTCACCAAAATATCATCCTCATCAAAATCAGAGTAATCAACAACCTTACACACCTCAACTTTTTGCTTCTTGGCTAGTAGCTAACATGATGGAATAGATTCCCTAGGAGGTGAGTCATTGTCAACAATGATAGGGGAGGACTGCCTAGGAGGTGATGGCACTGATCTCTAAGGGGAAGTTTCCCTTGATCCTTTTGATATAGTGGGGGTTGACAATGTTTTCCGCTTCCTTACCCTCTCTTTCCTTCTAAAAAAAATTCTTATCTTTGATTCTAGATGATAAGAGGGTCTTTCCTCAAGTACTACCGTGGGATCCTGGCCTACTGGAATTTATTTTCCTTTGTCTGCAACTTCATGTTCTGCCCTCAAGATACCCATTATGTCCTCAAAATTTTGAAGAGCATACATAACTCTATTGAATTCCCTCTTAATGTTGGGCATAGGATCATACTTAGGATTTGTCCTTGTAGCTTGTTCCATCACCTTTTTGAAGGAAAAATACTTTGCCTTCCTTTCTTCTTGCTCATGAGAAATCCATGATGTTTGTAATAACATCCTTAAGATAGTATAAATTGTTCACAAAAAACACCACTCCTATGCAATGCCTTCAAAGAAACAATAAAACCCTCTGAATCTTAATTCCTTGGGCATATTGTTTTCAACTGGTAAGGTGTTAGGAGCTGACCCAAATCCTTCCAGCCTCCCTTTACCATCACAAAATCTTCAAATGTTGTCCATTCAAGGAAGAATGAACCTTTCTTTCGTGTCTTTGGTAGATGTGTCATTTGTGATGCTCCCAACTGTCTCATGATTTCAATAAATCCTATTCTTAATGGCACATCTCTTGGGAGTACATAGGGGCTCACATGGATGCCATAAATTTTGAAGAAAGTGGTATGAGGGTAAGCTATTATATCACCCCCGTTATGACTCAAATTCAAATCAGGCCTTTTCTCCATGGGCCTCAAAAATTCATGAATCTCCTTAGGAATCCTAGGTGGGTTATGGATCAAAAATCTTCTTACCCTTGAGGCAAAAACATTGTTGAACACCACATAATCAAATTTGGGGTCATCCTTATCCAAAATTTGGGTCCAACATTTGACAAGCAAATGAATGTCACCCTCCTTCTTTGTTAATGTTATGTGTTTGCCAAAAACCTTCTCACCTCTATATAGGAACATGTGCATAAGTAGAGAGTACAACCCAAAGCTCATTGATTCCTTTCCTTCTTTGAGTGCAATCAAACCCTTGTGCATCATTTCTGACAGATATGTAGCATAGTCATAGAATACATTATACGTTGAATGTTGGAGATGTGCTGCCATATACGTGAGGTATGTGGGCATGGTAGGTGGTTCATCAATGCCAAGGATTTGACAGAGAGAGAAAATTGTCTTATTGAAATAATTAGCAAAGTATCTCCTGGGGAAGGCTCTTGTTCATCTTTTCCAATATTTATTTGCTTCCTATTTTTTACCATCCCAGTAGTAGTAGTATGAAAAGGAAACATTGTTGTTCTTAAAAGGACCTTTGTTTTCCTATATATCTCTCTGAAGACCTTGCGGTGAATTGGGATCATGCCCTCATTCCATTCATGCAGATTAAAGATATTTGTAATTTCCTCTCTAGTTATCTTGACCATCTCTCTACCACCATATGACCTGATTAGTCTCGAAACAGGTTCATACCTTGAAGCAATGTCCTTCAATAGATCCACATACATGTACACATTCAAAACCACCAATTTCCCCAAGTCTAACCTCCAAGGGTTACAAACGGGGACACCCAAATTTCTATTTCCAAACCAATTTCGAAATAATCGCCACCCAGGAAGCAACAAATTAGCATCCTTGATACCACACATATTATCCTTTAATACTTATTGAATCCGATAGCCATATAATAGAGTTTCTCCCTCATATTTTCTTCTCATGGAGGGTTTCAATTGGTTCATTACATCCTGGGAGAGAGACCTAGATGGGGTTTCTAAACCAGACGCTTGAGTTTTGGGTGCCATAGGTGAAAATTAGAGACTAAAAAAATCTAAGGTTTTATCAAAAAGATATGTAAAACCTAGCACTTCTATTCATATACTAGGGTACCACGTATGAGGTAAAATTTCAGAGAATTCGATAAGGCTTTCAACCTTTTAATTTATACCCAAAATCTAATAAAGAAATTAAAGAAAACAAACAAATTCTAACAATAGATGTTTGCCCTAACTCAAGCTTTTCCTCCTTTTTAGAAAAAATAACACAAAGAGAGTGTTTGTTCTACTTATAGCTTTCTATTGGCAGGAAACCCTAATTCTAATCACGATGAACTCTGAGATGCACTTTCTCGATCTCCAGGGTACAATTGAATCGTTGGCAAACTTCAAGTGTGCAGAAAAAACAACCTTTAATGTATTTATGTCGACGTTGGATGGCTCTGGGTGTCTTTTTTGAAATTACTGTTTGCTCACGCAAAACACAAAGACTCTCACATTTGCAATTTTGATTTTTGAATCAGGTTTGTAGATCTAATCCTGAAGTGGCACATTGGATGACTCAAATCGATTCAGAATCGTTTGAAATCACGTCACCATCAATCATTAGTCTAACGATCAATAAAATGTTTTCCATTCGAATGCCAAGTCATTCATTGGAGGACCCTACATTCATTTTCCTCGCTAGTAGAAGGACATACGTGTCATAATCGCGCAGACCGCACATTAGGCTTTAAAATAATATTTTAAGGCTTGTGCGATGTGCGCTCAATGACCTAGATTTGATTGTATCGTTGTATCACCACCATTGATTCTCCAGCTTAAGTGTATAAGGCACTATAGTGGAAGCCAAGTCCCACATATTACAGAGGGACACATGTCACAAATGCATGGGTCTTGCAACTCATCAAGAATGAATCCTTTTGATCGTGCGTGGTGTGTCGCTCATGAGTAGGATTTAATCTTTGAATCTGACGAGCCTAATTTTTTGCACATGCAATTAAAGTTAGTCATAAATAAGGGCCATGACTAGGTTGATGGATTACGACCCTTAGGGAACACATCAAAGACTTAGGAATTAGGTCAAAAAAATTATGAAATATTTTGGATCGACCTTAGGAAGGTTTTAAAATAATGAAGAGCATGTAATGACTGATAGGCTTAGGTGAAGGGGTTGATAAAGATAATGAGCTAGCTGACTTAAGTTATAACAAAGACCACCAATAACCTTGTAAAGCAGGCTAACACAAAAATATAACACAAGGGTTTAAGGCTTGAGAAAATGAAATGAGGATATAAGACCTTAAAACCCTAGACCAAACCTATCCAGTATAGGAGCAAAAGACCATTTTAAGCATGGAACCAACTCAAAATTAATCCAGATTTTAAAATCTCTACCAAGGTCTTAGGTAGCTTTCCTAGAAGAAGTTTCCAGTAGGAATCTGATACGTATGACCAAGAATAAGCATTCCTTGGCCATATTTGCAATGGAATGGGTGTTGGGAAAATACTATATAGAATATGAGGAGAAATACCGAGTGAACACTGATATTTGTTCTCACTTTGTTGCGTCTCTATTAAATATTCAAGTACCAAAACAAATGATACTAAGGCTTACCATGGAAATTTTTCCCGAGCGCTATCTCAAAGGCCTTGGGGAAGTTGTGATAAGTGCAATGCCTAGCCTAGGTATTCAAATTGCAAGAAATCTTTGTCGTCATGTTGAAGAGGAGGCAATGGTGCCTTGGGTGCCATTTCTAAGTGAATTTTGTGTGATGACCATTAGCGAAAACTATCAGACGGTATCTCTTTCCTGCCACTTCTTGCTAAGGTGCTACAATATAGATCTTTTCTACGATGTGGAGTGGTATACCGATTTCAAATACCTAGTGTATCCTTCCACTTGCTGTTGCTGTCAAAACTCCTGCCATTTTTGTTGACCCTGTTGCTCTTGGAAATGATCCTGTTGGTCATGTTGAACCTACTGCTGAATGAATGAAATATTTTTTCCACTATTTTTCCGTATATATATCTCAAAAAATCTTCTTAATATATATATAATTTCAAAAGTCTTGGCCTAAGAGCCATTTTGAATTGTAATATCCCAAAGTAAATATTACCATATAATGAATATAGCTCTTTTGTCAAGTTTTTGTCTCCTTTTCTTTTGGATTATTCATGTTTTAAAGGGTTCTACAAAATAAATACGTGGCCGAACAACACACAAAATAATTACGTATTTACATATTTACACTATAAAAATGGTTAATAAAGCTAATTAAACAATTTTAGGTGAACTCCATTGACATGAATTCCCGATGATTCTTTTTCCATGTTTTCTAATTCAAATGCATTATGTTGTTTGCATTGAATTATACAATAATGACCCTCCCACATACTATCAAACTTATCATGTTGGTTAGGCTTCATGACTCTCTCATTGTATTTCAACACTAAAACTCGGCACTTAAGACCTTGGTTAGAGATTTTCTTGTCAAACCACTTCTTAACCACATGTTGACAATTACACATGGCCATTAGCGCTTTTTCCCTTTCTTCTTGTACCTCTAATAGTTCATCTAACCGAACTTCCATGGCTCTGTTTTGCTCTACCTATAGAGACTTAAGTAATTGTAGTGCGGGAATTTCCATAGAGATAAATAATAATGCTTCCTTCCCATATACCATCTCGTACGAAGAAGTCTTTAAGACTTGCTTGGGATTTATGTGGTCTACCCAGAGCGCTGCTTTGAGGTTCCTATACCATTCTCTCTAATGTTCCGACCCTATTATTTTGATAAGTCAGACTAAATTCTTATTAGTCGACTCAGCCATACCATTTCCCTGCGGGTAATAATTCGAAGATGTCTTTAGGAATATTCCATGCTTAAGTGCAAATTGGTATACCTTCGAACTTAGGAAGGATTTTGCATTGTCGGAGATGATGGTCTTGGGAGGTCTGAAACTTGTTACCAACTCTTCCAGAAAGTTTACAATCTTTGCCTCAGTCACATTCTTCAAGGGCATGGCCTTGATCCATCTGGTGAAATAATTTGTGGCTATAAGGATCCATTTATGGCCGACACTGGAGTTGGGTTTAATCATCCCAATAAAATCAAGCCCACATTGCACGAAGGGCTCTTCTACCACTATCAGATTCAAGGGCATAGTTGATTTCTTCCTCCTTCCTATGAAGAATTATAATTCTTTGGAGGATTTGACCAGGGAATATGAATCATTGAAGAGTGTAGGCCAGAAATATCCCACACACACAATTTTAATGGTGATGGTCTTAGCAGAGAAATATCCACCTGCAGGACTGGTATGGAATATGCCCAGGATTTTTTATGCCTGCCCTTGAGTCACACACCGTAGAAGAACACCATTGAAATTCATTTTGAAGAGGACTCCTTTAATAAGCACATATCCATTATGTTGTAATCTATAAAACGTTTTCTTCTAAGAAGGGAGGTCCGTTGGATATCTCCCAGTTTGCATAAAATTCATTTTGTCTACCAACCAACACCCTTCAGACTCAGATTCATTTAGTAGAAATAGCTTGGGTTGTTCCTCCTCCACTGCCACTTCACTTTCTCATGCTAAATATTCACACAATCCTCTTCCTCACACAATTTTTATGGGCCTGATATCGATGTCATACTAAAGAATCATGGTTATCTAGTTGGACCTCCTTTTGGTGATCTCTCCTTCCAAAATGTACTCACGCAAACTGGAATGTGCTACATATACGACCACCTTATTGCAAGATATGAGGTGTAAATTTTTTTTAAGCCCTTTGAAAATGGTGAACACCTGCCTCTCGATGAATTTATACTTCGTTTCATAATCTTTTAAGGTCCAGGAGTGGAAGGCTATCAGATGTTCTCCCTTCCCTTCATCATCCTTTTGAATTAAAACAGTAGCAATGCTAGACCTGATACCGAACACATACATTATAAATTCCTTTGATAAGTTTGGGTTCACCAGCATAGGAGATGAAAAAATAGCCTCCTTGAATTTCTCAAAGGCTTCTCTTGCCTCTTTCATCCACTTAAATAACTGATCCTTCTCGAGCATCAGGGTGATAGGTCTAATTAGGCTTGCAAAATCCAAAATGAATTTGCCTACAAAATTTACCTTCCCTAGGAAGGAATGAACTCCCTTCTTGTTTACCGGTAGGGTAAGTTCCTTGATTTCCTTCACCCAATCTGGATCAATAGCAACTCCATCTTTGGACACCACGTGTCCCAGTAATTTTCCTTGAGGTACTTCGAAGACACATTTTTTCGGGTTCAGGGATACCCCGAACTCCTGGCATTTTTTGAAAACCATTTCAAGATTATCAAAATGATCATCTTTTGACTTAGAGAATATGGTAAGATCATCTATGTAGTCAAGATGATCTTATTGATCAATTATCTAAATGCAATATCCATCGTTTGCTGAAAGGTAGCTCCTGCATTTGAGAGGTCGAAGGGAATTTTTGCATAAGCAAGCGTTCCCCACTTACTAGCGAACGTGGTTTTGTGTTGGTAATCCTCTTTTATCTAGATTTGGTTGTAACTGGAGAAGCCATCCAACAAATAAAGCATTTCTAAGCCAACCTCTATTTGCAAGATTGATTCCATGAAAGGCAATGGGTAGTGGTCCTTCAGAGATGCCCTATTCAAATCCCAAAAATCAACAGAAAGGCGGATGTCCCCATTTTTCCTTTGGACCGGAACTAGGTTGGAAACCCATGTACTATGCTCAGTTGGGAATACAATCTAGGAGTGGATTATTTTCCTTGGCTATTGTGCCATTAGTAACTGAATCTTTGGGTTTATTGGCCTTTTCTTTTGGAAGATTGGTTTTTTTCGATTTCGTTAGTTCTATGGTATGTTGGATGACTCTGTGATCATGTCCCTTGAGGTCATCATATGACCAATCCACCACTCCTTTGTATTTTTTGAAAAAATGCATGAGCCTATCTTTATCATGTTGGGGAACATCCTTCCCAACCTTAAGCTTTCTTCCATCTTCAACCTGGAGATCTACATAGTCACCCTTGTCCACTACAAACTTACTCTTGTCATTTCTCACATAATCACAATCAAATAGATTTTCAAGAGTAACTAGTCCTCTTGGAAGCTCGTTGAACCTTAGCTGAATAATTTTCCCCTCATAAGCTTCTACAATTTTTTATTGGAGCTAATCGAAAAACTTTCCCGAGTGTTGAATGAATGAGGCAATTTGTTCGTCACTTTCGAACAATTGCCAACACTGGTCATTATCTGGGATTATGGGTAAGAAAATCACTTGCACAGAGTTTACGTTCTTAATTAAGTCAGAAGTAGGGTCAAATTGAGATCCTATTGCCACCATGTGATATGCAGCTGTATTCTGCTCTCTGGGCACCGTCTAGATATTGAAGGCATCAAAACTTTCAATCAGATCCTAAACCCTATATCTATAAGATCGCATGCAAACATTCTTTGTTGTAGAGACACCTTGAACTTGATTGACTATTAACTCAGAGTCTCTGAACACCATTATCTATTTAACACCCATTCACTCCATAAGACTTAGGCGTTGCATGAGGCCTTCATATTCAACTTCATTTTTTGAACATGCAAATTGAAAGCGAAAAGATCTAAGTGTCTTTTTGTTGGATGGGGACGTCAAACATATCCTGGATCCTGCACCAAATTTGTATCTTGCTCCATCAAAATATAGTGTCCACAGCTATGAGGCATGGTCACCCTCGGGTTACCTCATCACCTTCAAAATTAGTTGATCCTCATCATAAATCACACAAGTTCCCCATCTGGTGGCATGATAATTTCCAAAAGGATCATTGTCTATAAATTCACTCAAGAGGACCTCTTCTTGATAAATTTGGTCTTCGATCACTTTCTCATCCTCAAGTGACTCAATACAATACATCTCATCTTTGGTGATAGAGGTATGCGAAACCTCAAAATTTATCATGGCCTCATTTGCTATATATTTCGAGTGCAAAGGTTTGGACACTATTTTCATCTTAGCTCCATGCTTGGTCCTAATAATTAAGTGTGACCAATCTAGAGAAATATACCTGCCAATTTTAGCAGTGAACTCCCGTGACAAATCTAAACATGGGAGGGACGTCTATGATCACAATATCTCAAGATTGACTGTGATACTAGGGCATGAAAACATAGTAAATGGGAGATTCTTGATGACACCTATAGTTTCAACCTTATTCCCATCAAGCTACATAACCCCTCTATTTAAAGGTTCATAGCTAAGTCCTACGGCTTCAACTATTTTCTTGTGCATGACTGTGGCGCTAGCACCATAGTCGATCATAGAATTATGCAACAATTTTTTACCCACAATGAGAGTTAACTAAAAAGGGTTTGGTTTTGGTTTACCTTTACTTTCGGTCACAGTTTTCTCTACATTTTTTGTGAGGACTTTGGCCTGATATGATGAGTCAATGAATTTTTCCTTGGGTGGTTTCCCTGTTGGCTCTATACTTGCATCTTCCAATAGGGATTTTCATAGTAACGACTTTTGCTATGAGATAGCTAAGATATCCCAAAGGGATACATTAGCAGAAGCTTTCTTCAACTATTCCACCACATTGAATGGTGGTGGATTCAAAGGCTCTTGCTCCCTTGAATTGGTTATAATAATCTCGTTGCATGGCTAAGATTGTTGTACAACTGTGAAGGAACTAGAAGCTTGGTCGAGAACACTCTTGGGCTGTTGAGTGACTAGTTCGAATGTGAATCTCCTCTTCGAGTGAGTGTTATAATCTGATTGCACTTGTGGGGCATTTGATGTGGAAACATCATTTTCAAACACCACCTCTTCTTCTTCCATCCACGAGAAGAGTGTGTGGTCTGGAGCTATATCTGTTTCTTGCTCCAAAGATATTCCTTGCATTTGAGCTATGAGTATTGCATTTTCCATTTGCGGAGAGGCATATGCATAACCTCCTAAGTCTGGCACCACACCTTGACTGCGTTGTTCCTGCACTCTTTTCTATAAATTTTCACACAAACAATTTTGAGGCATATGTGCTTCGTTGCAGGGGAAGCACCAAGGATTGATATCATCAGCGAGATTATTTTGCCTCTCTGCCAGCTCTCAATTTGAACTTGGGGGAACGTTTTGTAGTGGAGTAGGCACCAACATAATCTAATTATTTGGTTGTCTGTGAACTCGTGTGCGTACCTCCTTGGAACTTATTTTACTAGTAGGAAGTTCTTCCGCCTTGGTAATTTTGAAAAGTTGGCTTCATAGGCATAGACTGTTGTCGCTTGATACTAGTTATTTCATTTAAGAAGGACCACAAAAACTCCTTGATTTCTCTAATCTCAATCATTGAAGGGTTGGATTTAGAAGCAAAATTCTATGGTGTGCTCGGATATGTGTACATGGATTGGGGAGGAGCAGACACACTGGTAGAAGCTATCTCTTGTGCGGGAGCTGACAATTCAACGAATATGGGCATAGCAGGCCAAGGCAGTAAATTTTCGGTGTCAATCAGATTATTCTTTTCCTTCATAGCAAGGCTATATGCATCCAACAATGTGCTCTTACCAAGTGTCTAAATCATCACCGAAATGTCAACGTTGAGAGATTTTAGATAGAAAATGAGCACCAAATCGGTAGGCGGGTGAATAACAGTCTGAATCCTTTGCCAAGTTGTGTGAAACATGGCATTGAAGTCATTAATGGCCTCTTGAGGGGCTCACTTAATGGTCACCAACTGCTATAAAAGTGAATACCGGTCTCCATCGTTTGAAAACCACTCCTAGAAAGGGTCTCCTAGTTGATCCCAAGTGCTGATAGTATTGGTTTCCAGAGTGCAGTACCAATCAAGTGCCTTGCCTTTTGAAGAGGCTGCAAGCAACCTTACTGCTACATTTTATGCTATGATACCATGCACCAAGCATACATTCGCCACATCTTGTAGATGGTCAGATGGTGTTTTTGAGCCATCCCTAGAAAATTTTGGTAAAGAGTTAAAGTAGATGTTGGAATGGGAGCCCACACGGTTGATGCTACTAGTGATATGAGAGGACTTCCAATGTCCCATGCTACATAACTTATGTTATCCATTGGTAACAGGACCGATGGAAGGGTTAGGATGTTCACTAAACGAGTTCTTGCTTGTACTGTTACTAGTGGTGGCACTAGCAGGCTAGGGTTATTCGTTGTTTGGGATCTAGTAATAGGTCTATGGATCATACACCCACTTTAAACGTAGATACCTTCAAACAAAATCCCAGCGGGTGTGCCAAAAAAAGATTGTTGATGCCTAAAAATTCTAGGCACACAACCTTATGGGAAACTCAGTTAATGGGGGGACCAATTGTGCTAAACTGAGTAACCTCCGGGTTTTAAAGAAGTCAAATCTTCATGTATTGGGGTTGAAAAGGTAAAAGGAAGCAGATATACAAAAATAAATTCTAATTCTAAGGTGATGCGCCAAGATTTAAGTGAATAGACACGAGAAATCTTCCTTTCAGGTGAGATTTGAAGGCTTGCAAAATAGTTTATATGTCCAAAATAACAGAAATCAAAGATAAAATTATTAAGAAGTTAATCAAACAACATATATGACTTCCATATACATTCACTAAATAAGAAGAGTACAAACATGATCTGAACAAAAAAATTATATTGAAATTATGAAAGCTTTGATGATAAATTACTCGTTGCAACAATACTTAGCACAGTATAATGTTTCATCAATTAACTAAGAAACAAAGAGGACAAATAGATTGCATAGTCTGTTAGTCTTAAAACAACAAATACAAATAATACAAAGGCCGAGAGTCTTGTAGTGCTTTTTGTAGACATGAGAAAATATACAAATTGATCCTACACATCCGATCTTGATCTTACTAACATCAATTCATCTTGAATCATATCTTTCTAATCATCACATTTCATCTCTTAATTAAATAAATCAAATTTATCTGATTAAGTCATTCTCTTCCATTAATTAAACAAATCATTTTATTTAATTAATCCTATAGGCTCTCTTTTAATTAAATATTTTACTTTATCTAATTAACTCTCTAAAGTCATTTCTTTGAATTAAATAAATTAATCTTTATTTGATTTAATCTAACACTGCCTTCTTTAATTAAATAAATCAATCTTCATTTAATTAAATCTAAATCATTATTCCTCTCAACTTTGATTTAAATAAATCCTAAAATCTAAGTCAAAATTGTCAAATCATCTAATTTCTACCTAAATTAATCAAATCATGATTAATCCTAATCCTAATCACTCCAATCCTCTAGATTTTGCAACTTGCACCAATAAATCAATTTAATTGATTTATTAATTCATCTATTTTCCCTCAACTTGGCATCAAAAGGGAATATTCTTTAAATTTGAAATCTCCCTGCAAAAGGATGTGTACATCCAACAAAGCATTAAAAGCCTCCTACATGTCCTTTGCCTTGAGTCAAGTGGCATTAACTTCATTTCTTCTTCCCCCCAACATGTCATTTCCTCAAATTTCAAATTCCACCTAACCATATTTATGTGCACATTCATCCAAATATGCTCATTCCTCCTCCAATCACATGTGGACAAGTGACCTTCTCTCATTTGTTGGTCTTTTGTCCCACATTCATCCAAGTCCTTCAATCTTACATTCTTCAAATCTATAAATAGGGGCCTCTCCTATTGAATTGATCATCTACAATCCAAGCAAGTCTACTATACTCAATTTCATTCACAATTCCGTCTATTGCATTTGAATTTCATAGATTTATGTCAAATTTATCAAGGTTATCATCACATTGCATCAAGGAATCAAGAAATCATCATCAAAGAACATAAAATCACATCAAGGAGTTGGGAAAGGGCCATTTTCCAGATCAAAATGGCACCAATTCCCCCACGGGATTGAAATTTTTCTCATTAGATAGGATTTAATTAGCTTTTATTGTGTTGTTCTTCATTTTATTTCCTATTTTGATGTTTCAATATAATTTCATGGGGAATGTTGGTTCTAATTTGCACTTTGATCTAATTTCACGATTGTTCTTTGTGTTTTTGCAGGTATAGTTTCACCATTCACACTTTTTCCGTATATTTTCCAACCCTTGTACAAAGAGACAAATCCATATATAGATCATTCCCACTGCCTGAATGCCGGTAACAAAAAATATTGCTGAGCATGAATCGTGCCACTTGTCATAATGATCTCCCCAACTGAAATGACATTTTGTTGCCTCGAAAAAAGTGCACTCTCCTCTAAATGATGGCTGCAACACGAGAGTAGAACTGGGTAGATATACTGAGGACATGTGTCAACTATTCAAGGATTTGGTTAGGACACATGGCGAAGAGACGAGGCCTCTCATTCCTTTATCCTTCCTTTGTGACCATAGTCCCCATTGTGATGACACTTGCTACGGTCTGTGCTCAAAGCTTTGACTGCGGGGCCCTACCAAAAGGTGCTCGTGGAGGATGCAATGTGGCAATCGGGTGGAGATCGATGATGAAACAAAGGGAAGATAATTATCAAAGGCACGCATTACTGACACGTGGCGTAAACGGATGAAGGTGCCACCAAAAGAGATCTCGAGAATATACAAACATACAAAGCATCAGCCAGGGCTAATGTAAAACCAACAAAACCCACCCAGAGGGAGCTTTAAGGATTAATAAATCCACATGAATATAGATAAACTAGGAACTGGAAAGTAAGATTTACGACCAAAAATGAGTAGAGAAGATATTGATTCACCTTTTATTTAAATTTGAGTTAGATCTGGGTGGATAAGGGTTCCAAGGGCACCCTAGATGGGGATCTAAAACCAAAAACTGACTTCACAAGCCTCAAGTCTCTAGTATATGGCTTCTTCCTTCCAAATCCCCTTGTCGGATCTTTGTCAATCACTAAGATAATGGAGTTTTTGTATCTTGTCAAGTTGTAGGTCTTGAATGTATATGTTGCAATCATGGTAGGAGGGTCCTCAAAGAGAACTGTCTGGATTGTGCAAAAAGAGTTACACAATGAAAGCAACACAAAATATGGAGGAAAATGTAGATTAAAACATTCTTATTATCAAAAATTTTAATAACATACAGTCGGTCACATCTGGGCTTACAGATTCGGCTCATAGGCCTGACACAACATGCTCAAAATACAATATTCCTCTATGCTCCTTAATGTGAGCTAAAATCTTACATGAACAATCTCCCCTCTACCTCCCCCTCATCCTAATGATTAGTTACAATGTTTTATATCACATCCAAGGTCTAGAATCATCCGCGTCGGCCAAAGATCATTATAATCTTGGATGAAGGAAAACGTAACATGCATGAAATAGGTCAAAATTCAATTTGAACTCCTCCTCGACAAGTGCATAAGATGAAGTTTGGACCTACAATTAAGGTTGGGGACACTCCATGGAACAATTCGAATCACACCTCAAGTATCCAAAAGTTACGGGAAGGATCAACAAGAGATCCAATTAACCTTTAGGCTCGAAACTGCTTCGGTACTCTGTTCTAGAAATTGTCATGTAATCTGAAAGTGATAACATGCCGAAAAAAGATCCAATCATGCTGAAATCTTGGAATAAGGAAAATTAACATGTCCACGATGAAAAAATAGATCCACATGATTTTGTGAGAAAATATGATGAAATATCGAATCTACCAACTTCAACTAGACAAGAACAAGAACAAAGCTAAAAAAAAATATTTTTGGTTGATGCAGGATTGCAAAGAACCAAGGATGATCCTGCATTAGACATCTGGGGTTATTTGAAAAGTGAGTCCCTCACTTTGTTGGGGCTAAAGGAAAACCAATATGGTCTAACTCAGCCTAAGAAATCCAAGAAAAATCCTTCACTAGTCTTCCTTTCCACTTCACAAGATATTATTTATGTTGTCTTCCACACATTTTCCTCCCATCTCCAATATCAAAAATCTCTTATATCTCACTTGGTTTTTGTATAGGAAGTTGTTTCTCCAAAAAAAATTTTATTGTCTTTACTGAATTCTTACTCATGGTACTGATGTAGATCTACAATGTTGAATAAAGGTGATATACTCATACCATTCGGTAACTCTACTTCATATGCATTTCCTGAATCAAATTTCTTCAAAATTTTACAAGGTCCAAACTTCCTCATCTTGAGCTTATTGAATTTTCCAACTGGAAATATTTCCTCCCTCAAGTACACCATCACTTCATCTCCAACTTTGAACTCCTCATGTCTCCTCTTTTCATCTGCTCACTCCTTATACTTCTGGTTTATATCTCCCAATCGTTGTTTTACTTGAGTATGCACCTTCTTCATATGTTTTGAAAATTCCTTTGCTTCTACACTCCTTTTATCTTCCTTGCTGATGTCTCACAACTCTGATATACCTCTAGGGTGAACTCCAGTAACAATCTCAAAATGTGTCTTTCTAGTACTCCGGTTCACTAAATTATTGTAAGCAAAATCTACCTGTCCAAGGACTAAATCCCAACTTCTGGTCTTCTCCCCAAGCAAACATCTCAGCGAATTCCCCAAACTCTTGTTTACTACCTCTGTCTGTCCATCAATCTATGGGTGAAAAGTAGAACCAAACTTTAAATATGTCGTTAACTTCTTCCAAATTGTCCTCTAAAAGTAACCAGCAAACTTTGTATCTCTATCTAAAACAATACTCCTAAGTAATCCATGCAATCTAACTAATTCCTTGAAAAACAAGTCTACTTCATGTATTGCATCTGTTGTTATCTTATAAGGTATGAAATGTGCCATTCTAGAAAATCTATCAAGCACCACAAATATAGAGTCATTACCTCTATGTGTCTTTGTAAAACCAAGTATCAAAGCCATGTTGATATCCTCCCAAGGTCTCTCCGGAACTGTCAAAGGTTTATACAATCCATCATTCTGACTACTCCCTTTTGTAGCTTGACAAACTTTGCAACTTTGCACAAATTTCGTAACATCCTTATGATTCTATGGCCAAAAGTAATTCTGACTTACCAGTGCTATTGTCTTATCAATTCCAAAGTGTCATGCCAGTCCTCCCCTATGTTTTTCTTTCACCTAACTATCCCTCATTGAACTCCAGGGTACACACAACTGATTCCGTCTGAACAACATATCCTCCTGAATGAAATAATCCAACCACTGACTCCTATCCTCCAAGACTGGTTCTTTACAAGCTCTCCAAGGTTCTGCAAAATCCGGGTCTTCCTCATACAAGTTCTTCAATTCATCAAAGCCTAATACCTCCACTCTCATCTCTGCCAATAAATTCCTTCTCCTATTCAAATCATCAACAACTCTATTCTACTTTCCACTCCTATGTTTCAAAACAAAAGTATAACTCTGCAAGAATTCCACCCACCTCATGTGTCTCTGATTCAACTTACCTTGACTATTCAAATACTATAATTCTTGATGATGTGTATACAACACAAACTCCTTAGGCAATAAGTAATATCTCCACTTTTTCAAGGATTGAACTATAGCATAAAACTCCTGGTCATACACTGAATACCTTCGCTAGCATCATTCAATTTCTCACTGAAATAAGCTACTGGTCTTCCTTCTTGACTTAATACTACTCCAATTGCATTTCCACTTGCATCACATTCTACCTAAAATACCTTATTAAAGTCTGGTAAAGCCAACACAGGCTGCTCAGTCACTTTCGATTTTAACAACTCAAAACTCCGGTCTGCTCTAGATGTCCACCTAAAATCCTTCTTATGTCCTCTCATTGTTTTGGTTATAGGACTGCAAATAGAACTAAAATTCCTAATGAACTTTCGGTAGAAACTAGCCAATCCATGAAATGATCTTATATCTCCAATGCTTTCTGCTATAGGCCATTCAACAATTTCTCTTACTTTCTCAGGATCCATCTCCAATCCATCAACATATATCACAAATCCCAGATATACCAATTCTTTCTTCATGAAACTACACTTCTTAATGTTTATAAGCAACTGCTCTTCTCTCAACCTCTACAAAAATTGTTGAACCACAAAAAATATAACACTAACTAGGGAAAGATGATTCCCTTTACTATGCCCCTATGGTTTTTCACCTAGGAGCACTCAGGTGTAGGAATGACTCTCTTTCCACTTGGTGGTTATATGGTTTGTGGTGGTTGCATGTAAATGCTCACCAAATCCTTTGTTTGTTAGGTCTACAACATACAAGAACAAATCCAATGGAGGTTGCTTGTGAAACGCTTATGCTTGATTGCTTGCTTTGGAAGTCTTGAGTGCAAGAGTACTTGTGAAGAGATGTTAAAATGAGCTTGGGAGAGGGAGAAATGAAGGTAAAAACCCTTACTTATACATGCTAAACCCTAATTTTCTTGAAATGCAACATGATAGGCCGACACTAGGGATTTGGAGGCAAAATTCCCGTTAGGTTTTGTTTTAATTTTAAAATTTATGCCAAAAGGGACTAGGTCGCCCAAGGTGGCAACCTAGTCCACTTGGGCAATTTTAAATGGTGGTCGAGAATTAAATAATGTTTAATTTATTTTATCTGCTTTGCCTCCTGAAACACACTTTAGTTGGGCCTAAAAGTACATTAAGGGGACACATTAACATAAGAGAAGGGTTAATTAGTGGATGACAAGCCTAGGAAGATGTGAAAATGCCTTACAACACTTTACAACACCTTAACACAAGGCTTGGAAAGGGGTAGAAGGGTGTTGTTTAGGTGAATTGTATTGAAAGGGTCTTAGAAAAGTGGGAAGGTGTGTTACAACACTTCACAACGCCTTAGTAAAACACCGTTAGATTATTGTTGAATTGCAAGCTTACAAGACTAAATCAAGGTAAAACAAGGCCAAAATCCAAGGGAAAAGGCCAAAATGAGTGAAAATGTGTGAAAGACTATACTTTTTGGCAAAACTTGTCTTATATGCAGCAAATGTTCTTCTCTAGTCTTACTAAAAATCAAGATGTCCTCTAAATAGACAATCACAAACTTACCCAAGAACTTCACTACCTCATCCATCAGCCTCTTGAAAGTACTCGGTGCATTTTCTAGTCCAAAAGGCATCACCAACCACTCATACAATCCTTCATTTGTCTTGAATGTTGTCTTCCACTCATCCCCTTATCTGATTCTGATATGATGATATCCACTCTTCAAATCTATTTTTGTAAAGTATTTAGCTCCACTCAAACAATCCATAATGTCATCCATCTGGGGCAAAGGAAATCTATACTTCACTATAATTTTGTTTATGGATCTAGAGTCTGTACACATCCTCCATTCGCCATCCTTCTTAGGTGCTAGCACAACAGGTACTGCACAAGGACCTAATCTTTCTTTGATCAAACCCTTCCTCAACAACTCTTGCACTTGTCTATTCAACTCTTCATTCTCTGTCAATGTTATTCGGTGTGCTGATTTATTAGGAAAACTAGCTCCATGAATCAAATCCATGCAATGACAAATACTTCTCACAGGTGGCAATCCATCAAGTACATTATCCAAAATGATAGCTTCATATTCTCCCAACAACTCTTTTATCTCCTCTGGTTGTTCTTCTACATGCTGCAAGTCTTCAACCTTCTTAGGAACCAAGGCATAGAACATATTCTCATGTCTCAGTCCATCCAGAAATCTCCTTGCATCAACCAAAAAAATTCTAGCATTCGTACAAACCTCAACTTTAGGAACATCCTCCAAGGGCAACAAAGTCTAATTCATCCCATTAGCAACAATGGTATATGTGTTCTTCTTTCTATTATGAATAGCCTGTCTATCATACTACCAAGGCCTTCCCAACAAAACATGGCATACATCCATAGGCATGATATCACACAAAACTTCATCATGATAATTTCCTATCTTTAGTTTCACCAAACATTATTCACTTACCAGTATCTTATGCTCATCTTGAATCCATGCTATTTGATAAGGCTTCGAGTGTTTCAATCTTTCCAGCTTCAATTGTTTCACCATTTCTTCAAAAACTAGGTTCTCAAAGCTTCCACTGTCAATAATCACTCTGCAAAATTTACCAGCTACCTTGCATCTAGTTCGGAACAAATTCTCTCTGCAACAGTTCCTACTCCATCTCACTTTGACACAATACTCTTATGTTCACCACTACTTCTCCCTCTTCTGGTTTATTAGATGATTTGACATGATCCTCCTTAGCAAAGGTTGTTCTTCTTTTTCTCTATGTATTTTTACTTGTCTCTCCCTGATTACATTCAAATTCTCTATGTCCTTCTCCACTGCACTTAAAACAAGTTCCCCTGAATACTCTTTTCTCCTATCCTTTATCACCTTTTTCCATAACCCTCATTCCGGTAACCACCATATCCTCCTCTCTAGTAAGAGTTTCCATCATCTCTACAGTACAAATTATCATTATTACTGACTTCCTTATCTTTATTCTGATATGCAAAATATCCTCTTCCTCCTCCAGTAAAAATTCTTCCTTTGAAATCTTCCACCTCTTCCTCTCTATCTCTTCTCATGTCTTTTATTCAGCTTCTCTTATGCTTTTAGGGCACATTGATATGCCTCTTCCACACTTAGCAACTTGATGAAACTGATCTTATCTTGTATAGATGATCTCAAGCCATTCATATATCTGGCTACTTGCTCGGTCTCATCCTCCGAATGTCTGGATCTGATATTCAACTTTTAGAACTCCTCAGTATACTTTGTCACACTTGACTCCTCTGCTTTAAATTTTGAAAATTTTGGAATAAACTAATCTAATAGTCTAAAAGCATAAACTTTGTTTTTAACTTATTTACCATATGATCCCATGATTTTATCTTCTCTTTTCCTCTTCTTTGCCTATTTGTCTGCAAATGTTCCCACCAAAGTGAAGCATGTACTTTCAACTTTGTACAAGAAAATTTCACCTTCTTGTCTTTGGTGGTACCTTCAAAATCAAAAGACTTCTCCATCTCCATTATCCAATCAAGAAATTAATTCGAGTCCAACTTACCACTATAATCCAGTGGATTGAAATGAGGTTTAGTATTTACTCTATTTAGGGCTCTTATGAAGCTCTCTTCTCCTTGATTAAGGCCAGGTTGATTTACTCTTTCCTCTTCTTCATGTTATTCTACCTCTTCATCACTCACATAATCAACTGGTCGACCTCTCCTCTGGGCCATTTCGACTGCTTCTAATCTAGAATCAATTCCTCTCAACATCTCTATTATAATTGGGTCTTCATTTCCACGCGCTCCATTTCCTGTACCATTTCTTCTTCCTGCCATCTTTACACAAGTCCTTTGTATCTATAGGTTGGATCCTCAGTCTGCCACCCCACAACAAATCTTCAACAGGACTTTGTAAACTCTAACGGTCTCTCACATAATGAATCTCACTCTGATACCAATTGGTGCAATCACGGTAGGAGGGTCCTCAAAGAGAACTGTCTAGATAGTGTAACAAGAGTTACACAATGGAAGTAACACAAAATATGGAGGAAAATGAAAATTAAAACATTCTTATTATCAAAAATTTCAATTACATACAGTTGGCTACATTGGGGCTTCAAGATTCGGCTCATAGGCTTGATACAACATGCTCAAAATACAATATTCCTCTATGCTCCTTAATGTGAGATAAAATATTACATATCCAATATCCCCTCTACCTCCCCCTCATCCTAATGATCAGTTACAATGTTTTATATCACATCCATGGGTCTAGAATCATTCACGTCGGCCAAAGATCATTATAATCTCTGATGAAGGAAACGTAACGTGCATGAAATAGTTTGGCATTAAATTTGAACTCCTCCTCGACAGGTGCATAATATGAAGTGTGGACCTAAAATTAAGGTCAGGGACACTCCATGGAACAATTTGAATTACACCTCAAGGATCCACAAGTTATAGGAAGGATCCACAAGAGATCAAATTGACCGTTAGGCTCGAAACTGCTTCGGTGCTCTGTTCTAGAAACTATCACTTAATCCGAAAGTGATAACTTTCTAGAAAAAAGATCCAATCGTGCTAAAATCTTGGAATAAGGAAAATTAACATGTCCATGATGAAAACATAGATCCACATGATTTGATGAGAAAATATGATGAAATACCGAATCTGCCAACTTGAACTAGACAAGAACAAGAACAAAACTAAAAGAAAATATTTTTGGTTGATGCAGGATTGCAAATAACCAAGGATGCTCTTGCATCAGTATAAATGAGTAAGTTGTCTTCAATATTTTTCCAATCCTCTTTAGATATGTAACCTACACATTCAAAAGGAGGAAAAGGGTTGTGCCATATAGGGGCTTGCATCAATCAAACCCCCTGTTGGTATTTCTACCTCCATAATGGTAAAGTTGATAATAAAAAGAGCTTATCCTCTTGGGGGATAGAGGATAAATGATAAATGAATGATGAATCAATAGCTCGTTGAATCTCATGACTCAAATCTGATCTCCTTGATAGACTGAAGTCATTCTCATCACCTTCAAGGGTTGGTTGTAATTTGACCTGATTTGATTTGAAGACTTGCAAGTGTTAGTGCTCACAAAATAAATGATCACAAAAAAATGAGCAAACTTACATCAAAGCATGATGAAGGATTGACATGATGCTTGACTGGAAATAATGTTGCAATGATGTTGATAAATCTGCTCTTGACTACCCTTGACTAATTTTAGTATCTTCAACTTGCTCAATAATTTCCCTCTTAGTTGAAATGATAAAATATCTAGGTATTTATATGCAATTATTCTAATTTTCTAAAAAAATAAATCTTGATGGCTGACATTTAGGATTTGAATTTCAAATAATAAATTATCGAAACTGGGATATTTAAATTTGGGGGCATTTTAAGAGGACAAGGGCGCGGGGTGCCCTAGTTTAGATCCCACTTTTTCCAAGATCCAAACTGTCGGGGGAAAATATTAAATGCATACTTTGGTCTTGCATATCTAATTTTCCAATAAATATTAAAAATGGGCCCTATAATACATAATTTAGGAAATTGGGTTCATAATTAGGTCCAAGCACATTGGAGGGAGAAAAATCTAGTGTGAAATTGTCAAGGGCGACAATCTATGATGCTACATATGTAATAAAATATTATTATATTTCTATATTGATTTAATTAATAAAATCAAATAAAAAACACAAAACAGTAGACATATCACATATAAACATGAAACATGAGATCTATGTGGGAAACTCTTCTGGGTTCGAAAAACCCACTAACAAAAGAATGGTAGAAATTGAATTCATAATAAATAATTATAATTCAATTAGTCTCTTTATAGAGTCTCAACCTATAGAACAACAACGTACTTCTCATCCTTGTTAATGGGGTCTCTAGCATTCAGGCTAAGGCGAATTTGAGAGCTACAATGGTCTAGAAATCACCAAATATGGGTTGGAATAAACTTAATTTTTATGTTGCCTCTAGAGACAACCCCAACCCCTTGGGTGCAAGGTGTACTCTAAATTTTCAAAAGGGAGACAATGAAGGAACTCATAGTTCGCCTCTCGGAAAGCACAAATAATGTCACTGAACTGAGTGCCCTCTTCTATGGTTTAAAATTGGTAGTCAAAGAGAAACTAAACATGATGGTCATAGAAGGGGACTCCCAAATTATTATCAATTACTTAGTGAAGGGAGAAATCATGAATTGGAAAATTAATAAAGCCCTTGTGGACTGCCTCAAGCTCTTCTAATGCTTTGATGATTACCAAATCAAGCATATCTATTGGGAAGGTAAAAAGGAAGCTAATGTATTGGCCAATGAGGCCATTGACAATGTCACTTCTATCACTAAAATCATGAATCATTATGGTCAAGGAGGTAATTTGGAAGGTACTGGAATTCCCCACATCCCTCTCGAGTGACAGGTGTGTGCTTTGCATGTTTCATATGGCATGGTGGCGGTGCATTATTAGGTGGGTGAGTTGGCTTGTATGGCAAGATCAACATAAATAAATCCAAAGCATGTAAAGGACAGTTACAAAAGGTGATAGGATTTGGAAGGATTTTATACCCACATGAGGTGTGGTATGGGATGATCGTGGGATATATAGTCATGTTCAAGTGTGAATCCATCCATTGGAATCGTCAGAAAATAGTATGTGGTGCACAACAAAGATGGATACCCCCATGCAGCTAACCTATTCGTGTCGGCAGATGGCTTTTTTGGGTGACGTTTTTGAATATAGGTTGAAGGTGATGATGGAGGAATTCAATGGGAGGTCGTTGAACACTGTGAAGATGATTCTTGGAGTATAATTTTTTGTGGAGGATCAAATATATAGGGCCAACACTAATATCATGCATTTCTTTGTGGCATCCCTCCTGAACCTTGGAGAGCTCAAGGAGATGGTGTGGGAGTTGGCATATGCATTCATCAAGAAACATAACCTTGGGGAGTTGAAGGATTTTTTAGAGCAGCTCGCTATGGTGTTGGTGTCCCACAACATAAAAATATACAAAGGGTGCTTGGAGCAAGGAACCATGCTATAATGGCTCCCCTTCCTCAATAAATTTCAAACCAAGACCTTGATGCAACACAGGGTCATTTATGAGAAGGGGAGTCAATACTTGAAGAAAGTTAATGACCAAGAACTTGACCCTAAAGTAATCTTGGAGTTGATACTTCAACTTTTCAAGAGAATTATCTAGAGTGTTCTATTGTTGTACTTGATGTTGGTTGTGCTAATATAACCATCAACACTACCCTTTATTACAAGCAAGATAGTAATGGTATCATTATTGTAAGTTTGTATGTTGATAATTTTTTGTATATGAGTAATAGTTCTAATATGAAAGATAAGTTCAAAATTACTATAATGAATGGATTTAAAATGAATAGTTTAGGTCTCATGCAATACTTTATAGGAGTGAAAGTTCATCAAAGTGACCACGATTTTTTTATTTGTCAAACAATGTATGCAAAATATATATTGGAGAAGAATTATGAAAATAAAAAATGTGGAAGTGAATAAGTTTGATAAGCCTCAAAAAATAGATGTTCCGAGGGCAACTTTTGGTAAGGATCTCAAGCTTCTTGAAAGTAATTTTGTGTAGAAATTGAGATTTGATGGATTAAAACGTAAATAATGTTGCAGTGTTGGAGTAGAACTAACCTATTTCCTCAAAGGTAGAACTTTCCTCAGATCTTATAGGTTATAGTTCACCTATACTAACATAGTAGAATATGAAGCACTGATTAGAGGCTTACTCCTAGCACATCAAAAGAAGGTAAAGTATCTATTTATTGAAGGATGTTTTGACCTTGTAATTAGATGGATTAGAAGTTCGTATGCATTCCATGATAAGAGATTAATAAAATATCAAATAGAGCTTATAATTTTTTTGATGATTTTGAGCCGTTTAACATTCATTTACCTCATACAAGAAAAATCCATGTTGTAGATTCACTGAAAGTGTTTGACATTACTTTGGAGCCCATGATAGGTTCAAGATTGAAAAGATTCTCAATGGAATTAATACAAGTTCCTATTGTTCCAAAAAATGTCACACGATTCTAGGCACTTAATTATGATAAACATATTTGAGAATCTATTACTACTACTAGAGTCTTTGAATTTTTTTATCAGTGAACAAGATATAGATCCTTTTGAGATGACTGAAGATGGAGCTATAAAACCTAAGATAAAAACTATTCCAAAGGTAATGGTATCATTGAAGAGGATATTTGACACTAATGTAATAAATTAACAAAGGAGAGTATCCTCTAATTAAAGTGGAAAATATGATGCTCACAACTTAGGTGATGAATTTGTTAAAATATAATTTTTCACTGGAAGAGTCTAAACTCTTATAGAGAGAGAAGGGATAATAAAATGATTGAAAGACTATAGGGAAGTGATTTCTTGGGAATACAAATAATCGAATACATCACACCTCAATCATCACTCACACCATCCCTTAAAGCCTAGATCGAATCCTTTTAGATAAAAACATCGTATAGTGAATGCCTCATTAGAACATTTGATCCATAAAGAGGTACATAAGTTGTGTGCTAAGTGTGAAGCAAATTTTGCATTAGTCTTTTTGATTTTCGGCTTTCTACTTTTTTGGCTTCAGGACGATCCGCACAAAAAATAAAAATTGGTTCTGAAAGGCACGCAATGTGCCACATGGTGGCTACACGGGTTTTATCTATCACTTTCCTTTTGGGAGAAAGTTGGGCCATGTGTCAGTTCGGCAGAGATTTTCTTAAGGATGATTTTCATAAATCTAAGAATACCCACTCACTTGACACGCCATCTTTTTTTTGTGAATAGGTTGTGATTTTAAGGAGCCTTCTCTTTGGAGTTTGTCGGAGTATGTTGTTTTCTTTGGTTTTTAGGACGAAGCTTTGAGTTGGTGTCACCGAGCCACATGATTGGTCAGCAAGACTTTTTCCAGGCTGTTTTCTAGGATCCAAGCATTTATGGAGGCAAATCTTACTAAATATCTAAGAGATATTAATGCAACAGTTACAAATTGATGAGCGAGGATTTTCGCAACCTAGTTAAAGATCTATGATCAGATTGTGAGCTATCAGGTGTAGACATCTAGCAGTAATTACTTCTGGGTGGTGGGGGAATTTCTCTCTTCTTTCAACTATAAATTGGAGGAAACAACGAAAGAAAAGGATTCCTAAAGTTTTCCCTTTTGGAAAGAAATTCTTTAGTTTTCCTTCGCGATAGGAGTGTTTTCATTAAAAGTTTGTAGAACACTACTTCTCTCTAGAATGCTATATTGTTTTACTTCAAACTATTGTCGGATTGGCTTTCGACCTCTATTTTAAAGCTCATTTGATATCTAAGTACAAACTATTTGGGAGAAATATTTGAAACTGTGCATGATATGGCCTTTGTCAATGTTTCCTTCTTTATATTTTCGTTCAAAATAGAACATTGTGTCCAGTTTAATTCGAATAGGTTGATTAGTTGATTTCCATGCTATAAGCTTATATGATAAATTAATAGCATGTAGAAATATGATTGTCATTGGAATTCTCTATTTTATTTAAGGGTTATTGTTTCTTTGTGTTATGTTGTATTAGGAGGAAGGGTTTATGCAACTTTCTAAATGTTTTTTGTTCACTCTTGGAATTTTTATGCTTGATTGAATCTTAATGAACACTTCTCACAAGGATATTTGAAAGACTGCACTGTGCTTGTATCTAGCCTTTGTTGTTCATTCTCTTCCGAAAAATGAGGGGTCATGGCGTTCTATGTCTAATATATCATTCATAGAAAATAATTTAGGTTTGAAATGCGTCTAATATATCATTCATAGAAAGGCACTGTGGTAGAAGGGCTCCCCTTCCTCGGTAAATTTCACATGAAGACCTTGATGCAACATAGGGCCATTGTTGAGAAGGGGAGTCAATACTTGAAGAAATTCAATGACCTAGAACTGATTAAGGATTTCAAGTGGATAAGGGAGTTTGATGAATCTCATGGGGTGGGGATGTAATTTTTTTCTTTGTGCTATGTGAATAATTGCTAAAAAATATATGTATGCTCATTTTGTCTATGAGCCCATTGTGAATATATGCCAACATGGCATCGAACTATATTAGCTCCTTTTTTGATAATATATAATGCATCCCTACTACTCTTATGAATTAGAAAATAAACAAATAATGTACTTCTCATAAAATTTACATTTTCTAGATACCACATAAAATTCCAATGAGCACACAACCAAATCATGACCATACTATAACTTCAATACACCACATGTTTCATGAAACATTAATTTTTCATATGGAATTATTTATTGCCTATTATTAGCCACTAATGTGTATAGTCGAGCAAAGGTTATTTTTCATCTATAGCTAAACTATGTACATTTCTTCCTTCACTACAACTATACACCAACTATGGTTTGTGATATATATTAGCGCCCAAATCTATACATCCATATATTATAGTTTCAAAATGGTTGTAACATTAAGAAAACTAGTGAGTAGTACTAATAAAATTATAAACTTAAAGTGAATAAATCCAATTAATTTGATTAATGCTACATATAATTTGTTGGATCTCATAATCATAGGCTCTGAAAACCTTAAGGAAATTCCTAAATGCAAGACTAGGTATTGCCAATTTAGAATGAAGGGATACACTTATTATTAGGTTTGGATACCTTTGGGCTAATGTAATAAGGGAGACCATTTCCTCCTTCTCTTTTAGGATCTACTAACCCAAGGGGGTAATCCCTAAGGTTCAAAACAATATAGGCAAGAAGAGGTGACTCCAACATCTACTTATAATCAAATAAACTCAACCCTGGTACAAGTAAAATAATCTTTTTTTTCACTAAGTCTCCTTACCAATTTATACAAGAATGTTCTACTAAGTAGAGAGCATAGTGTGTAAGTATCTTAGCATATATGTAGCATTTTTCCCTTGTAATTTAGTGTAAACTATAAAATATCCTCATACACATTTCTAGTTATGAAAATAATAAACAACCATGCAATAATGAATCAAAAATTTTCATTTCAAAATATATGATCTTGAGACAAACAAATATATTTCAAAGCTGAAAGAAACAACAATCCTAGAATACTACAAAGTGAATGATTTTAAGTATTATCAATGGTGTGAGTAAAAATTTAATCAAGGACCTATGCCTATTCTAATGGGTGAGATAGAAACACTCCCTAATAATTTGTAAATGAGTATATGTATTTCCTAGGGTGTATAGAAAATATTCCTTAAAAAACATTCATAAGGTTTTACAATATTTGGGATGATTAAATAATCTAGTAAAGTACTTAGGTTGGTAAATGTGATAAGAATAAAACCATATGAAACTCTTGAAAATTACATCAATCATACATGAAGATATTAATAACAATAGTTTCTCTTGTTTTCTAACTTTTATTCATTTATCATTGAATATACAATAGCTCTTAGAGCTAAAAATTCAAACATTGCAATGTTTGATACCTTAGGAAAAATATAATTTAACATTAAGCACCTACTAGAAATCATTGTAGTCCTCTTTCACCAATTGACCAACCACATATTTCTTGCATAAAAATACATGTATATACATTATAACCACTCTTCTATAGAATACCAAAGTGGTTCTTCACTTTTGGAAGTCAAATCAACCCTTTACAGACTCCACTTTCCATCAATTCTCATTATCTAACACTCATGTATATGCATGAAAGATAAAATTGTCATAGGATTAGGTTGATTGTATATATGTATGTATGTATGTATAAATCAAGGGGAATCACTCAAACTCAAACACATTAGCAATATTTAACCACTTCCAAGAATCTAGACAAAATCCAATTTGAACGTAAACAATATCCAATCCTACTTAGTCGAGATAAAACCAAGTGAGACCCTTTTAAATAAATAATTTTAATCTTTTCCCATGTTTTCAATGTGTCTATGTTTGTCATATTAAATTTATAGCAAACAATAACTCTAATTTTTTGTGCTGATATCGAATCATAATACCAAGATAAAAAATGTAGATGAAAATAGATATCTCTACTATTATTAATTTTTTAATAAAAATTAGACATAAAAATAGAGTAGTTTGATTAAATAAATAAAGCTACAACAAGATATTATTCTTACTCATACGTGCATGATAAAATCATAATAGAATACTAGTAAAAAAAAATCAATGAATTGAAAAAAGAAAACTTGGATATCAATTGTAATGCCCTTCCCTTATTCGATCCAATTTTCTACATTTGAAGATAATACTATAGAAAGGTACAAATGGAACAAGGGCCACATAGTGGTGAGTACCTACCTCGATAGATATTGAGGAATAATAACAAAGTGTTAGTGTTGAGTCCGAGGTGGCATATATGGCATGTTTTGGCATATTCTACAATACAATTCTAGTACTAGAATGTGGTGCAGTCACAAATGGAGGGTCCAAGAAGAACTGTTCAACTATGCAACTTAGAGTCAACATAGTGGAAATAACACAAGAAGATACTTTTCAAACATATATCTGTATTGAATTGGCAATCTTACATGCATCATATACCTCATGGGTGAATAACCAGCGTTCATAGGCCTATCACAAGGGCATTCAACATTACAACTGGCCAAAGGATTTATTCGAATAATTGATCCTACTAACTTGTGAGATATCTATCTAACTATGATCTGTATAGGATCTAGACTAGATTGCAGAATTGAATGCTTAATTTTTACAATGATTATTCCAAGTTAATAACATCAAAATTAACTTATGGAAATAACAAAATGAAAGAAATAACAAGGTGATTATAACAGAATGGAAGAAAGTGAGAGAAAGAAAGAGAGAGATGCAAACAGAGTTTGATTACGGAGTTCGCCACAAACTTGACTACGTCTCTGGGTCGGCTCCAATAGAGTACGACCGATTCGATTAATCTCTAGAATCAATTACAATGATGCACCAAGACCATCACTTTGACAGCATAACCTGCCCCGACGTACAAAATGGCTTCAAAATGATCTCCTTAGAACTCCTCTCGAATCACCTGTTCTCCACTATGTCACCTGTATTTTCTCTAACTTGAAAATTCTGAAAATTCTTAAAAATTACTTAAACTCACACCTAAACCCCTCCTTTTATACATAAAATATGCTTAATAAGGCTTAACCACCAAATTAAAGGCATAACCCCCTTACCAACTCGTACAATATCCCATTTGTCTTCTATTAGCTTCTGGTTTTGATTTATGGTTAGGTTGTTGTGCTTGTTTATGGCTTATTAAGCCATTTTGTTATATATTCGGGCACAGAGACATGTCAAAACCAACCGACCTCTATATATGTTTGCAGGCGATTCGGTGGCTCAACGGCTTTTTAATATTCTTGGTGGCCACGGGGTCGGCGGTTCCAACCCCGCCGGCCTCGCTTTTATCACTTAGCTCGTAATTTCCAAACAAAAAAAGCAACCCGGGCTATTTTTATTTGACGTGGACTTCTGGTGCAATGGCAAAACGCATCGGTGGTTTGGGAGGAGATCGCGGGCTCGAGCCCGGCCCGTTGCAACAACCTTTTGGTCCAACATTCAACCACATTCAACAACAACACGTGTAACCCCCTTATTCGCCCACTTCGGATGACGTGTCCGCTGACAAAGCCACTCACGGGATATCCGTATTGTTGACTGGGAGACACGTGTCAAACTCCTATTCGTCGAAAGTGCTGACCGAGCTGCTGACGATGCAGCCACGTGTCCGATGACTGGACTGCCAACTGGGATGCCTGTACTGTACGGCTGGACACATGCCATGATATGATTGGTTCGTACGATCTGACTCATCTACCACGTGTTTTGTTCGAATTCGTCCATTTGGCTTCCGTACTATACGGACTGACACGTCAGCATGATGGCGTCATCATCAGTACCTTCAAGTCAACCGAACTTTGACTAGTTGTATCTTGAGCCTCCGATGTCGGATTTCGACGAAACGAACAACGTCGGAATCGTCTTGACGAGCTCTTCGCGGTGATGTGAACTTTGACAACTTTTGACGACATCATTTTTTTCGCTTCCTGGACGCCCCCTGATCCTAGTTTGACCCAAGGTTTGACTGGCTATAACTTGCACAAACGGACTCCTTTTCGCTCTGTTCAATTTGCGTTGGAATCAGGACGTCGAGCTCTTTCTGATGGTGCTGATTCTAGAGAGAAATGAGACACTTCAATTTCCACTGAAAATATCCACCGGATCAAACTAATTAATAGTCACTACTAAAATAAATATGATGAATTACAAATGATCTTAAATATGGTTCTCCAACTCCAACAAAGGTCCAAATCAGCCTTAAGGGTTTACAAACCCTAGTGAATGATCAATCATGTAGGTCGGTCTTAAAACATGAATGATAATCATTTGTGAAACTAAATAAATTATAGATCTCAAAGATAGATCCCACTAGACCCAAAATTCTTGTATGATGTCTCATTAAGCTCCACACACTCTGAAATAGGTCTGCACTATGAAATCTGGACCAGGTCGACCCCAAATGTTTTGATTGTGAATTACAATGAGGTTCTGAGGGTGATAAAGCTTTGTAGACAAATGCAAATGATATGAAATATTGATATGTTGTAGATGACCTCATGTGAATGCTATATCCTGATCCATGAGCTGGGAAATGACAATGCGGTAAAATACAAAATAAAATGTTGAAACTGCTACAGACTAAAATACAAGAAAATATTTTTTTTTGGTTGATACAAGATTGCTTTACAACTAGGGATGCTCCTACATTAGAAACCCATGGTTGGAAGAAATGCGAGTCCCTCAATTTCTAGGGGCTAGAGGAAAACCAAAGTGGTCCACCTTTCCCTGAGAAATCCATGATGAATTCTCCACTGGTGTGCCTTTCCACTTCACTAGATATTCTTTGTACTACTTTTTCCTAGTGCTCCTTTTGGTTCTGGTATCCAAAATATTCTCAATCTCCTTCAGTGGTTGATGTGGTAGCTTCTCATTCAAATATACTTCATTGCTACTACCACTTTAATTTCCTTCATGATACTCATATATATCTACAACATTGAAATAGGTGATATGCCTAATGTCTCTGGTAACTCTACTTCATATGCATTTCTAGAATCAAACTTCCTAAGAATATTACACGATCCCAAATTCCTCATCTTGAAATTATCATAGGTTCCCAGTAGAAATATTTTCTTTCTGAAATATACCATCACTTCATCTCCAACAAAAAACTCCTTGTGGCTTCGGTGCTCATCATCCTTTTTCTTATAATTATTGTTCATGTCTTTCAAATTCTTCCGGACTTGATTATGCAATGTCTCCATAAATTTTACAAAATCTTCTACCTCCGCACTCCTCTTATTATCCATACTAATATCTCATAGCTCTACAACTCCTTTGGGATGTACTCTTATCACAATCTCAAATGGTGTTTTCCCTATGCTCGAGTTCACTGAATTATTGTATGCAAACTTTTCTTGCGGTAGAACTATGTCCCAATTTGCTACTTTAGCTCTAACCAAACATATTAACAGGTTACCTAAACTTTTGTTTTCTACCTCTGTTTTTCCATATGTCTGTGGGTGATATGTCAAACTGAACTTTAGATTTGTCTTCATTTTCTTCCATAATATCCTCCAAAAATATCCAATGAACTTAGTGTGCCTATCCAAAAGTATACTCTTAGGTAATTCGTGTAATCTCACAACCTTCTTGAAAAATAATTTAGCAACATGTAGAACATCATTAGTCTATTGAACAAGACAACTGAGAGGGGGGTGAATCAATTGTAGCAAATTTAACTTTTAAAACATTCACTGGAACTTAGATCAATAACAAATCCTTTACTCTGCTAAATGATAAAACATTAAGTGCAAGGGCAGAAACTAAAAAACATCACATAAATACAGTAACACTAGATTTACGTGGAAAACCCAATGAGGTAAAAACCATGGTGAGGATTAGCTCACAATATAAAGAATATCAAAACTAATTATAAAGGCTCACTACCCAAAAAGGCTCACTGCCAAAACATGACTAATTGTCCAGACCAGGATTCACTATCCAACAAGGGTTAACCACTCGAAGGGATGACTTCCATATAGATACAAAGAAGATAGAAGAGATATGTTACATAGAGAAGAAAGTATCAATGCAACAAAGATTTCCACCACAATTTGCTCAACCACTTGTAGACAAGCATGAATGATAGAGTACACCTTCAACTGACTGCATCTGGAAACTTAACATTTAGAATTCACACTAATCTACCACACTCACATCACATAAACACACTGTTTCACATCTATTTCACATCTATCTACTCTCTTTCTTTGTACTTATCTCTTTTTTCCACATTCACCAATAACTCATATTGTATTTATACCATTTTCAACTATGAAACATATCCAAAGTCAACCATCCATTATTAAATTCAAATTAAGTCAATGTAAAACATCCTAGGGTGGAGTTATAAAGAGGGCGACGCAAACACATGCTTGATGAGGACCCAAATAAGTCCCAACACACTACATGAACTTTGAAAGTAGTGTTCAACACAAGGTCGGCCAAAGCTCTATAAAAAACATAGAACAATCAGGCACACACAACCCTTAGCACAATCCAATCTTTCCTGACACCAAAATTATCTTCAACATGATCATAAAAGCTTAACTCTAGAACCACAAGTCATAATACAACCAAAAAGAAACCCGGACCAACAATATTTCTCCCAGACCTCAGCCAAATACACAAAAAACCATAGTTCACAACTGGTGAACATAACTCACACTGTACAATGAATCAGAAGCCAAAAATCTAGATTTAACAACTTCCAACAACCATGATTAACATATCTCAACCACACAAATATAGGATAAAAACTCAGAGCAAAACCTAGAGCAACCACTGAACACTTGCAACCTTTCTTCATTACAATTTTCTCAATATCCTTGAAATATACAACCAACTACCTGCATCCATGATATCAATGACAACAAAAACCAGTTGATAACTAGTTAACCAATTGACATCAATGACAAAACCTTCATTCTTGCAAAAATATCCCCCTTTGTCATTGATGGCAACAAATGACGTGAAAAACCATCAAAGACAACACACTAGCTTTAAACACACTTTTCATGATTTTGTTTGTGTTTCTCCCCCTTAGTAGACACTATTTTTTTTCACATCTTCCTCATCTCACATCTTCTTAATCCCCTTCCTTCTTAATCCCCCGCTTTGACATCAATGTCAGAGGTAAAAGATATTTTACATTGATTTCCCCTTTGACATTAAAAACATAATACTCTATTAATGATAATACATGACACTACCTACTCCCTCTGAGAGGTATCCACCAAAACATCTATCCAGAAGAAATATAGATCCATAGATCCATCGAAATGATGCATCTCTATATGCATCTAGTTCAAAAAGGGAGGGGAAATCACCCCTAAATTATCCCGAAGATACTCAAAAGTATCTTTAGGAAGAGCCTTCATAAATATATCAACAATCTAATCCTTCATAGGTACATACTCAAGCTTAACTTAATTCTCCACAGCCTTCTCTCCCAAGAAGTGATACCTGATAGATATATGCTTTTTCCTCGAGTGCATCACTGGATTCTTTAAAATGTTAATTACACTTGTATTATCACAAAAGGTAGAGATAGGATCAACATACATTACTTTGATATCTTTCAATGTATGTTTCATCCATAAAACTTGTGTACAATAAGATGCAACAGTAATATACTCCACTTCAACAGTAGATAAGGAAATTAAATCTTTGTTTTTACTCAACCATGCCACCAATTTGCAACCAAGAAAAAATGCACCACCACTTTTACTTTTTTTGTCATCTACACATCCAACCCAATCTACATCTGTATAAGCACTTAGTGTAAAGTTAGCATCCCTAGGATACCATAAGCCATAATCTAGAGTTCCATTCAAATATTTGAATATTCCTTTAACAACAACAACATGCGTTTCCTTAAGATCTTTTTGAAATCTAGCCACAAGATAAACTGCATGCATAATATCTAGTCTAGTAGCAGTCAAATACAACACTCCACTAATCATAGATTTGTATATGCTCTAATCAGACTTAGGTGAATCATCATACTTACCTAATTTGTAACCGGTCGTCATAGGAATGCATAACGGTTTGGAGCCATCCATCCCAAAATTCTTCAACATATCTCTCACATACTTTGACTGTGAAATAAAAATCCCTTTCTTTGTTTGATTAATTTGTAGCCCAAGAAATAAATTCATCTCACCAAACATGGACATCTCAAATTATTTTTTCGTTTCTTTCACAAAAATCTTACACATAGTTTCATTTCCTCAAAAGATAATATCATCAACATATACAACCACAATCAAGATTTTGTCATTTTCAACTTTAAAATATAGATTACTATCTGTCGTACCTTTGTTGAACACTTGCTGAGTCAAATACCTATCTAACCTTGCATACCAAGCTCTAGGAGCTTGCTTCAATCTATATAAATATTTCTTCAATATGCAAACCATATCTAGTTGATTTGACAACTGAAATCCTCTGGTTGTTCCATGTAGACCTCTTCTTCTAGTTCACCATTCAAAAATACAAACTTAACATCCATCTAATAGACCTTGAAATATTTATGAGCAAAAAATGCTAATAACATCCTGATAGCTTCCATTCTTTCCACCAGAGCGTAAGTCTCTTGAAAATATATGAATTCTACTTGTGAGTGGCCCTTACACACAAGCCTTTCTTTGTTTCTGACCACTTCTCCATTCTCATTCAACTTGTTTTTGAATACCTAATTTGATCCAATTATGTTTTTATCTGTCAGTCTAGGGACCAATTCCCAAGTTTGATTCTTATCAATCTCCATAAGTTCTTCTTTCATAGCTTCCATCCAATGCTCATCTTTACATGCTTCACTTATAGTCTTCAGTTCAATCTTAGAAAGTAAACATAGATTTATCTCACCAACCGTAGCTCTGCTTCTTGCCAATACTCCTTTTGTCTTGTCTCCAATTTTCTAATTTCTGAATGATTTTTCTTCACATATCAAGGTGTCTTTGGGGACACCACCAGAGCTTCTTCTTCTTCTTCTTCTACATCTTCATTCTGCTTCTCTTTCTCATCCTTCTCCTGTTCTTCCACAACTTCTCCAATCCTTACATAGTCAGGTTCATCAGATACATACCCATCAACATCAATATATTTCTTCATTGATTCATAAACCTTGACATTTGTGATTTCTACAATCTTTCTCTGTCTTTTATTAAAACATCTATAAGCTTTGCTTCTAGTAGAATATCCAAGAAAAATACCTTCATCACTTCTTGCATCAAAGTTCCCTAATTTTTCTTCATCTCGTCTGATATAACATTTTCTTCCAAATACCTTGAAATACTTAACAATAGGAATTCTTCCACACCATAGCTCATAGGGGTCTTTATACAGTTTTCTCTTGCTTTAACTCAATTGAATAGATAAAAAACAATGTGAATAACTTCTCTCATGTAAAATTTCGGTAGAACAATGTCAATAATCATTGATCTAGCTGCTTCTTGAATTTTTTTGTTTTTTCTTTCAACAACTCCATTCTACTGAGGAGTTCTCAGAGCAGATAGTTGTCATTTTATTCCATGAAATTCACAATACATATTAAACTCATGGGAGGTAAATTCACCACCTCTTTCAAAACTTAACCATTTTATCCTCAAATTTACTTCATTTTCAACCATAGCTTTGAATGTCTTGAATCTATCTAATGCATCAAATTTATCTCTAATAAATGTAACCCATGTATACCTAGAGTAATAATCAATCAAAAGCATAAAATAACTTTCACCTTGTAGACTTATCACTCTTGAAGGACTAAAGAGATCTATATGAATTAAATCCAATAGTCCAGTCGTAGATTGTTCCTTTGATCTGAAATGATTTCTTGCTTTCTTTCCAAACTGACAATTCTCGCAAATAACATTAATAGGCTTTGTAATCCTTGGTAAATATTTCACGACTTGTACTACACTAATCCTTTCCAAATTATCAAAATTCATATGACACATTCTCTGATGCCATATCCAACTGTCATTAATCTGAGTCATAAAGCATCGTCCATCAACACCCTTAAGTTGATATATAGTTCCTTTAGATTTCTTTCCTACAACAATTATTGTTCCAGAGTCTTTCTTGATTTCACATCTTTCATCCTTGAATACAAGATTATATCCTTTACTACACATATGTCCAACGCTCAAAATATTATTCCTTAAACCCTTAACATAGTAAACATCATCAGTATTATGCTTGCCCTCAAAACTTACTGAACCTACCCCACAAATCTTAGCACCAATATCATCTCCAAACATAACTAAGCCTCCATCATATTTTTCAAGTTTAATAAACTTACTCTTATCACTAGTCATGTGATGTGAACAACCACTATCAACAACCCAATATTTCTTTTCTTCTTTAGCATGTAGGGAAGAGATTACAATACCTTCATCTTTCTCTTTCTCTGGAGGGCATTCCTTCACCCATTTTTTAGAGTTAGTAGAAGTAGGTTCATTTTTTATAGCCAAGAGAAATAATTCATTGTCATCAATATCTCCATAATCACTCTTCATTGGAAATGATAGCATCCTCATTCACATAATATGCTTTATTGATCTTCTTACCTTTTTTTTCTTTGTTAAATCTTTGTTTATTCCTCTTTGCTCTTTTCAGAAATCTCGAAGCATAATGACCTATTCCAACGTAAATAAAGAATTTAAAGGGTAGCTTACCTTTAAAATTGTCGGATCCTTTCCTAGTCCTTCTTACAAAGTTAGCTTCTACTTCATAAAGATTTTTTTCATCTAGATATTTAGTTCTTGTAGCCTTAAAAGCAGTTTTTGATTTGGATCCATTCATTAAATTTGGCTTTCTTATCTCGTAAGATTTCATAAGGAGGCTACCACATGCAAATATGGATACTCTATCGAAGACCTATGTTGAAGCTATTAAGTTTTAGCATAAAATGGATCACTATACAATATCAGGATTCATGAGATTTCTACCTTCCTTAGGTTATCTTTGTATGAGTAATAAGATATCTACTATTAACAATGCCTTGGCCAATTATACACCTTTAATGAATCCTATTCTAAGTTTTGCTCATCCATAAAATAGCCATGTTGTATACCAGTAGTCTCTAAATTATGTCCAACCTTCTCCTATGATAACCTACCCTAGAGGATATGAAACCTTCATTTTCCTCTAGCTTAAATAACACTGCTCAATTAACCTCTCAATTGGAAGGCGTGAAGAAAACCTTACCGTAGGTCACTAATAAAATTACACCCCTGAGGGTTATTCCTTCACAAGGAGTAAATCAAAATCATTCAAAAAATAATTAATCCTTATGGTGTTAATCAAAATAATCATTTTTTTTAGAAATTTTAATCATTGGAGACCTAATAGATAGTAGAATACAAAACCTAATAATGAAGGTGTTTAAAATCCTCTAGACAATACTAATAATGCACATTTTACTAACTATGTTGATGTAAATCTTATGATGAATCGATGTAAATTTAATGAAAATATAGATCATGTTGAATCTAACTATCTAGAGACATAAGGGATGCCAAGAATAATCTAGACAAATCAATAGTCCACTATTGACAACATGAATGCTACCATGATGATAAATTCATATGCTTTCTTAGGTGATTATGATTTGGAAAAAAGTGTAGAAAATGAATAATTCTTATTCCCTTTTGAAAATGATAATGGGCCTAAAGTTATAGATATTTGGAAGGCTTTCAACAAGGATATAAAACTTACTATTTGAGGAGTAAGAACAATGATCCTCTTACTGATCCAAATGCTAGTAACATTCCTCTTCTACCAAAAGGTCCATTTAGAGGTACATTAAGGAACACTATTCCTCCCCTTAACAAACCCATAGCCTCAAATGAAGAAAGGTATTTCATTGTTGAGGAATTTAAGAAAACTAGGGAAATATATCCATGTACTACATATTAAGAACCTATTCCAATTAGAAACAAGATTTTGTATTCTCTTTGGAGAGTAAAAATAATAATAAGCTAGTTACAGTTCATGAAGATACAGATAAAATAGTGAACATAAAAAAATCCTTTACTACTCTCTTTAAGGGTAAAGTTGGAGTTCCAATATTCCTATTAAGTGTTAGAATATTTGGTAATAATTTACATTATTATCTTTCTAATTTTGATGCTCCTTGTAATATGATGCCATATTCTATTTTAGAATTTCTGAATGGTCCCTATTGCAACTAAATAACTAGTTGTATAAGTGGATAATATTAAATTAAGAGACATTAAAGAACTAAAAAATATTCATATTTATTTAACTTGTCTGAGCCTCACATTCAATAGTATATTGATATTCAATTAGTTAATATCTTTGAGATTTATGGTATACTTCTCAGTAAAGAATGGACTAAGAGCCTTAGGGGTTGGATTTCTAATAATTTTACACAATTATGGTTATCGTGGTAAGGTCAAAATAAAAAAATCTAAGTATATATTGAACCAAAGCTTAAGAATATGATTATTGAGTATAGTGCTACAAATGAAATTATGTATATTGATGTTGATTTAGGAGTTTATCGAATGAATAAAATTTGGGAAATTTTTATTTTTCCTAAGCTTGATGATGAAGATGAGAAGGAAGGAGAGAATGCACATCACATGGAGTAAATACCTCTTGATATTCCAATGTATGAATTTATGCATATGTTGATCAATGACAATACTATTATCAGAGCCAAGTAAAGTATTTTAGACTTTTTGAACCCATGATGGTGCTAAATACATAATGAGAATCATTCTAAGTTCTCATGTCTTACCTATTAGGATTTAGTCAAAGGATTAAAAGTAGTGGAACAAAAAAATATATGTTAATCCTTGACAGAGACATAGAAAAAGACATAAAATATACTAAATTTGAGCTATAGATCCAAGATATAGATGTTGTCAGTACATTAAACTAGAGCTACATATGTAGCATACAAATTCTACTTAGTCAGATGTTACTAATACTAATGCTATTAATGCTTATATTATTAATACTAACATTGTAAACATATTAAAAGATGTCATGTATAAAATTGATGACATTAATGTCTTGGGAGATTTGTCACACATGTATTAAATTGCTCCTAAACTTGAAGAAGAATTAAGAAAATAAAAAAATGTGGAAGTGAAGAAGTTTGATAAGCCTCAAAAAATAGATGTTCCTAGGGTAATTGTTGGTAGGGTATCTGTTGGTAAGGATCTCAAGCTTCTTGAAAATAATTTTATGTAGAAATTGAGATTTGATGGATTAAAATGTAAATAATGTTGCAGTTTTGGAGTAAAACTAACCAATCCTTAGAGGAAAAAATTTCCTTGGATCTTATAGGTTATAGTTCACCTATAATAACAACATAGTAGAATATGAAGCATTGATTAGAGGTTTACTCCTAGCACATCAAAAGAAGGTAAAGTATCTATTTATTGAAGGATATTTTGAGCTTGTAATTAGATAGATTAGAATATTGTATGCATTCCATGATAAGAGATTAATAACATATAAAATAGATCTTATAATGTTTTTGATGATTTTGAGTCGTTTAACATTTGTTTACCTCATAGAAGAAAAAGCCATGTTGTAGATTCACTAAAAGTGTTTGACATTACTTTGGAGCCCATGATAGGTTCAATATTGAAAATATTCTCAGTCGAATTAATAAAAGTACTATTGTTCCAAAAAATGTCACACACTTCTAGGCACTTAATTATGATAAAAATATTTTAGAATTTATTACTAGTACTAGAGTCTTTGAAAAAAATTATAAGTGAACAAGACATAGATCCTTTTGAGATGACCGAAGATGGAGCTATAAACCCTAAGAAAAACACTATTCCAAAGGGAATGGTATCATTGGATAGGATATTAGACACTAATTGAACAACTAAACAAAGGAGAGTATCCTCTAATTACAGTGGAAAATATGATTCTCACAACTTAGGCGATGAATTTGTTAAAATAGATTTTTTCATTGGAAGAGTATCCACTCTTGTAGAGAGAGAAGGGATAATAAAATTATTGAAAGACTATAGGGAAGTGATTTCTTTGGAATATAAAGAATCGAATACATCACACTTCAATCATCACTCACACCATCCCTTAAAGCCTAGAGTAAATCCTTTTAGATAAAAACAATGTATAGTGAATGCCTAATTAGAACCTCTAATCCATAAAGAGGTACATAAGTTGTGTGCTAAGATTATATATCTTATCAAACATTCCACTTTGATTAACAACATAGTACCATTCAAGAAGAAAAATCGAGAGATAAGCTTTTGTGTATATTTTTGAAACTTTGATAGGGATTTTGAGAAAGAACTATGGTTTTCTATCACTATATGAAGTGTTCTAGACTTTAAATGATTCTCAAATTATTCCCTTATTAGATAGATACTTTGGATACAATAAGGTCATGGTCAAAGAAGAAGGTAGACTGGAGACTTCCTTTACTACCAAGTGGGGTACACTTTCCTATAAAAGAATGTCCTTTTGCCTTATTAGTGTTGTTGCTACTTTCTATAGGGCCATGTATATTGAATTTAAGTGACTAACTAGTAAATGTATTATTATTTATATGGATGACCTAACTGTGTTTTCTAAGAATATGGCTGATCATATTACATACTTGAGGAAAATGCTTTAGAGATGTAAAGAATAAGGTATTTCACTTACTTCTAGGAAATGCATTGCTGGAATCACTGAAGGCAAGTTCTTATGAACCATGCTACTACAGAGAAAAGGTATTTCAATTTACTTGGATATAATTCAAGCTATAATGAAATTATCTTTAACTAACAACAAAAAGAAAGTTAAAATATTTTTTGGTAAGATTGATTTCATAAAAAATTTCATTAGTGGGTTTGCATAATTTTTTTTCCTTTTGAATGATATGTTGAAGAAAGATGAGCTAAGATTGAGTGGAATACTAACGATAAGCATTCCTTTGGGAAAATAGAGGAAGCAATTCCTAATGCACCAATATTGTCTAGTCTTGATTACACGAAGTCATTCAACATTTATACCTTTACTTATGAGCACACATGTACTGCTATTTTGACATAGAAAGGGGATGATGGAAGTGAGAAGCCCATTTCCTTAGTATGCCCCCCCTTTAATAATGAACAAGTTTTTGGCAGCACAAGGACAAACAACTAAGAGCGGGGAGGGGGGGGGGGGTGAATCAGTTGTCTCAAAATTTCAAACTTATTAAACTTATTAACCTTTATTCTCAGATTTGATTAATAAAAGTGAAAGCATGAATCAAGAACACATCATAAACAAAAATAACACCAATATTTTGGTGTGGAAACCCTATTAGGGGAAAAACAACGGTGGAGGTTAATCCACAAGTTATACCCTGTTAAAAGTATAAGAATAATATATGAGGAATGCACATGCATTTAGGTGCACTGCCTAGAGCTCACTGCTTAAAGGAAGACTCACTATCTTACAAATTTTTTTTAGATTAAATCCATCTGAAGAATTTGAATTGAGAAAGTAGCATTTTCTAATGCTTGAGTACAATTCCAGTTAAGCACATGAACACTTCTTCACTTTCTTTCAGTTTTCTTCACACTCTGCTCTTCCTTCGAATGATCTAAACCTTTTTCACATATAGAACTCACATACTTCATACACGACACACACACCAAATGAAGAAAAAATCATTTATATATATCCGGAACAAGAGATTACATTGATTCATGTCAGCTTCAACAAAATAATAGAATGAATGCAAATTGTCGACCCAAAACAATAAAGATTATCAATGCGTATCAACCAAGGTCAGCCACAACATAGTAGAGACCCAAAAAAATGTTCTCGAACACAAAACACCTTCAAATATTCTTCCTCAAATATCCACAACACGCTCCAAACACCTTATTGGCCATGAACATGAAAAACATGAACATGTAAGAGAAAATATCAGATCAAGAGCACAATGATCAATGCGGACGTGTAACACAGATAGAACAAGATCTGAAAATGTCCATGAATTCCACAATAACATATGCAACAACTCTAACTATCAGATACACGTTATATTCTTCCATGAACACCATTTGCAGTAACAGAATAACTGTCAAAACATAGAAACTTATAACTTGCTAAAATCTTCATGCGCACCTCTAAAAATTTTGGAGTAGAAACTAGATAGGCTTAAAAAAAAACCCTTTAATCTGCAACATATTTCTATGAACATACTCAACTTTCTACCATACTGATCTTAACATCTTCACAAACAACCTGTAACATATTTTATTACAATTTTCTTAATATCCTCGACATATACAGTCTCAAAGACATTAATGCTAATAGTGTTGACATCAATGACAAAAAAATATCAGCAACTCGACCACAACATCCAACAATATCCCCCTTTGGCATTGATGGAAAAACATGATGTGAAAAACACACCATCAACACAACTGAATCTTCTTCCAACAATCTCCCCTTTACACATTGCTCTTCTCTCCCTTAGTTCTCCAAGAGATTTTCACATTACTCTTCTCCCCATTTGACATCAATGGCAAAGGTACATAAGCTCTGAACCACATATCTGAATCATCTGACTACTCCCCCTCTATAGCAGCCACCACAACATCAATCCGAATCAAGATATGATTGTGAATGCATAAACTATTGCAAAGACTATGCATCTTAGTTTTGATTAGTAGGGGTAATCACCCCTAACTTCCCTCTGAGATACTCAAAAGTATCCTTGGGAAAAGGCTTAGTAAAAATGTCTGCAATATGTTCCTTAGTAGGCACATAATCCAGTTTGACTTCCTTATCACTCACCTTATCTCTCAAAAAGTGGTACTTGGTAGATAGATGCTTGGTCTTTGAATGCAACACCAAATTCTTATAAATATTTATAGCACTTGAGTAATCAAAGAATATGGAAATACGTTCATCATACAGAACTCTGATATCTTTCAACATTTACTTCATCCATAATACTTAAGTATAATTTTTAGCAACACCAATATATTCTGCCTCTGCAGTAGACAAAGAAACGACATTCTGCTTTTTGTTTTCTTGACCAAGAAATCAATTTCTTTTTCAAGAAAAATGAACCACCACTCTAGTACTTTTCTTTTCATTCACATCTCCTTCCCAATCAACATCAGTAAATGAACTTAAAGTAAGATCATCATCTTTAGGATACCACAAGAAAAAATCAACTGTTCCCTTCAAGTATCTAAAAATTCTCTTCACAACAGTCATATGAGATTCCTTAGGATCATCTTGAAATCTAGCAACAATGCATATAAGATTCATGATAGCAGGTCTATTTTGAGTCAAGTAAAGCAATCCACCAATCATTGATCTGTATCTAGTTTGATTTTCCTTCGAAGAATCATCAGCTTGTGTCAAATTACATCCGATCACCATGGGTGTACCGACTGGTTTTGAATCTTCCATACCAAACTTCTTTAGCAGTTCTCTCACATACTTGGATTGAGATATAAATACCCCTTTATCTACCTGAGCAATTTGCAATCCCAAAAAAAATTCAACTCTCCAATAATTGACATCTCAAACTCATTCTGCATCTCATTAGAAAAATTCATGCACAAACCATTGTCTCCTCCAAAAATGATATCATCAACAAAGACTTCCACAAACAAATATTTATCATTATCAATCTTGAAATATAGATTACTATCAATAGTACCTTTGTTAAATCCAAGCTTCCAATCTGGCATACCAAGCTCTAGGGGCTTTATTGAGTCCATATAATGCTTTCTTCAACCGACAAACCATATCTCATTGATCAGTCAATTGAAATCCACCAGGTTGCTCAATATAAACCTCTTCCTCTAATTCACCATTTAGATATGCTGATTTGACATCCATATGATAAACTTTGTAGTTTTTTTAAGCAACATGTAGACATGAAAATAATCCTAACTAACATCATGCATCTAAATTTGATCAATTAACATCATTTCCTCTATTAATCAAATAAATCAATTTATTTGATTAATTCACTAAGGTGCATCATACTTGATTAAATAAATCAAATTATTTAATTAAGTCCTAAAGGTCCTCTCATCTAATTTAATAAATCAAATTGATTAAATAAAATGCCAAAACCCCTAAATTCCTCCAAGATAATTAATTTGAATTAATTAACCTCTAATCCTAATTATCCATCCTCTAGGTTTTGACTCAACCTGGGTCAAACCTAAACCCTTGACTAACCCACCCACTTGCACATGAAATTCATTTTAATTAATTATCTAATTACCCTTATTTTCCCTCACAAGGCATATTCCCAAGGAATATTCCCTCATTAACTCCATTTGTTTGAATTTCTTACCCAAACAAATTTCCCCCCCAAAATGTCTCAACCATATGCATTTAAAGCCATCTTTCAAATTTCAAATCCACCTAATTGCATTTACTTGCACATTCTCCAAAATGTGCTCATTCCTCCTCCACTAGCATGTGGACAAGTGGTTGCTTGCCATTGGCTCATGATTAGTCCCACATTCCTCCCATCTCTCCATCTTTCAAACTTCCAACCTATAAATGCAAGGCACTTATACTCCAAATCCATCTACAATCTCAAGCATTTTTATTATCATCCACAATTTTAGTATTCTCACTATATGCATTTTAGAGTTCATCAATTGCATCTTTGCATCATTATCATTTGGAGCTTATCAAGGGTTGGGAAAGGGATACTTTCCATATCAAAGTAGCACCAATCCACTATGGGATAGGTATGGACATGTTTTTGTATGCTTTCATTTAATTGATTTTCTTTGGTATTTCATAGTTTTGTTTGCATATGCATCATGTTTAGATATCTCACATGAGCATTTGAGTTTCTTAGTTTAAACTAACCTATGCTAATGTGTGTTGATAGTTTAAGCTATTTTGTAGATTTAGATGCTTACATCTGGTACTAGAAGGAGGGCTACATGTTCCCACTGTGGTTTCTTTAGTTTTTTGAATCAATGTTCTTTGGTGTGTAGACATCACTTTGATAAAATTACTGGTTAAATTCCGTGCTATGCTTTTGCTGCAACATAGACGAGTAATTTATCTAGCTCATATCATCTGCACTTGCTTGAAATTTTCTAAAGCATTTGCAATTAATCTTACACCTGTTGACTTCATTTACTAGAAAATATCTCTTTCAGACCCTTAAGAGACCCTTTTCTTATTTATCTTGTTGATTTCTAATGTGAATGCTTGTGATAGTGAGGCCATGGTATGCAAAAGAATCATTGTTTAACGTTGTTTATTTAATACTGCTCATGTTTATGGACAATCTATAGGGCATTATGATATGAGTGGCTGACATAAACTGCATCGAATCCAATCTCCTTTTCCCTAATCTCAATGCATTTTCCTTAAATTTTTCCTTTGCACGTTCGGGGAAAAGATTGAATCTGTATACTTTAAAAGCTCTGCGCTTGTCTAATTTCTAAATGTTTTTTTCATCTCCTTTTACTTAGGCATTACATAATGTTTGTTTACTTTAGGATGGGCTCCCACCAGCAACAGTCTACATATTAAGTGTAACATGTTTTGTTTAAAGCAGACTGTCCTTTCAAGGAAAGGACTGAACTCTCCTACAACGTATCTCTCTAATCACTTTACCCTCCTCTAACGCATAAAATCATACTTTCATTACGCATTCTATGATCAATTCATGTTCGCCTTACTCCTTCCTACTTAACCATATTTTCTTTCATTCATGTCTTCAACATTTACAGCGTAATCTGGGTTAGTGAAGAAAAAGAGAGTTCAAAATGATAAGAGTGCAGCGGGTTTCAACTTGGAACGACTGGAGATTTAAGCCTCTCTGTTATATTTCATGTTTCAATTGTCATCTACAAACAAAGCACCAATTAACACTCTTGGATTCAACTTCGGTACTTGGTGACATGCACCATACTTAACCAGGAGGGCGGATCTCTCAATCTAGAAAATGAAATCTTAACCAGCAAGTAACATACTACAATCTTAGATTCTTGCGGTTTGGAGATTTGTAAAAATAAGGAGCATTTGAGGGGATTTTCTCACCTTTAATTTCTAAATCTAGTCATCTTTGTGAGCGAAATTATGTGAAGAGAATTTAATTTTTTTTTGACTCTAACCTGGCTTATTGCAATGAAATAAAAGGATAATGCGTAACAAGGTTTATCGAATCTAATTTTCCTAAGACAATATGCCTATAAGCCTACTTTTGTTCATCATTTTTAATGCTTATTCTGCTCATTCAACTCATTATTATTCTCTACAAAGCAAGGTGGATTGGTTACCATTGTTTTACATGGTTTACTTCATCATTAAATGCGTTAAAGCCATGCCCACCAGCCTTTCTTTAAATCCCCTATTTTTTCTGTTGCATTGAATTTTCAATCATCCTAGGATTTTATTTTAGCATACAAATCTATTGCATATCCACATTTTTCATCTAGTTTCTTGTTGGTATCCTCATAAATACAGTTGCCTTTAATATTGAGTTAAATTCCTCTCTGTCATTGTCTGGGGGTAGTTGAGTTTGCTTTTTTCCAAAGTTTTTCTGTTGGTCAAAAATATTTTGTGACTATTTTGATGATTGTGTTTGGAGGGAATCTAAGAAATATAATAATTTTGGGATTTGAATGTATTTATTTGTGTGTCCTGACACTTCTATGAAATGTTTTTGTTGACACTTGATCTGTGTTTTGATTTATCCATTAAAACTAAAGGATTCACAATAATGAAATATAATGTTGTATATTTCATTAATTTTTGAGATAAATCTTATTTTTTATAACTTGGTGTTGTTTATAGGTTGGCGTCAGAGTTGAGCATTAGAATTGAATAAAAGCAAGCAGATTGGAGTTGAAGAAAATTGATCATTGAACATTGAAATTAAGACTTGAAAAAGTATTTTTTAATGCTTGTTGTTATAATCTAGAGCTTCATTTTTTTGCTTTAATTTTTTGTTTTAGGCCAACTCACTTCTTTTGGGGGTTTAAAATTAACCATTGATTTGACATTTTCAATTTGGTTAAAATTGAACCTTATAAACATACTAGATTTGAATTTGGTCTTAAAAATGAACAAACAAATATCACACTTCCAAGTTGGTGCTTAAAAAGAATTCATATCATTGCTTTTTGGTTAAAATGAACATGTGTACTCTTTTTTTTGTAATCCCTTATCCAAATTAATATCATTTAAAAGACGTATGCACTTCTCTTGTGCTTCACGGTGATCTTGAGAACCAAAAGTCTCATTTGTGATATTAGGTTGTATAAGTAATTACCTCCACACTTCAATTTGGATTCTTACAATTGAAAAACCTTGCGAGTGTGAAGAAAAGTTATTATGTGTTTTCCCATCGAAATGCATTAGGTGGTCGAACTAAAAATACACTTCTTCGCTTTTGTTCACCCTTAGAGAGCCTGCCTTGGTGGGAAAAAGTACTCACCCCAAGAGAATGACTCAAACCAGTAACGAGATAAACGCCAAGCTTCTCCTAGAACCGGTATATAAATTTGAATGTTGAGGAAATATCATCATTATAGGAACTCCTACAGACAAATAGGTGATATTCTTTATATGAGTTGATCTTGCCTCTCGCGTGGATTTCTGAATGGGTGCCCTGATTAAGAGCAAAAATTGTGTAAAATCCAAAATCCTTATCTATTTGTTGATGCAAGAACAATTATTCTATAGCCATCCCACATTTTAATGGCTCTTGGTAGAGATCAAAAGTATGCCATGGGATTTTCATGGGTACTGATGCTTGGCTGACCCGAGAAGTGAGTGCACTATAAGGGGAAGCCTATGTGGTCAAACATCTAATCATCCACTAAGAGTAAGCGTATCTGGATTCGTCCAAGTGGGAACTCAACAAATATTTCCTCTTTTATCCATAAGGTTGTGCACATTCTTTGAAATCAAAACGCTTTGCTTGGGTCTCAAAACATTTGAAAACAAACATTCACAAAATCCTTAAAATTTCAAACCCTTTGCGAGGAACAGATACCTCTGAAAAATATAAATTCTCTTGCTTGCCCTAGGGATTTCATCCTTAGAGGCTTCTAAGTATTTGGATTTATATCATAATTTTTTCTTACTAAAATCAACACTAGGAAACTTTTGCTCTAATTTCCTTGATTTCCACATAATGGACCTTATGGGATGAAAATAAAATAGGACATTAGAAATTCAATTTGAAACATAATCAAGAAAGTGCTTGTGGTAAAAAGAACTAAATCTAAGCAGGATAACAGACAATTAAACCTCACATGTGCTTGATCCCATGATTTCCTAAAAATTCAAATTTCCCAAACCAAGTCATCGCAAGTCCCTTAGTCCAAAAGTTCATGAGGAACGTCTTTCAAGACTTCACAAAGTTAGAGAAAGGTTGGTCTATAATTTTTACAATAAAGCTTCAAAGAACAATCCTAATTTGTATGAATTTTATTGCCAACAAAATCCGAGTCTCTTGCAAAGATTTGCATTTCTCACATAAAAAGTATAAGCATGTTCTTCAATACTGAGGTCTTGTAGAAAATAAGTCTATCTAAGTCTAATCTAGGATCAAAATCAACCATTCTCATCCATCCTTCAAACATCAAAATCAAATTTTATCCCACCAAAAAATCTTGGAAATCTTGAAAAAATCATCCATGCTAGACTTCTTGGCAAAATCCAAATAATCTTGTTTGATTAGATATGTGTAGATGAATCCTTCTCCACATATTTAGTCAAATTATCAAACCTTGTGAACAATTCTACCTCTTGAAAACATCCAATATCTTGAGGTTTATAAGTTCATTATCCAAAAACAAAATCAAATCACAATCATCTTGTTTGGCTAGGGGTGTTTAGATGAATCCTTCTTTACACGCTTAGTCAAATTATCATCTTGTGTACAAGTCTACTCTAGGACAACATCCAACCTCTTAGAGTTTATGAGTTCACTTTCCAAATAAAAAGCCAATCAAGCCAAGGTTCTGATCAAATCAAACCAGATCAAATCAAATCAAGTCCTAAAGTCTAGTATCTCCTTCAAGATTTCTCAAAGAGTTCAATCATCCACACCATCCATCCTCCATTTATATCATCCCCATCCTTTTATCCTTAAATAAAACTTGCATTCTCTTCTTTGAGCCTAAATTTTAGACCAATCTAAGGTGTTAGAGGTTCATCTCTTACATTTCTAAAAAATTGATCCCTATTTATGGTTCAAACTCAATCTTAATACAAGAAAAACATGGAGCAAAACAAAGAAACATCCACTTCAAGCGATCTGAGTCAAACTGAAACAGAATTCAACCCTATGATATCCATTGACCTCCTAATTAATCCTCCTCCAATACCTCAAAATCCTTAAGAGGAATGTCAAGTGGAGGACATCACCAATAACATCTTAGGAATGACACAAGATGAAATTCTTGAAATGGTTTAAAATCCCGAGACTCATAGAATTGTCAATGCCATGATGAGGCTCAATCCATCCCAATACATGCTTGAGTTGGAAAAAGAAGGAGCTAAACTCCCCTCCAATTATGATGTAAGAACCCTTGTGGAGAAAACTCTTGGGATCATGCCTCCAATCCCACCTACACCTCCATTTCAAAGAATCACCCAAAGCATCCCACAAATCACATCATCCATTGCTCCAACTCCGCCAGTTGTCAACAAGGGAAGCTCATTGCTTCATGCACTTCAAGAACATCCCCTTGTGAATAGCCAAGCTTTGGATGCAAAAACCATATTGGGCCAATCCATCCGATTGAATCCATTACACCCATATGTTCCACTTGCATTTAATGGTCCTACCCATCCATCCTCTTTTCACGCAACACCGATTTATCCTCTAACATGGAAACCTCTCTCCCCATGACCTCACAAGGATAAGGTGAATTTTTTGGAGCAAGGGGAATCTTTGATCCCTCATCATCATTGCCATCTCTTCAAGGGAATGCACCACCCGTTTTCCCACCATTTCCACCTTCGCCATTGACATCCGCATCACCCCTTGGGTTAGGCCTTCCCCTTTACCCACCATCAATCAAAAAAATCCAAGCAATCCTCCAATCATAAATCAAAACATCATATTGAATCCTCCCATCTTACCATCGATATCACAACAATAGGTGGCAACCATATAAGCAACCCAAACAATCAACACATCATCCACCATCCCCCAAGTATCTCAAAACATGGTCTCCCAAGGACCAAGCATCTCAATCATGCCATCCACCACCCAAAACCCAATCATTAATACAATGGTCCCTCTCATCACAACAACCAAGACTATTCCTAATCCACCACCACCATCGCCAAAACACAACATGATAAACTCATTTAGCATTGTGTTGCAAGCAACTCAACGAACCGCCTCTCAAAAGGCACTTCAAAAAATTCAAAATCAACAAGCTGCACAACTAGTTGCCCAACAGGAACATGCACAATTAGCAATGCAACAAGTACAACAGGCTGTCTAAGCTAGAGCTTTACTTCAACAACAACAAGACACCTAAGCTTCTCAAGCTACACAAGCCACATAGGCTACCCAAGCTGCACAGGCAACCTAACAAGCATAGGCTCAAGCTCAAGCCCGATATCAAGCTCAACAAGCACAAGCACAAGCTCAATACCAAGCACAATTTCAAGCAACCCAAAAACAAGCATATCAACAAGCCCTGAAACAGTATCAAGCGTAACAACAAGTGACTCAACAACAAGCCCAAGAACAAGCTTTGTTTCCATAGCATCAACAAGACCAACAATAAGCTTTGTTGGCACAAAAACAACAAGACCAACAACAAGCGTTGTTGGCACAAAAAAACATGTAGGCATATCATCAGGCCTTAATCACACAAATTTCTTTACGAAAAACTCCCACCAACATACCTAATGCTCCGCCTGTCAATCAAACACCTCAACCACCTCAAAACATGTTCACTCCACCTCTTGATCCGTAAGACGATGTGACAACACAAATCAAATTGCTCTCATAGAAAGTGCTCGATCTCCAATCAGGGAAAAAAACAAGGACATCTATCAATCTGTGTCCTTATCCTTTTGACAGGAGCCTTGCAATGGTACCATTTCTAAAGGGTTTTGAAATCCCTAAATTTGACAAATATCGCAGGTTGGGAAATCTTGAGGATCACATCAGGGAATTCCAAGTACATTGTATGGAAGTTTCTTATAACGATAGATATCTAATGCGGCTATTTCCTCGAAGCTTGGTTGGCCCTACCATGGAGTAGTTCTCTCGCTTTCCTACAAGCATCAAAATGTTCCAAGAAGTCGTTGACGCATTCATAAATAATTATGCATTCAACATTGGCATGGATGTTAGTCTAGAGAAACTATCTGCGCTCAAACAAGGAAAGGGGGAATCATTCTCTTCCTTCCTCCAACAATTGCAATCAAAGGCCAATTAGAGCAAGTGGGCCATGCCGAAGGAGCAACAAATTTGCACCATCATTTCCAATCTTGAGAAAACATTGGCATTCCATCTAAAAATGCAGTGCATCACCACTTACAACCATTTGATCCCAAGGCACTAAACATCAAACGATCCCTCATTACACAAGTAGGAACACCCACCTATCCATAACATCAAGACAACCGCCCTTCCACTAGCTATAATGAAAAACCTCACACGTGGGAAAAAAATAGGAACATCACTAATGATGGTGTGGTCGATGCCAAGGTTGTGATCAATTCTCCAAAGGAAAATACCCAAACATATTAGCAACAACACACAAACCAATACATTATCACAACCACCACCCAATAATCAAATCAATAATCTAAATAATCAAGGGGGAACACCTTTGCGAAACAAATATCCCCCCGAGAGAAAGTTTACCGCTCTTGGGCAATCAATCGAATCCATCATGAAGAATTTGGTAAACGAGAATCTCATCACAATCCCCACTTATGAGAATTATCAAGAGCCCCAAGTGAAACCACCTTGGTATAATGAAAATTACCTTTGTGATTATCATAAAATCAAGAGGCACACAATGGCCAATTGTATGAAGCTGAAAAACATAATTCAAGACCTCATCGATGACAAGATCATAAACGTGGAACAACCAACTGGAAATCAAGACCTAAAGATCTACACAAATCCGATGTCGGATCATAACAAAGGGAAGCAAAAGTATGGCAATGTGAACCATGTGTACAAACAAGTTGTCACGTCTGTAGACAAATTGGTCACTGTTGTTAGCATCAAGGGAGCCAAAGTTCATTGTGGAGTCACCACATGCGATGGAAAAGTGACCATTGTTGGGTCATCATAGCCACCTAGGGCATCCGCCTCAAATCCAAAATCCGCTGCTAATGGTTACAATGTCTTGGACCGGCTAAAAAGAAATCCCCCTCAAATCTTCATCATGGAGTTACTGAAGATCTCATCCGCCCATAGAGAAATCCTCGAGGAAGCATTGGCTTCATCCACCATTTTTGCCAATCTTGATATAGAACAATTCCAACCTATGGTCGACAACATTATGTAATGTCCCCATTTTCAGCACCTTACTCTCCAGTGATTGATAGCCTATCCTTGAATGCCCGTAGGCTAGTCAGAGGCAGAATTAGGGTTTTCGACTGCTTGGTGGTTTCTTTTGAGGATTCAGGGGTTTGCATGTTGAATTTTGACAGTTTGGATTATGGATTCCTTCTGTGTTTTCAAAAAAATTCACAGTGATATGACATGCAATTGCATTAGGCACCTTTTTCAGACATACTATCTTTAGTAAGTTACGATGGCTGCATGTTAGAGTTTTACAATTTGGATTTTGGATTCCTTATGGGTATTCAGAGAGCTTCACAATGGTGTGACATGCAACTACAACATAGGACTTTCTAGACTTACTATTTTTAGTAAGTACAACGGCTGCTCGAATTGTGGTTAAAATGAGTTTGGAACAACTCACTATTTTTAGCAATATGCTATTTTTAGTAAGTTCTATTTTTAGCAGTGCTATTTTTAGTAGGGTTTCTGTAGTTCAGTTCTGTGGCTATATTTGGTAGGTTGGTTTGAGCAGTTTGGTCTCCAACACCCTTGGTGCTATTTTTGGCATTACTATTTTTAGCAACAGTTCAACAGTTCAGTGCAAAGGCTATTTTTGGCAAGTGTTCAACAGTTTGATACTATGGCTATATCTGGCAGGGTAGTATATTATGTTTGGTCTCCAGCTTTTGAGGTATTTAATTTGGAAATTTAAATACTTGAGGAGATAATGTTTAAGTGGAAAATGTTTCCTATGCTAATATGGATGACTTTATAGGGGAAATATTTAAGTTGCAAATATTTTATTAAATGAAATATTTTTAAGGCATGTTTGGATGCCTTCGAGAAATAAGTGGTCATTTATATTTATATTTCACTTTATTGTTTTGACACCTAGCTTGGAGGAATTAAATCGGTTTAATAAAGTGTTTCACTTTATTATTATTTTGGATGCCATAATATACTTTATTGACATTTTAATAAAGTATAATGCTTCTTGGAGGAGGATGACTTGGAGAAATGAAATACAAATGACATAATTTGGCATTATGAATTTGATTTTGGTTTTGGTGTCTATTCAGAGGGAGATTGAATTTGAATTTTGAGCAGGAAATGTTATAAATAAGAGTGTTGGGCTTATTTTTTGGGATCCATGAAGAAATTATAATGTTACACTGTTGAAATGGTGAGTGGTTTGCTTCGAGGAATGCATACCTCCTAGCTTGGACTTGGTTTCTTTCTTGAAACATAGCAACTAGCTAAGTGAGAAGGTTGTTCTTTATTCAAAAGTACAGCTTGAGCTTACTGTAATAGGGTCCTATGATGTTTTCTAATGTTTTGATGTGTTTGTCAGTTTTTCATGTTGCTGATTTTGGTGTGGTTGAAGTAGATTTTCATTCACAGCTCTTTAGGGGAATTTTGTTGGCTTATGGGTACTGGCCCATTCATTTCCTTTGCATAGGGTGCCCCTTTGTGCAAGTTTTGGGAGTTTTTCATGGAGTCATTTATTTTATCTTGCAGCTCGAATTCTCTCCAGGTTGCACTTTTTCCTAGGAAGTCTTGAAAAGCTTTAGAAAAATAAATAACTATAGTTTGCAATTGTTTCTCAGTCCTAGCTTGGTCGCCATCTCTCTAGGGGTCATATGAATTTCATTCCAAGTCATTTATAGTAGATTTGAGTGAGTTATGAATATTTTAGTGAATCTCATAGTTGCTGGTCTGATATTTCAATTCATAGAAGTTGGGGTTTTTGGAGTGTTTTTTCATATTTGACAAGTTTTGAAGGTTGGAGATTGATTGATAATATTTGCAGCTACTTGGACATCTCTAATAATTGGATATTACAATTTATTATTCTCATTGTAAGTTGTTTCAGTAGAATTGATCAACACTTTCTTCTTTCTACAAACTCTTTATATTCCCACATTAGTGGAAGAGACAAGCCTCACCATCTTTTACTTTCAGCACTTTACTTTCAGTATTGTAATTCGCTCCAACTAAATAAGTGGTTGAGTTGAATTTCTCATATTACTGATCGGCTGAGCCGTCAATACACTCCCTCTAAATAAGTGGTCGAGTTGCATATTTACTTTCCAACATTAGAATTCTTTCAATTTTGGATGCTAACAATCCCCAGTGCCATATGCTCACGCCTCACCCATCGTTGGAATCTTGGTGTACATTTTTGGTGTAGGGTTACTTTCAGTATTGGTTTCAAGCTAATGATCCCTGCTTCCATATGCTCACACCTTGCCCGTCATTGGGATCTTGGTGTACATTCTTGGTGTAGGGTTACATTCTAGTAGTTGGTTTATGATTTCCCTAACGTTAACAAGTGAAATTGATGTGTTAAATTGAAAAAAAATTGTTGGGGAACATTTCACATTACCACCCCAAATCTCCTTGCATTTTTTGATCAGGACTTCCCCACTCAACCATATCACAACCATGCACTTCACCTTGAAGTCCTGGTTCTTAAAAACAAAGTTAAGAGGGTCTTGGTGGATGGGGGTGCAGGTTTCAACATCTGTTATCTCAAGCTCATTAATTATCTGGGATTCTCTGAGGATTCCATTGAAAAAGGCAAGGGAATCACAATTAGAGCTTATGATGATCAAGAAAGAGTGTCCCAGAGCACTATCCAACTCCTTATCCAAGTAGGGTCGGCCATTATGGAAACCACATGCTAGGTCCTTGACCTTGATCTGCCTTATAATATCCTCTTGGGATGTCTGTGGATCCATGGGATGCAAGTAGTTGCATCAACCTTCCATTAGTGTGTCAAGTTCTTATACCAAAATCAAGATGTCACAATCTATGGTGATCTTGAGCCCTTTTCTTATTACAAAAACCTAGAAGCAAAATACTATAAAATCCCCCAAGTTTCAAAGAACGATGAAGGCCCTTCAACTCTGTATATAGACCCAACCAACATAGCCTCCACTTCTGGGACAAAGACACCCGCCATTCTTGAAATATCTGAAATCAAAGTCATAATCCAAGACAATGGGTGTGGGGATTACAAAATTAAGAAAGGAGCCTTTGTGGTAGGGGAGCTACCTCAATCCCCTAGATCCCATGGATAGCCACAACTCGCCAATACAACAACTCAAACCTTTAGAGCGGATCCCTCTCAATTCAAAAGTTGGGATGATCTAGGCTGAGAAGTGGTGGATGAGAGAGACATATCCAGTCTCCTCTATCAAGATGAGGGACATGTACCAGCCCTTCCTATGGATGATTCCAACAAAGGACTTCAATTAATGTTGGGAATGGGATATAACAGGAATGAGAGTCTTGGAAAGAACAACAATGGCTTATTGGAACCTATCATTGTTCAAAAGTGCATGAAAAATATTGGCCTTGGGTTTACCCCTTTGAGTGTAACCATACATGGAAGAAGTCCCTCGGTTAAAGAAGTTAGGACTTCCCCTCAGCTATCGGTAGCCACCCTTTAGTTACCAGTATCTACAGGTCCACCCTTAGATAACTTTACCTTTGACATAACCAATGTGTGTAGTAGTGACAAGGATCCCATAACTGGATTACATATGCTTTTCAAAGATTCCTCCCTATTAATGATCAACACCCTATCTTTTAAGTCAGACCATCAAACCCATGAGATAAACCTTGTTTATCCTCAACTCATCAATTACAACCAATGTGGACCACCAATTTTGGACACATTCGAAAAGGATGAGGTGCTCTCGAAATTCATGGGATTCCATGATACGATACTATGTGGAGATCATAAATTTGGGCTCAACATCATACTGGATACTCAAGCCTATTATGGGGAAACGATTGAATCCTTTAGTTGCAAATTTCAAAAATTGAGAATAATCTCAAGGTCTTTGAGTGATAGACACACTGTGGCACTCCCTAAACCAAAAACAGTAAAAATAAAGGACACATCTCACGGTGAAAACCTCTCTAAGGTTTCAGAGGATGAAGGATTCAACCTTCCTCTCAGTTCTCTTCATCAAGAAAAGTTAGTAGTGCTAGCAGAACAATGCAATCCAGTCAATCTAGGAATGGAAGAACTACCACACATAATATTCTATGCTGAGTCACTTCTCACAGAAGAACATGAACTCATAGCTGCATTCCTAAAGGAAAGAAAGGTAAAATTCACATGGAATTATGTCGATATGTCTGGGCTTGATCCAAAATTTGTAGTTCATCACCTAGCTATATATCCTAAAGCGAAGCCTATGAGACAAAAGTTGAGAAAAATGTATCCTCAGATAGCATTGCTGGTCAAAATGGAATTACAAAATATCCTAGATATAGGATTCACATGACCGATCGACTATCTAGAGTGGGTCTCGAACCTTGTACTTGTTTCAAAGCCCACTGGGGGAATCCACATCTACACTGACTTTGGAGACTTAAACAAAGCATGTCCAATGGATGAATTTCCACTTCCAAACATTGACATGATCGTGGATATTATGATAGGACACAAAATGCTATCATTAATGGGTGGATTTTTAGGATACAATCAAATCATGATAGCCAAGGAAGACCAGCACAAGACACCTTCCACTTATCCGTGGGGAACATATTTCTGGAATATAATGCAATTCGGGTTAAAGAACGGAGGAGAAAATTATGAGAGGGCCATGACTTTAATATTTCATGATATGATCCATAAAACTATGGACGATTATGTGGATGAAATACTAGATAGATCAAAGAAGCAACAAGATCACATACACACTCTAAGATCCATTTTTGACAGACTAGAAAAGTACAAGGTCCGACTTAATCCAAAGAAGTGCGTCTCCGGAGTGCAATCAGGCAAGCTCTTGGGGTACATCGTGTCAATGAAATGAATTGAGGTACATCCCACCAAAGTCAAGGCAATCCTTGAACTGGAGGCACCCAAGACATTAAAGCAGCTAAGAGGCCTACAAGGAACACTCTAGTCCATTCGTTGATCCATAGAGCAACTAGCAGACAAGGGGATCCCATATTCTCATATACTCCACAAGGGGGTAGCATAAAAATGGGGTGAGAAATGTGACCAAGCGTTCAACAAGATCAAGGAGTATTTTCTCACACCACCAATCCTTATGCCACCAATTCTAGGAACACCATTGATCTTATACATATCAAAAACAACGACAGCCCTTGGCGCTCTCTTTGCACAACACGATAAAAATGGGAAAGAGAGAGCTATATATTACATCAGAAGGACCATGGAGGGGAACAAGATGAACTACACACCCATTGAGAAATCTTGCCTAGCAGTCATGTTTGTAGCTCATAATTTTAGACATTACATTCTAGCGCATCAGATTGAGCTCATTGCAAAAATAGACTCGCTCAAGTACCTAATTTCCAAAGCAACTCTCACAGGACGAATGGCTAAGTGGGTTATGATCCTAACGGAGCATGAAATTGAGTATGTAGAATGCAAGGCTATCAAAGGACAAGCAATCATAGATCAACTGGTAGAAGCACTAATATATGTAGAGAATCCACTGGTTTCAGATTTCCCCGATAAATCAATCTTCAACCTTAGTGTAGTAGATAATTGGAAGATGTACTTCGATGGATCCTAAACAACACAGGTCAGGAGCGAGAATCTTCTTCATCACTGCATAAGGGGACTGCATACCTAAATCATACAAACTATCATTCTCAAGCACAAACAACATCACAGAATAGAAGGCCCTTGTCATAGGGCTGATAATTGTAGTGCAGTGGCAAATCATGGCACTTAAAGTCTACGGGGACTCACAATTCGTAATCAACTAGGTAAACAATGAATATCAAACAAAGGATGAAAAATTGACTCCATACAAAAATTTGGTAGAAAGTCTCAAGGAGTCCTTCATTGATATCACATTTGAACAAATACCTAGACAAAACAAAAGAGCAGCGGATGCAATGCCTACGATCGGATCACTCCTAGAGATTTTGCACAATGTCCCAAAACAAGAATTCCTCATAGAGCAGCTTTTCATACCAGCATTCGAGATACTAGAGTCTGAATTGGTGTGTGAAATAATTGGTCTCGGTGATCCTTGGTAACATGATATTTACACTTCCCTAAGAATAGGAGTTCTCCCTGCCAACATAACCCCAAACCTCAAAAGAGCCTTTGTCAAAAAGTCATCCTGTTTTGTCATCTTAGGAGATACCCTGTACCATAAGAGCTTTAAAGGGACCCTTTTACATTGCCTCAACACTGAGGAGGCCTTGACTACTTTAAATGAGGTACATAATGGAATTTGTGGTTCACACTCGAGTGGTATGACTTTGGCCAATAAACTGTTGAGGATAGGATAATATTGGCCTACCATGGAAAGAGAAGCACATGACTATGCTAAAAGGTGTTTGCAATGTCAGCACCATGGGAACCTCATTCATGCACCAACTTAGGAGCTCAATCCAACTATCACACCTTGGTCCTTTTCATAGTGGGGGCTCGATCTCATTGGTAAAATCACCCCCACCTTATCCAATGACCATAATTTTATCATCACCGCCATAGAGTACTTCACAAAGTGGGTGGAAGCCATTCCCATGACCTACATTACAGGAAAGCAGATATCCAAGTTCATCCTGAACTACCTCATTTTCCGATACTATGTCCCTCAAGCCTTTATCTCAGATAATGGGACACCTTTTAAAAATTAGGATGTTCGTGACCTATGCCAAAAATTCAATATCCAACATCACTTTTCCACTCCGTATTATCCCCAAGGAAACAACCACACAAAAGCTACCAATAAGACCATCCTAAAGATCCTCAAGAAAATAGTCAATGATGTTGGTCATGACTGGCATTTGCAACTGAATCCCACCTTATGAGCCTATCGCACAAGCATGCACACACCAACAGGTGCCACCCCCTTCTCCCTAGTCTACGAATCAAAAGCCATACTCCCCATTGAGATCGAGCTCCCATCGTTGAGAATATCACTACAAAATATCATAACATATGAAGAATATCGGGTCTCATGATTAAATGAGCTAGAACTAATAGATGAGTGGTGCACAAATGCCCTAAACCACTTGTAAGTCTATAAAAACCACCTCAAGTGAAGCTACAACAAGAAAATCAGGAGGGAGACCTTCCAAGTCGACGAGCTAGTACTGAAGGAAAATAAGAAAAATGTGCCAAATCTAGCTAGCAAGGGAAAGTTTGAGCCCAACTGGTTGGGACCATTCATCATTACAACAAGCTACAAATCAGGGGCATATCAACTATCAATACCCAAAGTTCAACCTCTGCAGGAGCCCATGAACAACTCTCATCTCAAAAATTTTTACGCTTGATCTTTTAAGGGTAAAACCAAAAATACAAAAAAATACAAAAATATAAAGATAAAAAAATAAAAATCAGAAAAAAGGATAAAAAATCATCCTCTAGTGAAAACCACTTAGGTGGCACTTTGGGCAAGTACCTTGGTGAAAACCTAGCAAACAGGTGCCTTGTGTAAATAAAGCACTCTCCATCCACCAGGATCTTCATGACTTTTTTTGCATCATTCATCCATCACACTCCCATTGCATTCCATCACATCCCATATCCCCTTCCATCCATCCATCCATCCATCCATCCATCTACATATGTATCATAGCTTGGTCCTGTGTTCGTATCGTGATCCCTCCTAGTACTACTTGGCATATTACCAAGGTCAGTTTGTCTTTCCTTTATCGAAGTAGTCTATTGCATCACACTGGGGGCATGTTCTTTTACTTGCATCAGATCGGATTCATGTAAATCCTTGAATTCATCCTTAAAATCTTAGAAAATCCAAAAACATTCATAAAATCAAATAAAAAAATCCAAAAACATCCAAATCATATCAAAATCCAAAACATGTAAAAAATCCAAAAAAAAAAAGTGGAGTCATTTGGTCGAACTATGTTGTCTCTGAGATTGAATGTAGGCAAGGTGGATCTTTGATTATCCCCTGAGACATCCTAGGTCAGTCCTTTAGGAGTTTGTCATAATAAGCTGGCAATTCATCATTTGTTTATATCTTCGTCTTGTAAATTGGTCAAGTCGTCAGTTGAACTATGTGGTCTCTATGTGTATAACGTAGGCAAGGCTAGTCTATTGATCAGCTCACGAGACCCCTAGGACAGGTCTTTAAGTTATTCTCTTGGTCAAAAATTAAAAGACCCCCCAAAAATCTCAAAATCTCAAAATCCCAAAAACAGCCTCAAAACATTTCAAAACACCAAAAACATTCAAATATTTGAAAAAATGCATCCATCTCCATCTCGCTCTCATCCGAAATAATCTCATTCATAATAAATCAATCATGATTTTCATCCTTTGGTAAGTCAATCAGAAGCAATTCTAGCAGGTTTAAAAGTAAAAGCTCAATCATCAAAGTGTCAAGTCTTGGTCAATAAGTAAAAAATTTGGTCAACTATTGGTATCAATAGCTTATCATCCAGTCAATCCTATATCACCTGATCACAACATGTCCTAGAATTCATCCTTCCTAAAATGGCATCAACATTAGGCATCACTGCAGTTTAGTCTTGGCTAGAGATATGAAGAACATTAGCTTGTTTTTTTTTTTTTATCTTTGTCTTTTTGACTTATCTTATTTTAAGCTCATTCCAATAACCTCTCAATGATGCCTAGTCAAAATGGTTTAGATAGAAAGGAATGGGGCAACGATCGTTATCTTTTATCTATTGTGCTTGTTGGATGTCCTTGTAATATAACTTGGTCATGTTTACTTTGTTTGTTTTGTAGGGAAGGTGTTTTAGATGTATTGTTTACCACATAGGAAGGCTTGCTTTTCTATGTTTTGGGCCGAGATGTTTAGAATATCTGAACTACATTCTAAATAAGGCTCTGTATGTCATGTGTGAATAAGAGTACTCCTATCTAATTACGGAGTCAAAATCCATCACACTAAGTGCAACGCCATCCTGGTTTCTTATACCTTGATGCACTGTACCTATGTATGTTATCAAACATAAGGAAAGTTATGCTCTTTACTTCTCCCTTCCTTGGATAAGCAGTACATCACCATCACTCATCGTCATATCTAATAAAGTTTCGACGACTCATAGATTTGTTGGACTTTTGCATCATCTCAAATTCAAGGGTTGATCCCTCTCATTCTTCTATCATCTTTCACACTAACATATTATCATGACATGCATCCATCCTGCATTCATAAAACATCTACAATCTAATCCTATATAATCATTTCATATCATCATAGGACATCATCATCCATCTCATCCATCTCACATGCATTGCATCATCATTTGAGTTGTCTAGGATAATATAGATTTGTTATTCTAAGAATCTTAAAAACATCTCATTTGCATCATCATCATCATATAGATATGTTAGTCTAAGCATCCGTACATCCATCTTGAACCTCTTTGTTGCGATATCGACCCTTAAATTCAACTTTTCGCTCAATCTCTCGAGGGGGCAATGTGCCAACGTACTTCTTTCCATTGGGGCATCCAAAAAAACCATAATTTTTTTAAATTTTGATCTTGGCGGCATCATTCTTTGAATCAATGCAACAGGTACATTGCTTCAAAAAGGGGAAAAATGTAGACATGAAAATAATCCTAACTAACATCATGCATCTAATTATGATCAATTAACATCATTTCCTATATTAATCAAATAAATAAATTTATTTGATTAATTCACTAAGGTGCATCATACTTGATTAAATAAATCAAATTATTTAATTAATCCCTCAAGCTCCTCTCATCTGATTTAATAAATCGAATCGATTAAATCAAATGTCAAAACCCCTAAATTCCTTCAAGTTAATTAATTTGAATTAATTAACCTCTTATCCTAATTATCCATCCTCTAGGTTTTGACTCAACCCGGGTCAAACCTAAACCCTTGACTAACCCACCCACTTGCACATCAAAGTCATTTTAATTAATTATCTAATTACCCCTATTTTCCCTCACAAGGCATATTCCCAAGGAATTTTCCCTCATTAACTCCATTTTTTTGACTTTCTTGCCCAAACAAATTTCCCCCCAAAATGTCTCAACCATATGCATTTTAAGCCATTTTTCAAATTTCAAATCCACCTAATTGCATTTACTTGAACATTCTCCAAAATGTGCTCATTCCTCCTCCACTAGCATGTGGACAAGTGGCACCTTGCCATTGGCTCATGATTAGTCTCACATTCCTCCCATCTCTCCATCTTTCAAACCTTTAACCTATAAATTCAAGACACTTCTACTCCAAATCCATCTACAATCTCAAGCATTTTCATTATCATCCACAATTTTAGTATTCTCACTATAGGCATTTTAGAGTTCATCAATTGCATCTTTGCATCATTATCATTTGGAGCTTATCAAGGGTTGGGAAAGAGCTACTTTCCCTATCAAAGTAGAACCAATCCACTATGGGATAGGTATATGTTTTTGTATGCTTTCATTTAGTTGATTTTCTTTGGTATTTCATAGTTTTGTTTACATATGCATCATGTTTAGATATCTCCTAGGAGCATTTGATTGTCTTAGTTTAAACTAACCTATTCTAGTGTGTGTTGATAGTTTAAGCTATTTTGTAGATTTAGATGCTTACAAAACATAAGAAAGAAACAGTCTCACAACTTCAATTCTAGCAAGAGGAGAAAAAGTTTCTTCAAAGTGAATTTCTTCCATCTGAGAGTATCCTTTGCATACTAGTCTTGCTTTGTTTCTGATAAATTCAACTTGTTCATTCAGTTTGTTTCTAAAGACCCATTTAGTTCCAATTACATTTTTGTCTTTAGGTCTAGGAACAAGAATCCATGTATTATTCTTCTCAATTTGTTGTAGTTCTTCTTTCACTGCTTCAATCCAATGTTCATCTTTGCATGCTTCATTGACATTACTTGGCTCAACCTTTGAAATTAAACAATATTCTTCTGCAATTCTTCTCCTAGTCTAGACAGCTTTGTTCTTATCTCCTATAATCTTATTTTATGAATGATTTAATCTCACATACCTTGGAGTCTTAGAGCGTTCTTTAATTTTAGGCTCTTGTGATCTCTCTTCTATACTTTCACTAGTCTCTCCTTCTTCTTGATCTTCTTGATTCACGAGAACAATCTAAATTTGATTTGAAGTCCGACTCTTGTTTGTACTGTCATTCTAATCATAAGAATCATATCCACAGGTTTTGGAGGGTCTAGCAATGTCTTCATCAACCTTAACATTTGCACTTTCAACCATTTTATTAAATCTCTTGTTGTAGCACCGCAGGCCTTACTCCAAGTAGAATAACCAAGAAATTCTAGCATCAAACTTTCCTATATCTTCATCTCTCCTGATATAGAATTTACTCCCAAAGATTTTGAAATATCTAACATTAGGCTTATGACCAAACCATAGGTCAAAAGGAGTCTTACCAGTATTACCTTTGATTTGTACTCGGTTAAGGATATAAACATCAGTTTTCACAACTTCTCTCCAATGGATATGAGGGACATTTCCTTCCAATATCATAGTTCTAGCAGCATCTTAAACTGTCCTAGTTTTCCTTTCCACAACTCCATTCTGTTGAGGGGTCCACGGTGTAGATAATTGTCTCTTTATCCCATGTTCTTCATAAAAATAATCAAACTCACTGGAAGTAAATTCACCACCTCTATATGATCTCAGACACTTAATCTTCAGACCTGTCTCTGTCTCAACCATAGCCTTAAAAATATTGAACTTTTCTAGAGCTTCAGATTTCTCCCTTAAGAAACTAACCCACATCATCCTAGAGTAATAATCAATAAGAAACATGAAGTACCTGTAACCTTGTAGAATTTTGATTCTAGTAGGACCACACAATTCAGTATGCACAAGCTCCAACAATTCATTTGAACAATGTTGTTTGCTCCGAAATGAAATTCTAGTTTGTTTTCCTGAAATTCCTTGCATATGGTATTATTAAGCTTCACCAACTTAGGAATATCTCTCACAACCTATGAGGAACTTATCTTGATAATATTGTCAAAGTTTACATGACACATTCCTCTATGCCACAACCAAATTTCATCAACTTGAGAAATCATACAACTTTTTCTAGAAGCATTCATATGAAAGATGTTACCTTTTTTTTTAGTACCTGAAGCAATCACATTTACAGAACTTCCTAGTATGCTACATTTTCCATATTTGAATTGAATATTTTATCCATTATCAACCATCTGTCCAATACTCTAAATATTATGCTTCAAACCTTCAACATAAAGAACATCATCAGTATTATGCTTACCATCAAAAGAAATACATCCTCTACCATGGATTATACCACCATTGTTATCACCAAATCTTACAACACCACCATCATACTTTTCCAGGCTTACAAATTTACTTTTATCACCTATCATGTGATGTGAATATCCACTATCAATTACTCATTCATATTTTTCTTCAACTCGAGCAACTAGAGCTTTCTCCACATTTGTACAACTAGCAGATTCAGTAGAGACATGATTATTTTCCTTGATAGAAAAAAATACAAACTCATCTTAACTTACATTCCCTTTGTCAGATTCATCATCTGTCACACCTTCATCAGCAACATAGTAACACTTCTTTTGAAATTTAGGCTTGTAAGGTCTTGGCTTAGGAACTCTTTCTGGACAACTTGATGCAAAATGAACTATCTTATTTCAAGGAAAACATTTAATAGGAAACTTTCCTTTATACTTACCTTCTCCTCTGGCTTCCCTTTTGACAATAAGTGTTTCAAGCTCATCCATTTCTCTTTCTTCTTCTTCAATTTGTCTCATTTCTTCCTCATATCTGAATACCTTTCTAGAAGAACTTTCACCCAGATCATATCTCTGATTGTCTCTCTCGGAAGTAGTAGCTTTAAATGAAGATTTTGTCTTCAGAGGGGCATAACCGAATTCACTCAACTCAAAAGAAGTAAGTTTACCAACCAACATATCTCTAGTTGTATTTGTCACAGTTCAGAGCTCCTCAATGGCTATAGATTTGATTTTATATGCATTAGTCAAGGATCTAGGCACTTTAGCAACAATTTCTAATTTTCCCACCTATCCACCAACACATTTGATACCACGCACAATTTCATTCACTCTTTGCATGAAAGTAGCAATATTCTCATCATTACCCATTTTCAATAGTTCCTATTTTCCTTTCAGATTCTATAGCTTAACCATCTTCACATTAGCATCACCTTCATATATAGTTTCCAACTTTTTCCAGATCTCATAAGCAATCCTCAGCTCCATAACATTCATCATCTTAGAATCAGTCAAAGCACTCAACAATGCTTCCTTAGCCCTAATGTTATATTCAACATCCATAATCTTAGCAGTAGTAGTAGGACCATTCTGAGGAATAACATACCTATAGCATGTAATGTTCCAGTAGGATTCACCAATGCATCTCAGGTGACACTCCATTCGAGTCTTCACAGAGAATAATTTGTTCCATCAATTCTCAGACTATCCTACTTGCATGTCACCATCTCGAATCACCTCAAGCTATAAAATTCTTCCAAGGAACCTGCTCTGATACCAATTATTGGCAACACAAGGGTAGACAATTGAGAGGGGGGGTGAATAAGTTGTCTCATAATTTCAAACTTATTAACCTTTATTCTTAGATCTTATTAATAACAGTGAAAACATGAATCAACAACACATCAAAAACACACATAACACCAAAATTTTTGCGTGGAAACCCTGTTAGGGGAAAAACCACGGTGGAGGTTAATCCACAAGCTATACCCTGTTAAAAGTATAAGAATAATATATGAGGAATGCACATGCGTTTAGGTGCACTGCCTAGAGCTCACTACTCAAAGGAAGACTCACTGTCTTACATAAAAAATTCAAATTAAATCCATCTAAAGAATTTGAACTAAGAAATTAGCATCTTCTAATGCTTGTGTATAGTTCCGGTTAAGCACATGAACACTTCTTCACTTTCTTTCACTCTTCTTCACACTCTGCTCTGCCTTCGAATGATCAGAACCTTTTTCGCACATTGCACTCTCGTACTTCACACACCACACACACACCAAATGAAGAAACAATCACTTATATATATCCGTAACAATAAATTACATTGGTTCATGTCGGCTTCAACAAAATAATAGAAAGAATGCAAATTGTCAGCCCAAAACAATAAATATTATCAATGCATATCAACCACGACCAACCACAACATAGTAGAGACCCAAAAACATGTTCTCGAACACAAAAAACCTTCAAAGATTCTTCCTCGAAGATCCACAACACGCTTCAAACACCTTGTCAGCCATGAAAATGCATGAGAAAATATCGGATCGCGAGCACAATGATCAATGCAGAAGTGTAACAGAGATAGAACATGATCTAGAAATGTACATGGATACCACAGTAACATGCTCAACAATTCTGATTATCAGATACACTTTGTGATTGAGGATTTTTCTGCAAGGATCTAATTAGATTAGCATACATATACATGCAATAGAAATAAAACCCACAATGACAATATAATGCATGGGAGAATAAAGAAGGAAAACATGAACTAAAATGAAATGAGCTCACCAAACCATTCCTCCTCCATGGCTGACTTCCATTGCACCTTCTAGCTTGTTGTGATGATGAGTGTGCCCTTAGATTGTGATGAGAAAACTCTACTATATGGCCTAGCCCTAAGCAAAGTTTTGAAGAATTTACTATAAACTATGCAATAGAAATTAAATTATAAATGCAAGTAGTTGAAATGACAGCTCTAGAGTTTAAGAGAATGCAAGAAATATTAAGATTAAGCAAATAAAAATTCAAGAGATCAAGAGGTGTCGAAATGAGAACAAAATTGACATTTTATAGAAAATGCAATTTTGGATGGACAAACGAGATGAGAGATTGAGAAATGCCCTAGAATCAATGGTCAAGATTCAAAAATGACAACTCTCAATTAGGGTTAGGTTAAGATTTTTAAATGAGTGGGCAAGATTTAATTTAAGAAATTAAACCAAGGATGGAGAATAAATGTGACAGTGAGATGAAAATTAGTAAAAATCAAGAAGATAATGTTTGAACAAGAAGATGAGATTTAGAAAATCAGTAGTTTTAGCAATTACATGAATTGTAGAAGAATATTACCATTTTGTATTAAAATTTAATTCAAAATATGGATTTAGTGAGATAGTAAATAATTGATTTTAAGATTATTTACTAAAAGAAGAAGCAATTAACCATGTGAAGCCATTTTTAAATAAATTGTTTTATTTAAAATGAGGGAAATGCCAAATAAGGTAATTAAATAATTAGAAATAATTATTTAATTTAGAAGAGGTGATTGATTAATTAAATAAATTAATAAATCTATTTAATTAAAAGAGGATTTGGGAATTATAATATAGTTTTTAAAAAAATAAGCCCTAGCTATGTGCGCAGGCTCTCCTGGTGTGAACGGTGGCGACGCGGCCCTGCGGACTGCGACGGGGACTGGTGAATAACCTGTTGGTGCAACTACGAAGGGAAATGCATGTCGACCTCTTGGATCAAAACGGGGTGGGAGAAGTGCGACGACTATGGTAGGCCATAGATGCTATGACCTCCATTCAGGGGCTTTGCTGGAGCCTCCTCAAAGTGGTGTTTCTCTTGCACAGGCCCTAGATCCCTTGGCTACGAAATCTTGTGGGGATTATTTAGGCACAACCTCTACCACTCCGGTCTTTGGTTGCAAAAAAAAATCTGACCCCTACCATGTGTGCACGGAGTTCTGTTGGGTGCACACTCAGACTACTATCCCTTTCTCACCCCGTCCCATGAATCCTCCTACCTTGACCCCTTTACCAAATCAGGGTAATGGCTCTTAGCTTGGAAGCCCTCGGTTTTCCTTTGGGGACTCTGAGGTGGTCTTCTTTGATGAGCTGATGGATTTCTACTTGACAAATGACTGTATCGATGTGATGGCAGGGGATTTTGGTAGTCATTCTATGGTGGTGTGGTGCATGCACAAGAACGCATTGGTTACTTCCATCCTCGAATGGATTAAGTGCATGTGGAGCAATCTATCTACCCCTATTGTTGAATCTTTAGATTTTGTTTTTTTTTTTTTGGTTACATTTTGTTCTATAGAAGATTGCAACTTCGTTTTACATAACGGGCCTTGGTTCTTCGAGAATTCAGGTCTCTTTATCTCCCCATGGTCGCCTTTCTTTGATCCGACCATGGCCAAGATCACTTATATCTCTGTCTGGATTCGGCTGTACAATCTTCCTTTGGTGCTGCACAATGTGGATCTTCTTAACACTTTGGTTGACCAGGTGGGATCCTTTGTCAAGATCAATCCTGACATGGTGGCTTCTAATCGTCATTTTTATAGGGTTTGTTATTTGGTGGATATTTCTAAACCTCTAACTCATTCTGTTAGGGTCCATTCCACACATGGTGTATGGACTCAATTTATAAATTATGAGGGTTTACCATTTCGTTGCTTTCGCTGCAACCAGCTGGGTCATAGAATTGATGCTTGCACTCTTCAACGTCCGGCTGGGGCAAGGAATGTGTGCTTGAAGAAGTGGGTTAAGAAGGATGGCACTCTGAATTTTGATTTTATTTGGCAGAATCATGGAAAAAAATTTGAGCATCCTCTGGTGCCTGAGTCGGATCCTATTCAGCCTCCAGCTCCCTCGTCCCCCCTGCATGCTCCTATTCTTGATATTTCCACTACTTCCCCCTTGGAGACAGAGGATGAGGGTTCTGATTCAAATGGGACCTTTCCTTTCATGGACGACTTGGAAGATCAAAACCAGGCCTATTTGGATGACTTTTCTTTGGCTCCGTGTCAAAAACTGGGTATATCTCAGTCTGATACTAGTAAATCTAAACCTGATTATGGATCTAAACGTAAGGTTGGTAGGAAATCTGATGGAGAGAGGCTTCGTAGAGAATGTTTGGAAGTGGTGGAGGCTAGTTCGCAGTGGACTCTGGAAGCCATTCTCCTCCGAAAATATCGAAGGGCTTAATTTTGGTTGTGGGATTTTCACTTATTCTTCCACATGATTGTCTTTGTTTTTTGGCTGTTGGTTAGAATTTGTCTTAGCTCCTGGCTTCTTTGTACGTTTCTTCTATCTTCTCTCCATTTTTTCTTTCCTTGAATTCCTCCTTTCTGTGAGGCTCTTTTCTGTAACCTTTTCTTTTTATTTAATATAGGGAGTGGGCCCCTCAACCCACAAATTACAGATAAAAAAAAAAAAGAGGATTTGGGAATTAGTGACATATTAAATAAATAAATTAAAATGTATTTATTTAATAATCAAGAGGATATAAATTATAAAGATTAATTAAATAAATTGGGAACTTTATTTAATTATGAGAAGACTTTAGATAATTAGTGACACATTAAATAGATAAATAAGATCTATTTATTTAATAATCATGGAGAATAAAATGATATGAATTAATTAAATAATTATGAATTATTTAATTAATAGTCGAAAGTGAGCTAGAAACATAATTAAAATGTCATAATTATGTTAGGACGAAAAGTGGTAAAATAGTGCTTGCTGGCCTAGGTCATTTTTATGTGTCTACATTTTCCCCTCTTTGTCATAATGCAATTTATCACGTTATGGCAAAGAAAACAAGTCCAAAAATGCCCTAACGAAGGTACGAATTGCCTATGCCCCCTTTGGAAAAAAATATGAATTTTGGCCCGGGGTCAGAAAAATTTGGAAAGTGTCCCAATTAATCAATTTAATGACCAGAGAAACAATGGTGTGATCAATTTCGAACACAAAGGATGCTTAGCCAGTCAACATGCCTGATAAAGGCGGTCAAAAGAGCCTTCAGTAAAATCCCACTAGGTCAAACCCTAATTTTCAACCTATAAATAGGTTGAAAAAGCCAAACCAAGTGTCATTTTCATATTTTCTATTCAAAATTTCCAGAGATCAGAGCTCGAGGAGAAGATGGTGATTCCCGCGACAAACCACCGTGGCTACTGCGTGCAGACATTCCGATGACTTGAGGGCACAAAGGCACCGGTAAGTACCCTATGCGACCTTTAATTTTTTTGAATCTCACACATTTATTAGGGTTTCATGAGGGGAAACAAATGCGTTGCGATGCAAATGTCTTCAGGTAAGCCACAATCGCCTTCGCGTTTGACGCATTTGATTGTGTCACAATGCAAGTGCAATGGGTAGGTAGGTTAAAGGTTAAAAACGCGCAACTGCGAAGGCAAACAACACAAGTGCCAAAATGCAATGCATATGTGGGTTTCCATGACGCAAGTGCCATGTTGCAATGCAAACACAAGGTCTAACGATGCAATTGCTATTAGATGACGCAATCATTCTACGGAATGATGCAATCACTATAAGGACGCACAATTGCTAGATGGAATGACACATTCGCGATATTGCGATGCAACTACGAAATGGAGAGCCGCATGTGACATAACAAAACACTGGTGCAGGCTCTTGTTTTACATGCATGTTTGGTTTCTCAAATAGTAATAATGTGCCATTGTGCTGACCCATGTGTGCTAATCCTTGTTTCTGCGTGTGTAGAGAAGATTAGTTCCCATATATACACGAGAGTTCAGACCAACCACTTATGCTTTTAAAGATCGATTGAGTGATAGGGAGAGACAATGGTTGATGAGACATGGGGTATACTACGTCACCTATATGCCCATTATTCGGGCAAACATGGGTTTACTGATGACACTTTGTGAGAGGTCACACTCAAAGACATGTTCGTTTCAGTTACCGACAGGAGAGGCTATGATTACCCTGGAGGATAATTATCGCATTCTACGCATCTCGATCAGTGGGGAGAGGGCAGTATACATATTAGATTAACCTGTTAATCCTCTTGTGGTGTGATGAACAAGATAGCAACCGCTCAGCCGTGACCAGTATGCGACTCATCAAAATATAGTTTCCATGGTGACGTAGGCTTTGCATGAAAGATAGAATCATCAAGAAAATAAATTATCAGTGGATGAGTGCCTTGGATGGGTGCATCTGCAAGCTGATCTGCTATTACCTACCCTTTTATAGCCTTGCGCTCAACATAGTGTATGCCATATTCACTTAAAATCATGACCCACTTTGCTAAATGACCTATCAATGCTGCCCGACTTAGGAAATACTTTAGTGGATCAATCTTAGCTACCAGGTGTGTCTCATGTCTCAGCATGTAATGTATTAGTTTTTGTGATGCAAAGAAAATTGCAAGGCATGCATGTTCAATGTTTGTATAGTTCAACTCATATCCTATTAGTGTGTGACTGATTTAGTAGATGGCTCTTTCTTTTTCCTCATGGTCATTTTGTGCCAATAATGCCCCCAGTGCGTTTGTAGTTGCAGAGACATACAAGATCAATGGCTTGCCTTCAATTGGTGGCATTAGGATAGGTGGTGTTAATATGTATTCTTTGATTTGTTCAAAGGTTGTCTAACATTTGTCTTTCCATACAAAGGGAATAATTTTGTGTAACAAGTACTGAAATTGTTGACACCCGTCTGCCAACTATGCGATGAAGCATTGGATGGATTGCAGTCTACCCTGAAGTGTTCTCAGCTCACTAATTCCTTTTGGTGGAGGCATGTCTAGTATTTCTTTCACTTTTGCAAGATCAACCTCAATGCCTCGTCGTGAAATTATGTAGCCCAATATCTTTCCTAAAGTGACCCCAAAGACACATTTTTTTGGGTTCAAACGAACCTTGTAATCCTCTAGCCGTCTAAAAAAAATTGTTTAGGACTTTGAGATGATCTTTCCATGTCAAAGATTTGGCCAAGAGGTCATCCACATAATCTTCCATTAGTATATGCATCATGTCATGAAATATTGTTGTCATGGCTCTTTGGTATGTGGCGCATGCATTATTTAGGCCAAATGGCATGACATTCCAATCGTATGTTCCCCATGGGAAAGTGAATGTTGTTTTGTGTTGATCCTCAGTTGCAATTTGGATTTGGTTATAGCCCGAGAAACCATCCATGAGAGACAACATCTCGTACCCTGTTGTGAGATCAACAATCATGTCTATATTTGGTAATGGGAAATCATCTTTTGGGCAAGTCTTATTCAAATCTCTGAAATCCGTGAAAATACGAATTTGTTTGTTTGGCTTTGTGATGTCGGAAAGCATACAAATTGATGCGTCAAGCGTGAAGGCAAAGTTTTCAATTTCAACTTCCGTGTCAGATGAAATGGATGGACCATATTCAAATTCAGATGAGTTGAAATCATTGTCATAATAGGGCACAAAAGTATTAGCATCATGACTAATGGATGGCCTTTCAGAGGTATGGATGGTAGGTTCAGATAGGTCAGGCTCATGGGCGGGCTCGGGAATGGGGCAAGACATTTCAGATGTTGTTGAGGATAATTTATGTTCTTCTGGATCCCAAGGAATGCTTACCCATTCCTTATTTTTGGAGTGTCGATCAATAGGATCAATGTTGTATTCTTGTCAGAATATTTCTTCAAAGGGGAGTTGAATAGGGTCCAAGAATAGTTTGTCAATATCATAGTTGCTCAGGGTTTTCTCAGATCCCCATTCCCATTAATTAGAGTCAGTTTCGGTAAGGGATTCTTTGCTTGTCTCAACACTTTATGGAGCTATTACGTCCTCACTTGATAGTTCATAAGTATGTCAATCATCAGTTTCAAGTTGGTCAAACCCTAGCCCTATGTACCTTGGTCTTGCAGAAACGATAACAAGTTCTCTCCTTCCATTGTTGGCCTTTCCAAGAACACTTGTGCCGTCAAAACCTAGTGCCTTGCATATGTCATAGCCTTTTCCATAGAGATGCACTGGTAGTGGATGTAACTCTTCTGGGTCTTTTTATATGTAGTTAGCTATGTCGATAATGACTTCATTACTCATATCCCCCCATAGTGTGAAAACACTTTTTGGCGGAACCTTGAAAGTTGTTTTAGGCTTGACTGTGAAACAAAGTCTACCATAGACTTTAGGTGGCTTAGGTATTGTGGTGATACAGTAAGCCATATTCAGTTTGAATTCTTCACAACCAAGGTATTGGATCTGAAGGTCTTTACTTCGTATGAAGCTTGAGGAAGATGGTGTGGAGGAAGTTGATGGAATGGATGATTTGGTGAGTGCAGATGGGTCAATATATTTGGAAGAGGTGGAAGCCGAGGCCTCTCGATTGATGGTTACGTGGTGCTCAATAGTGGCTCGTAGATTGGTACAGTATTGAAATGGATCAGGATCTCCTGGGATAGTAATTTTAGTACCATCAAAAGGGAACTTCAGGAATTGGTGGTATGTGGAAGGAATGGCCTTTAGGGCATGAATCCAGGGATGACCAAGTAAGATATTGTAATGTGTGTCATGATCCAGGACTTGGCATGTTGTATCTATAATAACTAGTCCCACATGAATTGGAATTGTGATGAAGCCTTTAGAAGCACGTTCTTCATCATCATACACCTTGATGACAATGCTCTTGGTAGCATCCACACATGCATCAAAGAAGCTAAGAGCTTTAACCAATTTTAAAGAGCAGATGTTCAATCCTGCTCCGCCATCTACTAAGACTCGTCTAACCTTATGTTTATGGAAAAAAAACTTGATATGAAGGGCATCATTATGAGATGGTTTGGGTGAGGAATAATCACTGTCCGAAAAGGTAATGTGGTGAGGCGAATTCAAATATTCAATCATAATTTCAAAATGGTTCACATCAATGTTGGTTGGGATGAAAGAATCTTGTAGGAATTTATCCAACATGGCCTTATGTGCAGGTGAGATGCAAAGCAATTCACGAATGGATATTTGAGCGGGTGTTTTATTCAATTGCTCAATAAGGTTGAACTCTGATTTAAGGTTTGGCTGTCTAGCAGATGGTCTAGGTATCATAATTTTAGGTTGACGTGTCGAGGGACCTGGGATGGTGACCTTGCCTTTACGTGTTGTGACATTATAGTCCAGGGCATTTTCAATGGTAATAGTATTGACACATTGCTCTTCATCAGCAGCTCGCAAGTTGTTGATGATGGTACCACCATAATAATTGAAGGCATGACAGACGTGATTGGTATTCTTCGTGCCAAATGAGGAGGGATTACCAGAACCATGATCCTGCAATGGGTTCTTGTGGATTGTATGATCCAAATTAGATGCAAACGGTTGAACCCCTAACTCAATGGTATGGGTTTCAATAAGGTTTTGCAGAAGATTTCACAATTGGCGGCAAGAGGAATGTTTGTGCCCTTTGAGACGGTGGTAATCAAAAAATGCAGTATCATCCCACCATCATGGCTTGAATTGACTAGGGTCATATGGTTTAGGTTCTTCCAACTTTATGACTCCATTTTGGATAAGTTTCTTCAAGACAATTTTGATAGGTTCACCCAAAGGGGTGTATATGCGTTTTTGAAATTGTCGTGGTTGAGGCGACTACCTTTGATTAAATTGAGCAGGATTATTTTGAATAACATTGGTAGTTGGTGTGGGTGTGGTCACAGGTGCATTTTGATTTTGAACTCCTTTGATGGTTAGTACATGACCTGTTGCATTAACGGTTTTTGCATCGACCACACCGTCATTTGTGATGTGTTTATTCTTAACGCAATATTTGGTTTTGTGATTGGATTTACTTGGGTTATTGTTTGTGGTGGTGTTGATGGTTTTTCCACCATACTTTAACTCGCCTTTGGCGATCAAGGATTTCTCAAGTTGAACACCCTTTTCAACAAGATCAACAAAGGTAGTGCAACAATGGACTTGTAAGCCATACCTTAGCGGTCCTAGAAGAATATTTTGAAGAAACATGGTGACTTTCTCCCTTTTAGGTATTTCTATCAGGCATCTGCTTGCTAAGGTTCTCCATCTTTGAAAAAATGGGATAAAAGTCTCTACTGCATCCTCTTGGGTAAGTCTGCATAAGGAGGCAATGTCAATATCTGTGTCAATGTTATAGGCGTAGTTTTCAACAAACTTGTTTGACAGTTCGTCCCATGTTTTGATACCTTTAGGAAATAGTGAGAACCCCAGTGCATGGCCTACGAGACTTCTAGAGAAAAGTCTCATGAGATAGGTTTGTTCATATGCGATGTCCATGCAGTGGGTGGTGAATTCTCTTATGTGTTTAATGGGATTCATTTTTCCTTTGTATTTAGGAAAATGTGGTACCACATATCCAAGAGGAAAGGGTGGCATATACAAGGTTGTGTCAAATGGATAAGGACATAATTCATGTGACATGTAAGAATTTTTTTTGGATTGTTGCAAGGTCTCCACTTGCGTTTGAAGAGCAACAAGTTTAAGTGTGAGTGCCTCCACAATTGGGTTGTTGGTAGCATCACACATGTTGGTGATAGGTATGGATTGAGTGCCCACCTATTGTGATGAGATGTGTTGGTTTAGAATTTGTTGTTGGTGAGAAAAATGAGTGTTCTAATTTTGTGGTTGTTGGAAATGAGTGTTTTGATGAGGGATGTGCTGTTGTGTATGAAATTGAGAAGCATAAGTGGGGATATGAGATCCCACCATGTTGGACTGAATTTGGGGGCCTTGTTGACTTTGAACATGTTGATGCCCAAATGGATTGGAGGGTTGGATGCCTTGATTTCCTTGCCCAAATAGGTAATTATGGCCTTGAGGAATGTTGGTGTTTTGCCTCAAAGGAATGTTTGTATTAACCTGTGAAGAATTTGGGACATTAGGTTGGCTACCTTGAATGAAAACTCTTCGTTTATTCCTCCCAAAAGGGTTTGATGAGTTGGTTGCCATAGCATTTAAGGAGCCTAATAATAGGTTTTCTGATGTACCCATGGAACTAGATGAAGTTCCAAAGAGGTTTGAGGTGGTTGCACCCATTGTTGATCCTAACATTTGTGAAGGAATAGTGGATGTTTGTTGGGGGATGGATTGTGATGTAGTGTTGGTTTGGGTAGATGATCCCCCAATAGATGTTGTGTTGAATTTGGTAGGTGCATTGGTTGTGGTGGTATCGTGAACAAGGGAGGTAGCATTAATGTTGTTAATGACATTTTGTGAAGAGGCTCCCATGGAAGGATTGTGTGAAGAGGGTGGAATGGACATCTCACTGAAAGTATTGATAATAGAATTTCCCATGTCATTAGAAAGAGTGTTCATGTCATTAGGGAATGCATTCATGTCATTGGTGAAACCAAGAAAGTTGGTGTCTTGACCAAAAGAATCCATGAGTCTTTTCTTTCTCTATTATCTAGTTTCAACCATAAAAAGTTTTGCTCAACTTTGGGATGATGAAGGAGAATGACCTAAATATGACACTATGTTTTTGGGTTTTTTTGGAATTGAGGAATGTTATGAAATGCAAATGAGACCAAAAGGAGACTAAAGGTTTGTGAATGCAAATGATATGACACTAAAGTGAGGAGACTAATGGTATGAAAACTAAAATGAGCCTAAGATACACTCACTATTGGTAAATCTAAGGAGATGTATACTTGACCATACAAAGTTTTGGCAATGCTTCAGGTTTGGAATATCAATGGATTGTAAAAGGACTAAAGGAGGACAAAGTGAAATTTCCACACTAGACTATTGAGTGGGAAATAATTCACCAAATATATTGACTAAAAGACAAAGGGTGATTGAGTCCAATGATAACCTACTTGATAAGTAGGAGGTTTCATAATGATGAGCTAAAGGGGCTCTATAATGAATGGTTCATAAGGCACAACACTTGCTGAAGGTTTTGCAAATGGGGTAGCAAGCTAAGTGGGCTTAACCTTGGGGGAAACTCTGTGGTTAAGCGCGCTTGAGCTAGAGCAGTACTGGTATGGGTGACCTCCCGAGACAGACCAATGCTTCACCTCTATGAGCATCACCTAGATGCAATGAGTGCTAAGTGGACCATTCATTATCATGAGAGATGGGTTCTTGTGAACCACTACTCATGAATCATGGGTCAATGAGTTTGACTCCAAAACTACACAGTTGAATCCTGATAGCAATATGATAACCTACTTTTGAATACAAAGGTTTGGCAATGGATGGTAAGGAATCTACTCCTAAAATCTACAAAATGAGTGTCTAAGGATATGGTAGAGTTTAAAAATGCAGCTAATGAAAATGCAAATGGGATCCTATGGTGACTTTAAGAATGCTATCTATAATGCAATGATGAGGGAAGTTGAGCAATTCAATGTCTGGTTTGACAGAAACACTAAAGAAAGACTTGATGGAATCTGGAAAAAGACAAGTTTGGACCTCAATTTTGACAGTGAAAAGAAATTTATGAAGACTGGAAAATGTGTCACAGCAAATGCATTACGAAAGGGCAGATGTGTCCCAATAGGGTGATGGCGGTGTTTTAATTGGCAAATGCAGCTCGAAATGGCGAATCTAGCTCAATATCAATCAAATGCGGCTTGACAAAGCGATTGCGGTGTACGAGCAAGAAAATTCAATGTGATAAGGTGATTGTGGTGTTAGCAGTTGTGAATGCAGATCAACAGAGTGATTGCGGCTCAGAATTAACCAATTGCAGTTTGGCTAGGCGATTGCGTCGCAGGAAGCAAATTTGGAAAAGAATTTCAGCAGTTTGACCAGTTTGTTTTAGATTTTGGAAAGTTTGATGTTCATTTGTTGAAGTTGTCTGAAAATAGTTGGAAAACACATGGTGTTGTAAAAATGAAAAACAACCACATAGAAGACATTTACAAAAATCCTATTGTTGCAAGGATAGTATTCTTATGGATCCCACGCAGATTTTACTCCAACCGCATATCCTTAGCGAATGAATTTAGAAGCTTGGCCCCATAGGCTCCCCCTTACAGTGCACTCATTTCTCAGGGCAACCAAGCTTCCAACCTCCATGAAACTCCCATGGCAGATTGATCATCTCTACTAAGAACTATGCAGGTGTGGGTGCCTTGGCAACGACTGTTGCTGCACCAAAGAATAGAAGGGTTATGGTCACTAAAACAAAGGTTTTATTTCGAACACCCATTGAGAAGGTCACGCGAGAGGGAATATCATCCTAGTCTGCAGAGGTTACACTCTACAAGTTTTGACGCACCACAAGGGTACTGTGGAGTCAATTGCTGGTCCGCAGGAAGTTTTGTAATGCTAAGCTTTCCTTAACATTAAAATTTATATACCGGTTGGGCGTTGCTTGGCTTTAGCACATAACTGGTTTGAGTCACTTTGGTGTGAGTACTTTTTACCACCAAAGCAGGCCCAATGTCTAAGGCTAACAAAAGAGAGCCAACATATTCATAGTTCAATCAATCTTTGTTTACAAACAAAGAGAGAGCACATGAATATATTAACTCACACTTGCATTTTTTTTTAAGCCCAAATTGAAATGTGTTGTTGTGATGATTAACTAAATCACAAAAAAAAAAACAATGGTTCATTTTAACTATTTGTAGTATTGTCAAGGATGGAGTTCATTTTAACTGTTTGTAGTGTGAGCTAACTAATAGTTAATTTTAAATTCATGAAAAAAAGAGAAATGATTGTTCTTTTTAACCTTATGCAATTGTGTGATTGTTCATTTTACCTAATGAGTGAAATGCAAATTGTGAAATTAAATTAAATAAAAAATCAATAAATTTTTGTTAGAATCCAACTTGACACATGCTATCATAGAAAGATAAGTATCAAGAAAATCTCTAATCTAAAAAAAAAAAAAAAAATCCAAAAAAAAAATGAACAAACAAAATTTGCTTTACCAGTCGCCTGCGTCGCAGTAGAGCGAATGCGACGCGTTATTTGAAATGGGGTTCTTAGTTTAGCGAATGTGGCTTGGGTTATCGAATGCGTCACGAAATAGAGCAAGTGTGTCGTGACATAGCGTATGCGTTGTTGTGGGTTGCAAATGTGGCGCAATAGAGCAATTTCTTCGTAGGAGATGGCGAATGCATCATTTTGTACCTGTACATGCAAAAACGATCAAAACGTATGAAAACCTGCAAATAATGTGTCAAAAAGTCAGGTTCACCAATGTGATTGAGGATTTTTCAGCAAGGATCAGATTAGATTAGCATACATATACATGCAATAGAAATAAAACCCACAATGACAATAGAATGCATAGGAAAATAAAGAAGGAAAACATGAACTAAAACAAAATGAGCTTACCAAACCCTTCCTCCACCATGGCTGACTTCTATTGCACCTTCTAGCTTGCTGCGATGATGAGTGTGCCCTCACATTTTGATGAACAAACTCTACTATATGGCCTAGCCCTAAGCAAAGTTTTGAAGAATTTACTATAAATTATGCAATAGAAATTAAATTCTAACTGCAAGTAGCTAAAATGACAACTCTAGAGTTTAAGAGAATGCAAGAGAGATTAAGATTAAGCAAATAAAAATTCAAGAGATCAAGAGGTGTCGAAATGAGAACAAAATTGACATTTTATAGAAAATACAATTTTGGATGGACAGACGAGATGAGAGATTGAGAAATGCCCTAGAATCAATGGTCAAGATTCAAAATTGACAACTCTCAATTAGGGTTAGGTTAAGATTTCCAAATGAGTGGGCAAGATTTAATTTAAGAAATTAAATCAAGGATGGAAAATAAATGTGACGATGAGATGAAAATTAGTAAAAATCAAGAAGATAATATTTGAACAAGAAGATGAGATTTAGAAAATCAATAATTTTAGCAATTACTTGATTTGTAGAAGAATATTACCACTTTGAATTAAAATTAATTCAAAATATGGATTTAGTGAGATAGTAAATAATTGATTTTAAGATTATTTATTAAAATAAGAAGCAGTTAACCATGTGAAGCCGTTTTTAAATAAATTGTTTTATTTAAAATGAGAGAAATGTCAAATAAGGCAATTAAATAATTATTTAATTTAGAAGAGGTGATTGATTAATTAAATAAATTAATAAATCTATTTAATTAAAAGAGGATTTGGGAATTAGTGACATATTAAATAAATAAATTAAAATATATTTATTTAATAATCAAGAGGACATAAATGATAAAGATTAATTAAATAAATTCAAAACTTTATTTAATTATGAGAAGACTTTAGATAATTAGTGACACATTAAATAAATAAATAAGATCTATTTATTTAATAATCATGGAGAATAAAAAGATACGAATTAATTAAATAATTATGAATTATTTAATTAATAGTCGAAAGTGAGTTAGAAACATAATTAAAATGTCATAATTATGCTAGGACAAAAAGTGGTAAAATAGTGCTTGCAGACCTAGGTCATTTTTATGTGTCTACACACATTATCTTCTTCCATGAACACCATTTGCAGTAATAAAATAGCTGTCAGAACACAAAAAATTATAACTTGCTCAAATCTTCATGTGCACCTTTGAAACTTTCGGAGTAGAAACTAGATAGGCCTAAAAAAAACCCTTTAATCCACAACATCTCACTATCAACATACTGAACTTTCCACCATACTGATCTTTACAGCTTCATAGACAACCTGTAACTTATTTTATTACAATTTTCTCAATATCCTTGACATATACAGTCTTAAAGAAATTAATGCTAATAGTGTTGACATCAATAACAACCACATATAAGAAACTCGACGACAACATCCAAAACAAGTGAAGTATTAAAATATAAATAAGCAATCATTTACCTTGGAGAAAGTATCAAATAAATTCAGGAATTATATCATGAGAAATAGAAAATTGCTATAATTCTTGATCTAGTTGTTGAGTCTATGTCAATGTAGAATGAGATGGGAGAGAGAAGAAGAAAATACATGGATATTTTGCAAGAATTGGATCGAAGATACAACCTATGAGGATGTAGAGATGCCAAGGCCTTTCTAAAACATTAGCATAAGAAAATGGATAGCTATTTTTCCAATAATATTCAATTGAGACTAGCAGCAATGATGATTGATATAAAGGCATTGTTTATTATTTACTCCACAACAGGTGTTTTGAAGTTTTGAATGCAACACAAAGAATTACACTTAAGATGAAAAGTACCCTTTACATGATTCAAGTTGGAGTCCATTAAAAAAATATAAGGGGATTTACTTGATATATATGTATAAAGAAGTAGCCTAGGTTTGGCTATTTATTGCCCTCCATGGAGATTGTAAGGGTTTGTTCAAAAAAATTGTTCCAACAAACTATAACAATTTCAATGTGAAAATTACTACCAAAGGTTGTAATTTACACATATTTTAAAACTCATAAATGATCATACATAATATGTTTCAAATGTTTCAACCTTTGTGATGATGTGTTTTGATTCTTTAAAACAAAATAATTTGGTGAGATCTATTTATTGTGCCGATCATAGAGTTGAGTGTTGAATCTACACATGGAATAAGGTGGTTCAATTGCATTAAACTTGAAAAATATCTACATTGTCATTTTCCTTAGATATTTGCAATAATATTATGGATGACTATGTGAATACTAACCATTGCAATATTGGTTTCTTTGATCTCATCAAACATTTTAAATCTAAGAGATATAGTTGAAGTAGTCATTGTTAGTTCAATTTATTGTTCATTTCATTTTTAGTTTAACTTTCTATAAACACTAACTTTCTTTTTATTTTTTCGCATCTAAATAATTTTAAGATAAATTTAGATTTAGGTTAGTTCATGTTTGAGTGTAACTATAGAATATATTAGGTTAGTTATAGTAGGTTAGATAAGCAATTTCACATCTGAGTTTTGGAGATTTAATTTGTTCTTTAGCATATCTAAAGAATTTCACTTCACATCTTTGCCCAATTTGATAATACCAACAAAGACCCCTTGTAAAAAATCACATAGACGATTTAGCCTTTCCAATGTGGTCAAGACTTGACCCTAAAGGAATCTTGGAGTTGATCCTTCAACTTTTCAAGAGAATTATATAGATTGTTCTATTGTTGAACTTGATGTTGGTTGTGCTAATGTTTTTGGAATCAAGCAACACTGAGATGGGGGGGTGAATCAATGTTGTGCTAGTTTTTTAACTTTATTGATTTAATCCTTCAATTATTTAAAACATTCATTCAAAAGAAATATGCATGAAAATGAAACAAACAACCACAAAACCATAACACATGAATTTTTACGTGGAAACTCTGTTAGGGGAAAAACCACGATGGATGGCCAACCCACAATATGATTTGAGTATACTCAAATGAAGTTTACAATATGGGGAATGCACTTGCATTCAGGTGCACTGCCTAAAGCTCACTGCTCAAAGAAGACGCACTGTCCTAAAAAGATAATTAGATTAAATCCATCTGAGAAATTGAACTGAGAAAATATCATCTACATTTTCTTTATTATAGTTCCGATTAGGCTCAACAATTGATCTTCTATCCTTCAGACTAATTCTGCACTTCTGCTCAAACTCACAACACAAATCCTTTATGCATAAGTGAAACTGTGCATTATCGCTCTTCTTCTCTGCTCGGATTCATAAATCAAACACACAAACACTCATTCATATGCAAAAATGTTGTGAACGATCTCATATATATCTATGACTAAGAATTTAATCGCAATATGTTGGCTTCTATAGAACAAAAAAAATATTTACAACTGTTGGCTCAATCCATGAGTAAAACTTAATGCACACCAGCAAAATTCGGCTATAGCATAGAAATGATCAACATCAGCATGTACGAACACAAAAATAATTAAACAATTACTTCCCAAACATCTGTGACATGTTATATTAACGAAGTCAACTTTTGTACTGAGAAACAAAGAATTAACCAATCGGATCTTCTAACTCACACATGGATCAATACGAGGCAATAAGATTCAATAGAAACAAAAATAATATGCTAATTAACATTCCATGAGATACTTGTTGTTTGGTTAGACAATCCATCTGGCATTTTTTCAGTTTCTTCTGCTACTTCTATGCTGGCTAGTCCAATGGGGCCTCCGCCCTTCTGGGCTAAAGCTTGGATTAATCACCTGATTCCTAAAATCAATATTTTCTATTGGATAATGCTACAAAATAAGATTCTCACTATGGACAATCTTGGAAAAAGAGGAATTCAATTACCTAACAGGTGCTACATGTGCTGGAATGATGCTGAGACTGTTAATCATCTTTTTCTTCATTGCCCTTTTGTTTCGCACATTTGGGGTAAAATTTTTGAGCTTCTTGATTTGGTTTGGGTTTCCCCTACTTCTGTCGAAGACTTTTTCTTGCAATCGAAAGCTCCTTTAAAAAATCCTTTTGTGTGAAAGCTCTGGTCTTTTGTTCTACCTTTTGTGTCATGGAATATTTGGAAGGAAAGGAACAACAGAGTGTTTAGGGATATAGAGAAGTCGGAGGGGGACTTGAATGAAAAAATCGTAAGGGCTATAAAGGAAAATTTATCTTTAATCCCAAGATAAATGGTTGATAAAGCTAATTGGTCTCCTTTCGATATTGCTACGGCTGAAAAGTGGAATTCTAAATTAGCAGCGCTAAATGTCCCCACGCTTGATGTTTGTGGGAGGGAGAATGCGTGTTGGTCTTTGCCGCCCTTGGCTTGGTTGAAAGCCAATTTTGATGGTGCTACTAAAGGAAACCTTAGGAAAGCTGGCAGTGGGTGTGTTTTAAGGGACAACTCGGGGGCTTTTATTGCGGCTTTTGCTGTGGACATCGACACCCAAACTAATCATGTTGCGGAAGCTGTTGGGGCTTATCATGCGGTTAACTTAGCTTTCAAGATGAACATGAAATGTCTTTGGTTGGAGGGTGATTCAATGAATATAATAAATTGCATTCTTGGGCTTACCCCTCCCTCGTGGACCATTAAAAAGTGGATCGAAGATACAATAATCTTATTAAGTAAATTTGATAAAGTGAAAGTGTCCCACGCCTACAGAGAAGCCAATAAGGTGGCTGATTATTTCGCCAATGAAGGGGTTAAGCGGAGTGGGGAAAACACATGGAGGAAGAATGACTACCTCCATTATGAGGTGAAAGCACTAATTTATTATGATTCATTGCATGGAAGAGAAGCTTGTCTTCGTCATTATGAAGACGATAAAGATTAGGTACGTCGATTTCATTAGATTTGATGGGACCGACATCATTTTCTTTTTCAAGAAGAGTCTCCGGCACGCTTTCTAGGTGTTTGATAAAATATGCTTAAACGGGACCCAGAGCAACTGTAGGGTGTGGTATAACAGAGCTTTGAAGATGGGGGGAAAGAGAAAATGTGTGTAGCTGAGTTGCTTTCAAGAGCATAGAAAGAATGCTAAAGCCTGGGAAAGAATTGAAAAGGGAGGTTTAGTCCCGTTTCTAGAAAAGCTCCATGGTTTTGACGAGAGGATGCTGGACTATTTTGCCAAAAATTGGAAAAATGGTGAGATTGTGTTGTTTGGTAGGAATGTTAAGTTGAATGAAGAAATTATCGGTGAGATTATTGGTCTTTCGACTGAGGGAGTGAAATTTTATCAAGACCGTCGGTTCTCTGATGAAGTGGTCATAAGATTTCCTAAAAAAGACAAGGAGAAGGTTAAGTTGGTTAAGGTTGCCAATAGCTACTTTGATGTGGAGTCCATTAAATCGATCTGGAGGAAAGTTTTAAGAGTAATAATGGAGTATATCACGGTTGACAGGCACTTCACCAGGGCGTATGGTTATCACTTTGCCATTCTGAACCATTTCCGTCACAAGGTTCGTATCTCTTTGCCTTTTTACTTATTCTCTTCTTTGAAGAATTGCCTTGATGAAGTTGAAAGAAACCCTAGGAGGACTTCTATTATTCACCCTGGTCTTGTCAAGCTCATCTATGAGCATTTTCAAAAATTTACCTACTTTTCCTAAAATTGTTGATATTGGGGATTTGGATGATGAGGATACTGAAAGTAGCAGGGTGAACGACCCCATGGCCCATCCTGCTTGTGCCCCTGTTGGTCCTAATACTAGTGCTCCCCAGTCCCTGTCTTGTCAGAATGACCTTATGGATTTTGCTCCGCCTTCATGTCCTAATCTGTAGCCTTCGCATGATTGCCCTATCTCGTGTTTTGCCTCGTCGCCTTTTTCTTAATCCCCAGCCATCTCCTGGCTGCCCTACCCTAGGTTTGGTCTCTGGTTTTAAAGGTACCTAAGTTACGAAATTAGTCTCGTACTTTGCGAATTCTATGGAAAATCTTTCTGATAAACCTATGGTCAGTAAAGAGTCGGCCCCTGGTGCCCTTGCGGCTGGTGGTTTTGGGAATACCCCTAATGATTCCCCTAATCAAGATGAAATTGATTCTGCCCTGAATAAGCTCATGACTGAGGACATTGTGAGTGTGGCAGAAAAAAGTAAGGATGGCCTTTTCACTTTTCTCAAGTGGACCCAGAAGGAAGTCTGGGATTTGAAAGGCCGTAATAGAGATCTCAGCAACAGAGTCTTGGATTTGGAGCAGAAGATTAGCTGAAGTCGTAATGAGAATGAAGGACAGGGAACCCCCTTACCAAGGAAAAGACAACATTTGTAGGAGGAAAGATTGACCAGGCTCGAGTGTAATTTGTCCAAGATTGGCCAAAATATTAGGGCCACTGTGGAGAATAATCACAAAATTGCCAGGCATAACACCATTATCATCAATGCTATGGTGGAAAAGCTGCAAAAAAATCAAAAGGGCTTGCTGGTCATGGATTTGGATGCAGACAGAGGTTGCAGCAGATATGTTGTTGATGGGATTTCGACTTGCACCCGGGCTAATACGAAGAGGAAGATCCTGATTTCTTCACTTATGGTTCAAATTCTCAAGTAGGGGTTACAAGATATGAAGGATGTTGAAAAGGAGACCGAGGAGTTGATGAACACCTTGGAGTAGTGCAGTGGTGTTTGTTTCTAGCTTTTTGGCGGTCCTTTTTTTGGACCCTGTTGTCTCTTTATGCTGTCGTTTCCTTTTTGGGACAGCTGTCTGTTTGTCTGGACTTGTTTTGCTCTATCTTTTGGTGTTTTAACTTTGTGGTTTCAGGTCCCTGTAAAACCTGTTTTTCCTTTTCAAAAACATTCCATGAGATACGCAACACAAAATAATAACAAAAAATATTCATGTGAATTGATGAACACAAAACTGTTGAATGCTCTGTTCTTCCTTAACTGTTTTCAATCTAATTGCCGGTATGATCAAATGATGATGTATGGATCCAATCACTGACTAGGGTTTCCATCAATGACAACACCAAATGATATTCATAGTGTCTCTTTCGAACAATCTCCCCCTTTGGAATTGATAGCAACACTTAGTGAAAAATGATTAAGTGTTCGATCAGTACCAACATCACTACACTGCTAAAATTTCAAAAACAACCCTCCCCCTGAGATGATTATACATTTTTCACTCTACTACTCCCCCCCTTTGACGTCAATGGCAAAGGCAGGAATCCACATATAAAAAATATCAAATAAAATCTTTGGACTGTACAAGCATACAACTTACACAAACTTGAAAATATCTACAAAATCTTTCTTCAACAGAATAAAATTTGTTTCCCAAACCCTTTTGAGACTCTCCAAAATTGTTACGTGACCAGAGACTAAGTAAGATTGTGTCTTCGTAGACTCAAGGTTCATTGGATCATCAAATTCCTTAGCATCTTCAGCTTCCTTTAATGCACTTGACATTATTTCTATATTTAGACCAATTATGCCTCTAAGTTCACATGCTCTTTCAACAATTATGTCATTGTCATGCTTCAATCTCCTTATCTTGTCAAGTAGAGATATCACCCCACCTTCTAACTTTCCAACACCACCAGCTAAAGGATGAAAAGCTTCATAAATAGCAACTAACTATTTTTCAAGATCCTTAACCTTCTTCTCATTGACCTCAGTAAATTTAGACAAAGACAAACATGACTTATAAATCTTTCCACCTTCAGATAGAGCATTTTGAATATTCTTCACATAGGTGTCTAACAAAGTTTTATCTTTTGTTATCATTCCTTGCAACCTATTTAACCTTTTGGCATTAAATTCCTTCTGAACTTTAACCATGGTTGAATTCTCAAGTGACTCAAAGTGAGTACTTACAGAGTTAATGAGCTTCTTCAGTTCACCGAAGGAGGAACCGGTCGGATCTCTGACATGAGTAGGCATTATTTTCTTGAGAACTTCAGATGCAAGATTTAAGAGCTCACTATCTTCAATGTAAGACTTCAACAATTCTTCTCTAGCTTTTTCCTGGGAAAATGATGCTACCTTCATTTTATGAATTGGGGAAAAAGTGGATAGTTTGATAGGACCTTCAATCAATCCAGGGTCAAATTCTTCTTTTTGTTCTACCAGGAATTTCTTCACTACCTCTACAGTGTCTCTTGCTTCCACTAGAACTTCCTTTTCATCAAATTTCTTTTCCTCAACCACTGTCTCCTCAGCTGCAAATTCATGCTTATCTTCAGTGATCTCAACTTTCTCAACCAATACAATTTTAGGAACTTCAATCTCCATAGGTATTTTTGTATTATCCACATCAGGAGGAATATGAGTATCCTCACCTGTATCTTATTTTTCTTCCTCTCCTACCGGACCAAATGAGACATCTTTATCATGTGTTTCTTTAGGGACAACATCAATCCTGTTACTTAACAAAAATTTTCTCAGAATTTGTTTAGTTTCTCCTGCAACTTATTTAGTCTGACGAATCATGAGATTGTTCACCCTTATCTTGCTCTTGAATTACTTCTTAGCTTTATTTAGGATTTCCTTCATTTCTTCCACAGACACCATTGGACATAACACAACAAGAATTATTTCTCTCATTTTCTCTTCTTCTACTCTAACATTTACTCTTCTCATTTCCAAAATCTCATACATGATTTTAGGCAGACTAGGCATTATTTCAATCAAAACTTTATTGAAAACATTTAAATGCTTTATTGTATCCTCCTCAAGAGTTCTTTGGCCAGGTTTATCAAAGGTTTCATACCATTTACAAAGCATCTTGATATTTCCATCTTTGATCAAATTTTTCTCAACCTCTTCTACTGACATACCGGGTTTATCAATTTTTACCTTCTTCTTTGATTTGCCTTCACCACCAGAGGTATTTCTTTGAGTAACCTTTATTTCTTGAGTGCCCATATGCTTTATTTCTTTCACATTTTCATCAAACTCAGTCTCTTCATCTTCTGAGACAACTTCATAGACTCTTGTGCTCTTATTCTTCTTCCTCTTACCAAATACCTTGGTTTGGGTTTCCATAGGAATTGGGTTTGTTGTAGGGGCGGATAGGGATGTAGAGCTCCTTATTGACCTAGTTGGGGAAAATGATGTTGCCGGACTAGGAGGTCCAGTTCTTGCTGGCTCATTTTCTACTTTAGATTCTTCTCTCTTCCTTCTAGCTTTTAATTTTTCTACAAATATTCCTATGCTTTCTGAAAGGATTTCCACCTCTTTTCTTACTCTTCTAACTATCACATGTTTTCTTAGTTTATTGTGCACCTGTATATTATTTTATACATAATTACCAAATATCTCTTTTAATGGATCCAAAGGATTGCTCAGTAAATGTTGTGCATACATTTCTAGAATGTTCTCCTTAACTTCATATCCCATTGACATGATCCAGACTAATCTAGGATTAGCAGCTTCCATCATGCATTGATCAATTTCTACCATAAAATAAATTTATCCTTGTATTTCTCCATAATAGAAGTAGGAATTCTTTCTCTGGCATGCATCATACTCTTAAAATTCTTGAAGTATCCCCAAATTGCAATTTTTCTGGCTTGACTATTTCCAATTCCATTCAACATCTCTCTAATCTGAACAACTATAGGTTGACTTCCTTGCCAATGTACTTTTCCAACACCTAGAACTTCTTTCATGAAATAAAAGAATAAACATAACACAAAGTTACCATACTTAAAGGAATTTTTCTTGTCCTTCTTGATCTTACCAAGGATTTCCATCAGTTGACTCTTGAGTAACTCGCACAAGTCATAGTGTGAATTCTCCTTCACCATTTGGTAGGCTGCATAAATGGTTGTATTGGACACATGATTATCCCGACTTGAGTGATATATCTTGTAACCAATGATCATTGATGCAAATTTTGTTGGTAAAACAAGGATAGACAACTAAGAGGGGTTGATGGTAAAACAAGGATAGACAACTAAGAGGGGGTGAATCAATTGTTACAAAAATTAAAATTATTCAACCTTAAACAACCTTTAATCTCAGATCTGATAATTAATAGTGAAAACATAAATCAACAACACATCAGAGACACATGAACACAAAGATTTTTATACGTGGAAACCCTGTTAGGGGAAAAACCACAGTGGATGTTAGTCCACAAGATTATACCCTATTAGAAGTATAATGAAATAAATGAATAGGGAATGCACATGCATTCAGGCACACTGCCTAGATCTCACTGCTCAAAGGGAAGGCTCACTACCTTACATAAAATAATCATAGGGTGAAGCCACAATAGTGGTTTACAATTCAGGTCAGGAAGAAAAACTCACAAAAAATGACCCCAAGGCAAAAAAAGAGATTTTAGGGGTTCGTACGAACCTACTGGTTCGACTGAACCAATAAGGGGTTCGCTCAAACCAGGGTTCAAGTGAACCCCTTTGAATCTTGGCCGCAAAAAAAAAACAAAAAAATGCATAGGAAAGGGGTTCGTACGAACCCCCCTTATCCCTCATCCCCCATCTGAGACACAAAAAAAAAGTAAATTTTGGCACTTCGGAGCTCAGGTTGAGGATGAAAATGGAGGAGTCTTCACAAACCCAACTAGAATCAAACACTCCTCAGAACGAGCTATCCAACGAATATAATTTTAATATATTTTGGTTTTATTATGTATGTGTTTTTTTAGTTTTATTAAACATAGGTTTTTCACCGAAAATCAAGCTCTTTGTTTTGCACATGTGGAAAAATAGCAGATTATCAAAATAAAATTTTAAAAAATATTTTCATGCTGGGTATTGATGTCCTTGATCCATTAGAAAAATAAAATTGAATTTCGATACATACATAAAAAGTTATGTTGTATATAGTTCGCCTATGTCTAAATTTCAATTAGTTTGACTTCAAAACTTGATTAAGAAAAAAATATTAAATAAAAAACTATAGGACCAAATGAAAGTGCTAGATATTGTAGTTACAAATCTAAATTCGAAAAAAATAGAATTTTATCCTTCATACAAACAAAGTTATGTTGTAAATGGTGAGCGTCACTTTTTAAATATGTTGCTTTTTGAAAAAAACCAGTTTCCATGGGAGATGGAAAAATAAGTGCAATCTGATTCCAAAAAAATTGAAAAAATTATTTTTAGAGTCTAAAGACAAAATGTGACGAGACTGTAGTTTGCATCATCTTCAAATTACTCACGGTTTAGCCGCTATAGGTTCCTGAATGTGAAGATTTAGTTAAAAATAATAATTTCAGTGTCCAGTTTGGCCAAAAATCGTAAACCACTATTATGGGATCACCCCATATTAAATCCATTTGATGAGGTTGAATTGAAGAATTAGCTTCTACAAAATCTTGATGATAGTTCCGATTAGGCACATAACACTTCTTCACATTTCGCTGAATATTATTCACAGTCTGCTCTAAAATCAAATGATCTGATCTTTATTTGCACATTTTGCATATACACCACACACTCGCACTTCCACACTTCTTCCAAAATGAAGAAACAATCGTTCTTATATATCCGCTACTTGAATTTAGACCAACAACTCTGTCGACCATAAATAAAGACTAAATTATAACTGTCGGCCCAATTTCATGAACAAATCTCAATGTGCACCAATCTAAGTCGATCACAACATAGTGAGGACCTAAATCAAAATCCTTGAACACGCTAAACAATACAAGACTAATCCATAAGGATCTACAACACGCTACCACCATCATGTCGGCCAAGAACATGAAAAATCTAATACACAAGGGAAAATCTTCAATCACGAACACACCAATCAACGTGGACGTACCACACTAATAGAGCATGATCTATGAACATCAATCAACATCTTAGGAACATATGCAACAACTCAATTCATCAGAATTGCAATCACATCTTCCAAAAACACTTGCTACAGTAATTGAGTAACTGTAGGAACACAAAACTTCATAATTTTCTCAATTGTTGATGCGCACCTCTGAAAATTTTGGACAATATACAAGATAGGCTCAACAACAAACCCTTCAATGCGCACCTTCTGATCATCAACGTACAAAACTTTCCATCACTCTGACCTTCTCAACTTCATAGACTGCCTACAATATATTTATTACAATTTTCTCAATATCCTTGACATATACAACCTTCATAATCATCAATGCTAATAGTGTTGACATCAATGACAACCACATATCAGCAATGCAGCCACAATATCCAACAATCTCCCCCTTTGGCATTAATGGAAACACATGATGTGAAAAATACCATGAACACAACTAGCTCTTCACACAGTACTCTTCTCCTCCTTTGTTCTACACTTCTCCCCCTTACACTTGCACTTCTCCTCCTTTCTTCTACAAAGGTTTTTCACATTACTCTTCTCTCCCTTTGACATCAATGGAAAAGGTACACAAGCTCTGAACCACATATCATTTGAATCATCTGACTACTCCCCCTGCGTAGCAGCCACCACAAAAATCAATCCAAAATAAGATCTGACTGTAAGTCCACGGATTGATGCAAATACTTGCATCTTAGTTTAGATTAGGAGGGGAAATTGCCCCTAGCTTTCCTCTGAGATACTCAAAAGTATCCTTAGGAAATGGTCTAGTAAAGATATCTGCAATTTGTTCCTTTGTGGGCACATATTCCAATCTGGCATCTTTATCACTTACCTTGTCTCTCAAAAAGTGATACTTGATAGATATATGTTTTGTCTTTAAGTGTAGCACCAGATTCGTGGAAATTTTTATGGTACTTGAATTGTCACAAAATATGGTAATAGGCTCATCATACTCAAGTCTAATATCTCTCAGCATCTGCTTCATCCACAACACTTGAGTACAATTGTTTGCAGCAACAATATATTCTGCGTCAACAGTAGATAAGGAAATGGAGTTCTGCTTTTTACTTAGCCAAGACACCGGTTTCTTCCCCAAGAAGAATGCACCACCACTTGTACTTTTCCTATCATCCACATATCCTACCCAATCTACATCTGGAAAGGCATTCAGAGTAAGATCATCATCCTTAGGATACCAAAGACCAAAATCAATTGTTCCTTTTAAGTATCTAAAAATTCTCTTTATTGAAGTCACATGTGATTCCTTTGGGTCGGCTTGATATCTAGCAACCATGCACACAAAATTCATGATGTTTGGTCTAGTCTGAGTTAAATATAGCATTCCACTAATCATTGACCTATATCTTGTTTGATTAGCCTTAGGAGAGTCATCACTCTGTGTTAGCTCGCATCCGGTTACCATGGGTGTACCAACTAGTTTTGAGTCTTCCATGCAAAACTTTTTCAGTAACTCTCTTACATATTTGGATTGAGAAATAAAGATTCCATCATCTAACTAAGTAATTTTCAATCCTAAAAATAATTTCAGCTCTCCTATCATTGACATTTCAAATTCACTTTTCATTTCCTCAACAAACTTCATACATAACTTGTCATCATTTCCTTTAAAAATAATTTCATCAACAAAGAATTCAATAATCAATCCTTTATCCTAATCCAACTTGAAATATAGATTGTTGTTAGCAATAGCTTTATTGAATCCTTGTTTCAACAAGTATTTATCTATTCTAGCATACCATTCTCTAGGGTCTTTTTTGAGTCCATATAGTGCTTTCTTCAATCGGAAAACCATTTCTTTTTCATCAGTTAGTTGAAATCCATCTGGTTGCTCAACATAGACTTCTTCTTATAATTCACCATTCGGGAATGCTGACTTAACATCCATTTGATAAAATTTGTAATTCTTGAAAGTATTATAATCAAGAAATAACCTTACATCTTCAATTCTAGCAACAGGGGCAAAGGTTTCTTCAAAATCAATACTTTCCATCTGTGAGTATCCTTTACATACCAGTCTTTCTTTTTTTCTAACTAATTCACCTTGTTCATTTAACTTATTCTGAAAGACCCATTTGGTTCCAATCACATTTTTTTCTTGAGGTCTAGGAACAAGAATTCATGTATCATTTTTCTCTATTTGCATCAGTTCTTCCTTCATTGCTTCCATCCAATATTCATCTTTACATGCTTCATTGACACTGCTAGGTTCAATTTTGGATATCAGACAATATTCTTATGCAATCCTTATTCTAGTCTGCACACCTTTGTTCTTGTCTCCTATGATTTGAATTTCAAAATGACTTCGCTTTACATACCTTGGAATTTTGGATTCTTTTGTTCTTTCTTCTGCATTTTCACTGTCTTCTCCTTCACGATTTTCTTGATCCACCATAACACTTTGAATTTAATTTTGTCTGTGCATTCTTTCCATTATCAGTATTATCTTGTTGTTCATTTGAATCATATCCACAATACCTAGATGATCTAATAGTGTCTTCATTAACTCTGTCATTTTCACTTTCAACCAATTTCTTCAATCTTTTATTGTAACACTGATAGGATTTGCTCTTAGTAGAGTAACCCATAAATATTCCTTCATCACTTCTAGATTCAAAATTTCCTATATCAAAATTACCATTGACATTCACTCGGTTGATAGTATAAACAACAATGCTTACAACTTCTCTTGAATAGAAATGAGGAACATTACCTTGCAACATCATAGTTCTGGCAGAATCTAAGATTGTTTTGTTCTTTCTCTCAACAAATCTGTTCTATTGTGGGGTCTGGGGAGCAGATAACTGTCTTTTTATTCCATGCTCTTCACAAAATGAATTGAATTCTTAGGAAGTGAATTCACCACCTTTTTCTGATCTCAAACATTTGATCTTCAAACCCATCTCATTCTTTGCCAAATCTTGGAAGCTTTTGAATTTCTCTAATGCCTCATGTTTTTCTCTTTAGAAAGTAGCCCATACCATTCTAGAATAATCATCAATAAGAAAAATAAAGTAACTTTATCCTTGTAGACTTTTGATTTTGGATGGACCGCATAGATCAGTATGTACCAAATCTAGTACTCCATTGGAATGATGTTGTTTTCTCCTAAATGAAATTCTTATCTACTTTCCCATCTGACATTCCTTGCATATAGTGTTAGTAGGATTCACTAACTTAGGTAGATCTCTGACTGCTTGTGTAGAGATTATTTTGACAATGTTATCAAAATTCACATGAGATAGCCTTCTATGCCATAACCAACTTACATCAACTTGAGCAATAAAACAAATCTCGCTAGAAATAATTAAGTGAAAAATAGTACCTCTTTTCTTTGTACCTGAAGCAATTACATTTCCAGAACTTCCTAATATCTTGTACTTACCATCTTTGAACTGAAGATTGTAACCTTTGTCAACCATCTATCCAAAACTCAAAAAATTGTGCTTCAAACCTTCAACATATAGAACATCATCAGTATTGCATTTACCGCCGAGAGAAATAGTGCCTCTGCCACAAATCACACCAACATTGTTATCTCCAAATCTTACAACACCATCGTCATATTTTTCCAAACTTAGAAACTTTATTTTGTCACTAGTCATATGATGTGAGCATCCGCTATCAATCACCCACTCATCCTTCTCATAAATCCTGGCTACAAGAGCTTTCTCAATATTCTGATTACTGGCTGATTTAGTGGACACCAAACCATTTTCCTTGCTAGCAATGAATACCCATTCATCTTCATTTTCAGTTTCTTTATCAGATTCATCATCAGCAACTCCTTCTTTAGCATAATAACAATTATTTTGAAATCTAGTCTTATCGGGTTTATACTTAGAAACTCTTTCAGACAACCTTGATGCAAAATGACCTATCTTACTGCAAGAGAAACATATAATAGGAAAATTTATCTTATACTTACCTTGACCTCTGGATTCTCTTTTCACAATCAGTGCTTCAAGTTCTTCTAGCTCTCTTTCTTCATCTTCAATCAATTTCATTTCATCTTCATACTTGAATGTCTTCCTGAAGCTCTCTCCTGGATCATATCTTTCTTGGATTTTTCTGGATACAATAGCTTAAAATGAAGACTCTGTCTTAGGAGAAGATTCACCAAATTCACTCAACTCAAAGGCAACAAGTTTTCCAATCGGGTTGTCTCTTGTTACATGTGTTACTATCCAGAGCTCTTCAATAGCATGAGCTTTTGTTTTGTAAGAAGTAGGCACAGATATAAGTATTTTAGCCACAATCTCATCTTCTTCCAAGATTCCACCGGCACATCTAATGCCCATCACTAGTTCATTTACCTTTTGCATGAAAGAAAAAATGTTTTCATCTTCACTCATCTTCATGTTCTCCCACTTGCCTTTCAGACTTTGTAGCTTAGCAACTTTCACTAGTGCATCTCCTTCATACAATGTTTCCAACTTTTTCCAGATCTCATGTGCAGTCTTCAAACCTATCACATTTGTCATCTTTGAATCTGTCAAAACACTTAGCAATGCTTATATAGATGTGGTATTAGTTTCTGCTTCTTTTATCTCATCAGAAGTAGAGGGACCATTCTGAGGAATTGTATATGCATTCTTTGTAATCTTCTAGAAACGCTCACCAATGCACTTCAAATGACACTCCATTTTGACTTTCCACAAAGAGTAGTTTGTACCATCAAATCTTAGACTATCCTTTTGTATGATGTCATCTTGGATCACCTTAAGCTATTAAAATTCTTCAGAGGAACTAGCTCTGATACAAATTATTGGAAAAAAAAGGATAGACAACTGAGAGGGGGGGTGAATTAGTTGTTACATAAATTAAACTTATTCAACCTTAAACAAAATTTAATCTCAGATATGATAATTAAAAGTGAAAGCATAAATCAACAACACATTAGAGAAACATGAACACCAAGATTTTTATACTTGGAAACCCTATTAGGGGAAAAACCACGGTGGATTCCATGCTAGTCCACAAGATTATACCCTATTAGAAGTATAATGAAAGAAATGAATAGGGAATGCACATGCATTCAGGCACACTGCCTAGATCTCACTACTCAAAGGGAAGGCTCACTGCCTTACATAAAATAATCATATTAAATCCACCTGATGAGGTTGAACTAAAGAATTAGCTTCTACAAAAGCTTGATGACAGTTTCAGTTAGGCACAAAAATACTTCTTCACACTTCACTCAATATTCTTCACACTTTGCTCTGAAATAAAATGATTTGATCTTTATTCACCCATTTCGCATATACACCACACACTCACACTTCCACACTTCTTCCAAAATGAAGAAACAATCATTCTTATATATCTGCTACATGAATTTACACTAATAACTCTGTCAGCCACAAATAAAGAATAAATTATAGCTGTCGTCCCAAGTTCATGAATAAATATCAATGCGCGCCAACCTAAGTTGGTCACAACATAGTGAGGACCTATATCAACATCCCCGAACATGCCAAACAATACAATATTAATCCATAATGATCCACAAAATGCTACCACCATCATGTCGGCCAAGAACATGATAACTCGAATACATAAGGGAAAACATTTGATCACAAACACACTGATCAACGCAGATGTACCACACTAATAGAGCATGATCTAGAAACATCACTGATCATCTCAGGAACATACACAAAAACTCAATTCCTTAGAACTGCAATCACATCTTCTAGAAACACATGCTACAGTAACTGTAGGAACAAATAACTTCGTAACTTTCTCAATTCTTGATGCACACCTCTGAGACTTTCATACAACATACTAGATAGGCTCAACAAAAGACCCTTTAATGCATGCCTTCTGATCATCAACATACATAAATTTCTATCACTCTGACCTTCTCAGCTACACAGATTGCCTACAATTTATTTATTACAATTTTCTCAATATCCTCAACATATACAACCTTCAGAATCATCAATGCTAATAGTTTTGACATCAATGACAACCACATATCAACAACACAACCACAATATCCAACAAATTTCACATCCACTTAAATGATATCTTTGATTGTCATGGCTCTTCAATCATACTTTGATGGACTGTTGCATCAGTCACCATTTGATTCTTTACAAACTTCAGACTCGACAATCCACGGGAAGAATTTAAACCTGTAACGACACTTATAGATTTCCTTTGTAATCTTGAAGGGTATACTCAACCACATGAATTCATTATGAACTTGACTCAAGATGTATCAGACCCATTCACTCTCTTAAAACACGAGGAATTTAACAATCTGTGTAAATTTCTTCTCTTCTAGGGTTTTGTTTTCTGGCTTGAAACATAAGTCTTCTCCTATAATGTGATTGTTATACAAATTCAGAAGCTACGAGCTTCTTAGCTCTTCAATGTTTGCGTAAATATATTCCCTAATATCTTCAGTGTGTAAGACATTGTACGTAATAGATGAAAAAGAACCTAACGGATCGGTCTTGACAGACTTGAAGGGGTGACATTTGAATTTGGGACAGGGTCTGTCCTTAACTTCAACTACCAATGGAGTAGCCATTTGCACCAATTTACAAATTGATAGGTTTTACCGATAAATACCTTTTCGTTGGATCATAGTTTGATTGTTGAAAGCTTCTTCACACTTGAATTTCACCTCAATTCGCCAAAGTTTTCCTTAGAGCTCTCCAAACTTATTTTCTTCAAAATGCAAAGTGGAAATGAAAGATAAAAATGACCTTTTATCACTCGCACACTTAACCCTTTTGTTGCAATAAATTATTGTACCCTAACTCACTTGGTTACTCTATTTCCATGTGCTGTGACAGATAATTCTTTTATGGACCTCCAATACCGACAGGGGGTTATGATATTTTCTTGACAGTTCCCCCTAGGCCAAAAGCCTATAACTAATTCCCAAAGAAATTACCAAAAGAAGGTTCTGGTGCTAGCATATTTTCTTCAATAGACGAACCTTTCATCACCCATTTCTTCTACATTTGCTTCCTGATCACATCTATAGTGACTTTTCCTTTTCCCTTAACATCCTTTTGCATGTTTCTCCTTTGACTTACCATACCTTTCTTGTTCCAATAGAATCTAGCAATGTGACCAAATTTGTTGCACTTATAGCATACAAAATTTCTTTTTCCAGACCAGTTGTTCCATTGGTTTTATTTTGATCTTCACTGGTTAGTAGTATGGCCAAATCTATTGCATGTATAACATTTGACATCTCTATGAAAGTTGTTCATCATATTTTTGCATTCATTTGACTTATGAACAAACTTATTGCAATTAAAGCACTGACCTGAGAATGATGGACCACTTTGATTCATCCTGCTTCTACACTCAGAAGCCATATGGCCAAACTTATTACAAGTAAAACAATAGCCATTTAATCTTTGAGCATTAGGTTGTCTTACCGGATTCCTTCCAGCTCTATTTTTTTGATTTCCTTGCCTAGATCTCCTTTGTCCAGATCTGGAACTTTCTCCTTCTTCATAACCAAGACCTTGCTTGTCACCATTAGTCCTTTGACTGTTGATCAGTCCATCAACCTTGGTTGAGCTAACTTTGAACTTTTATTTATACCCATTTGCAGTAGAAATTTCATCTCAAAGATCATCAATCTATTTTTCAAGCACTTCCTCATTGTTTTTAGATTGTTCCAATTCATTGTGCAAATGACTGCATACTTCAGATTTTTCTTTCAGGGACTGTGCAAGCTTCTCTTCATTCTTCTTTTTGTCTTCAATCTCCTTGGTCATCCTCAGCATGATAGATTCCATCTCATGCTTTAGGACTGTATTATCTTTGGTAAGCTTTTCACATTCTTCTGTCTTTTCCTTTAGGGCTTGACTCAATTGCTCATCTTCAATGCTTTTTCTTTCATTCTGCTTAATCTGGTCATAGAGTTCCTTTCTTTTCTCTCTAGAATTATTGATTTTCTTTCAATGATTCAATGAATTTCTTAGCATCCATGATTTTTTCTTGCAATTTTTGAACTTCAGATTTGATTGATCAAGATCATCTAGGGCCACCATAAGCTATTGTTGAAGACTGCTTGAATCCATTGAAGCACTTTCCAAGATCTCCCCAAGTTGTTAGAATTCTTCTGAGGAACTAGCTCTAATACCAATTGTTGGAATCAAGCAACATTGAGAGGGGGGGGTGAATCAGTGTTGTGATATTTTTTAACTTTATTGATCTGATCCTTCAAGCATTTAAAACATTCATTCAAAAGAAATATGCATGAACATGAGAAAAACAACCACAACACCATACCACTTGAATTTTTACGTGGAAACCTTGTTAGGGGAAAAACCGTGGTGGATGACCAATCCACAATATGATCTGAGTATACTCAAATGAATTTTACAATATGGCGAATGCACTTGCATTTAGGCACACTGCCTAGAGCTCACTACTCAAAGAAGACTCATTATCTTACAAAGATAATCAAATTAAATCCATCTGAGAAATTAAACTGAGAAAATAGCATCTTCATATGCTTGATTACAGTTCCACTTAGGCTCAACAATTGATCTTCTGTCCTTTAGACTGATTCTACACTTCTTCTCTGTTATGCTCAAACTCACAACACAAATCCTTTATGCACAAGTGAAACTGTGCATTATCGCTCTTCTTCTCTGCTCGGATTCACAACTCAAACACACACACACCTTATTCATATGTCAAAATAATGTGAATGATCTCATATATATATCCACGACTAATAATTTAATTGCAATATGTCGGCTTCAATAGAACACAAAAAATATTTACAACTGTCGGCTCAATCCATGAGTAAACCTTAATGTGCACCAACCAAAGTCAGCTATAGCATATCAATGATCAACATCAACATGTACAAACACAAAAATACTTAAACAATTACTTCCCAAACATCCATGACATGTTATATCCATGAAGTCAACTTCTATACTGATAAATAGAGAATTAACCAACTCGATCTTCTAACTCGCACACAGATCAATACGAGGCACTAATATTCAATAGCAACAAATATTATATGCCAAACAACATTCCATGAGATACGTAACACAAAATAATATCAAAAAATCTTCATGTGAATCGATGAACACAAAACTGCCAGATGCTTTGTTCTTCCTTATCTGTTTTCAATCTGGCTACCGATATGATCAAATGATGATGCGTGGATCAAATCATCGACTAGGGTTTCCATCAATGACAACACCAAATGATATTTATAGTGTCTCTTTCCAACAAATACCACCGTCAACACTACCCTTTATTACAAGCAAGATAGTAATGGAATCATTATTGTAAGTTTGTATGTTGATAATTTTTTGTATATGAGTAATAATTCTAAGATGAAATATAAGTTCAAAATTACTATAATGAATGAATTTAAAATGAATAGTTTAGGTCTCATGCAATACTTTCTAGGAATGAAATTTCATCAAAGTGACCATGAAATTTTTATTTGTCAAACAATGTATGCAAAATATATATTGAAGAAGAATTAAGAAAATAAAAATTGTGGAAGTGAAGAAGTTTGATAATCCTCAAAAAATAGATGTTCCTAGGGTAACTGTTGGTAAGGATCTCAAGCTTCTTGAAAGTAATTTTATGCAGAAATTGAGATTTGATGGATTAAAATGTAAATAATGTTGCATTGTTGGAGTATAACTAACCAATTTCCTCAGAGGTAAAACTTTCCTTGGATCTTATAGGTTATAGTTCACCTATACTAACAACATAGTAGAATATGAAGCACTGATTAGAGGCTTACTCCTAGCACATCAAAAGAAGTTAAATTATTTATTTATTGAACCATATTTTGAGCTTGTAATTAGATAGATGAGAAGTTTGTATGCATTCCATGATAAGAGACTAATAACATATAAAGTAGAGATTATAATTTTTTTGACGATTTTGAGTTGTTTAACATTCGTTTACCTCGTAGAAGAAAACACCATGTTGTAGATTCAGTGAAAGTGTTTGACATTAATTTGGAGCCCATGATAGGTTCAAGATTGAAAATATTCTCAGTGGAATTAATACAAGTACCTATTGTTCCAAAAAATTTCACACACTTCTAGGCACTTAATTATGATAAACATGTTTTAGAATTTATTACTACTACTGGAGTGTTTGAAAAAAATTATAAGTGAACAAGATATAGATCCTTTTGAGATGATTGAATATAGAGCTATAAACCCTAAGATAAATACTATTCCAAAGGGAGTGGTATCATTGGAGAGGATATTTGACACTAATGGAACAACTAAACAAAGGAGAGTATCCTCTAATTAAAGTGGAAAATATGATGCTCACAACTTAGGCGATGAATTTGTTAAAATAGATTTTTTCGCTGGAAGAGTCTGCACTCTTGTAGAGAGAGAAGGGATAATAAAATGATTGAAAGACTATAGGGATTTGATTTCTTGGGAATACAAAGAATCGAATACATTACACCTCAATCATCACTCACACAATCCCTTAAAGCCTAGAGTGAATCCTTTTAGATAAAAAAAACGTATAGTGAATGCCTCATTAGAACCTTTGGTCCATAAAGAGGTACATAATTTGTGTGCTAAGTGTGAAGCAAATTTTGCATTAGTATTTTTGATTTATACTTTTTTGGATTCAAGATGATCCGCACACAAAAGAAAAATTGGTTTTGAAAGGCATGCAATGCGCTACGTGGTGGTTGTGCAGGTTTTATCTTTCGCTTTCCTTTTGCTTTTAATGAGCCTTCTCTTTGGAGTTTGTCGGAGTATGCTATTTTCTTTGGTTTTTAGGATGAAGCTTTGAGTCAGTATTTTCGAGCCACGTGATTGGTCAACAAGACTCTTGCCATGCTATTTTCTAGGATCCGAGCGTTTATGGAGGGAAACTTGATAAATATCTAAGGGATATTAATGCAACAGTTGAGAATTGATGAGAGAGGATTTCTAGGACCTAACTAAAGATCTATGATCGGATCATGAGCTATCAGGTGTAGACATCTGGCAGTAATTACTTCTGGGTGGTGGTGGTGTTTCTCTCTCCTTTCAACTATAAATTAGAGGCGACAATGAAATAAAAGGGTTCCTCAAGTTTTCCCTTTTGGAAATAAATTCTCTAGTTTTCCTTAGTGATAGGAGTATTTTCATTAAAATTTTGCAGAACACTGCTTCTCTCTGGCATGCTATATTATTTTACTTCAAGCTATTGTTGGATTGGCATCCGACCTATGTTTTAAATTTCATTTGATATCTAAGTACAAACTATTTGGGAGAAATATCTGAAACTGTGCATGATATGACCTTTGTCAATGTTTCCTTTATATTTTTGTTTAAAATAGAACACTGTGTCTAGTTTAATTCAAATAGTTTGATTAGTTGATTTCCATGATGTAATCTTATATGATAAAGTAATAGCCTATAGAAATTGGATTATGTCATTGGACTTCTCTATTTTATTTAAAGGTTATTGTTTCTTCGTGTTATGTTGTATTAGGAGGAAGGGTTTATGCAACTTTCTGAATGTTTTATGTTCACTCTTGGAATTTTTATGCTTGATCGGACCTTAATGAACACTTCCCGTGAGGAGATTTGAAAGATTGCATTGTGCTTGTATCTAGCCTTTTCTATGCACTCTCTTCCCAACGGTGAGAGGTCATGGTGTTCTGTGTCTAATATATCATTCGTAAAAAAAAATTGGGTTTTGAAATGTTGTAAAAGCGTTGGTGCATTGCCATTTTTTATGTTTTATGTTTACATTTCCTTCTATCCCTTTTCCTAAACTCAGAGAAGAGTTGAATTTCTATAAAAATCTTGGAGGTATTCAGTGAGGCATAAATTATCCCCCCACTTGCTGAATTTCTCATATAAGGTTGTCGGAGAGACGCAAGCTTTGATGATCAATAGTTCTTTTTCTAGCACGCTCGGTGGGACCCAAGTTTTTTGAACGTCAGACTACAAAATGAGATCCAAGAGAAGGCTCATGGGAGAATACATGCAACAAGCTCTGCCTTGTCCTCATCCACGCCAACCACCACTGCAAGAAAAATAGACCACGCCGCCGACTGGCCGATCGACTTAGCAATAGTGAATTTCATCATTGCCAATGAAGGAGTTGTATAAGATGTTGAACCCATTCACGATAGATCATTTTCCTCCAAAGCTGAGGGAGATACTGTCATTTAAGCCCAAGTTCCATCTAGTCAAGATTCTCAATGTGGTGGAACAACTAAAGAAGGCACCTACCAACATATCTCTATGGGATGTTATATCCAATCCTGAACAAAAGACATTACTTCAGGAAACATTGAAAAATGAATAACAAAGACTACAGATGGATGCAACTCCATCGTGCGACCAAAGTAAAGATAAAGGACCCACGTCGAACCCTCAAGCTCTGAAAGCTGCAGATTATATGAATGATGCGGGCAATGCAAAAGAGATAGAGGTAAGCAAATAAAAACCCACACCTTTCTTTTTAACATTGATTGTGGGAGATAAAATTTTGCATAATAATATGATGGATTTGGGAGCTCGTACAATGATCATTCCAAAGAAAATGGCTGATGCCTTGATGCTTAAGTATGATCCCCTTGAGAAGGGAATCATGCAATTAGATGAAAAGAAGGTTTCGATCGTTGGTCGGATAAAAGATCTGTCTTTAACCCTCTTTTCATGCTCGAGCCGGATAGTCTCACAAGAAGTAGTGGTGATAGAAATTCCCCCAGTCATTGAGATGTGTCTTTCCAGAGATTTCACTACCAAGCTTGGCAGATACTTGGCACTTGACTGGTCACATATAATATTGAGAACCAAGCATGGGGCGAAGATGAAAATCCTGTTTGAATCTTTGCATTCATAACACATAGTAGACAATGTTGTCGTATGCTTTGAAGCAACACATACCTCCTCAAAACATGATGGATATTGTGTAGAGATGCTGGAGGATGAGGAAGACACAAGTGATCAGACTCCCGAAGAGGACGTCCTCCTCAATCAATTCATTGATTTTGACTCATTCAAAAAAATTATGCCACGAGATTGGGTAGGTACGTTATCTTCGATGATGATCAAGTCTACCCGAAATCGATAAAGAATCAAGAGGAATATGATGATCCGACAGATAACTGTCTATTGACCTTATACTTTGATGGTGCCAAATGCAAAGTGGGTTCCAGAGTAGGTGTCCAATTATTGTCCCTGACAGGATCATAGACCCTCAAGGCCTATCATTTTTAGTTTTCATGCTCCAACAATGACGTGAAATATGAAGCCTTGATCAATGGTCTGATTCTTGCTGATCAAATCAACGTAAAGAGGGTGTAAGTATTCAGAGATTTAGAGTTGATTGTGAGCCATATCCATGGGTAAGCGACTGCTAAAAATATAAGAATGAAGTCATATAGACATTGGGTATGGGATTTGATTGAGGGCTTTGAAGCTTTTAATGTGCAAGTCATTCCCCGATCCCAAAATAGTGCAACTGATTGGATGGCTTCAATCAACTCAAAATTTGAACCAGTTCTCAATTTGAAAACAAAGAAGAATGTAGTATAGATCATCCTCTAACCATCAATCCCCGACAATTATTATAATTGGCAAGTGTTTGAGGATGACACTTAGATTGCTACCTTCATACGGAAGTCAGAAGGAGTTTTTGACTATTCACAACCAAGAGCACAATCTCCCAAAGAGCAAGTTATCTAGTTAAAATGGAATAAGCTCCCTCGAGGCTTAATCTCCCTCAAAAATCTCTTTGAATGCGAAGATATAAGAAACAACAAACAATGGTTTATCATCGATGAAAACAATTACGAAGAGCTTGATGTCGGAAATGGAAGAAAGCTAAAAGTCGGAAGGGGTGTTCCAAGGGACGATAAGGAAAGGCTAAGAGATCTGTGTTCTAGATATGACAGAGTTATAGCTTGGACCTATGATGATCTTAGAGGGTATGATCTAGGCATAATTCAACATACCATTGACTTGGCAGAAAGATCAAAGCCCATCCAACAAAAGAAAAGGCCAATCAATATGAAGGTCGAGGCGTTGATGACATAGGAGCTCATCAAATTGATTGAGTCCAGAATCATATACCTGATTAAGCACTCCACCTGGGTGTCTAATCTAGAACCGGTTCAAAAGAAGAATGGTGGCATTAGGCCTTGTGTTAATTTATGAGATCTTAATAAAGGTTAATTGAGAGACCACTACCCTTTGCTGTCAATGGAGCAGATCTTGTGGACCATGACTAGATCGAAGATGTTTTCATTGTTTGATGGTTTCTCAGGGTACAACCAGGTATATGTGAAGGAAGGTGACCAACATAAATGACGTTTACCACCAAGTGGGGAACATTCACATATGCAAAGATGCCCTTCCAACTTTCAAATTTCGGTACAAATTTTTAGCAAGCACTGGATATTGCTTTCAGAGGATTGATCAATTTGATCATTCTAATTTATCTGGATGACCTGGCGGTCTTTTCAAAGCCAAAAGATGATCATTTTGATCATCTAGAGCAGGTTTTCCATAAGTGTCAACAGTTCTAGATTTATTTAAATCCAAAAAATGTGTTTTCAAAGTACCCCAAGGTAAGTTACTTGGTTTTGGAGTATCCAAAGAGGGAATAGCAATAGATCTTGAAAGGGTGAGATCTATAATGGAGTTACCCCTACTAGTGAATCAGAAAGGGCTGCAATATTTCCTAGGAAAGATTAGTTTTGTTAGTTGGTTCATTTCAGACTTTGCAGGCATCGCAAGACCTATCATGCTGATGCTCAAGAAGAATTAATATTTAAGTGGAACCCTAAGGGAAAAGCGGATTTTGAGCAGATAAAGATAGCTAATTCCGCTACTTCGGTGTTGGCTAGCCCAAAATTTTCTAAATATTTCCTGCTCTATGTATATAGTGGCCAACATAGCATAGCTTATGTGCTCACTTAGAAGGATGAATAGAATAACGAAGAGCACCCTATTGCATTTCACTCAAGAACTCTTAAGGGTTATGAAACGAGGTATAAATTTGTTGAAAAGTAGGCTTTTTCTATTGTTAAAAGCCTAAAAAAATTATGACACTTGGTGTCAGCCAATAGAATCACCATCCTAGTTGCTCATCCTAGTGTACAAGGGTATGACACCAAAGGTGAGATAACCGAGAAGAGGGCCAACTAGATCACAAAGATCCTAGAGTATGATGTGGACATCAGACCAACTAAGCTAGTTCGGGGAAGATGTCTCTAAGAGTACCTTGCAGAGGAATCAAGTTTCAAAACTAAGAAGGAGATCGATCAAGTCTACTCAAATCAGTTTGAGTCCGACGAGTCCTGGGTGGTAGATTGAACACGATATATGCAAGAGGGACAGTACCCGGCCAACCTTCCATTACACAAAAGGCGATACTACCGACTGCAAGGCACTAGGTATGTATTAATTGAAGGGACTTTATTTAAGAGAAACTATGATGGTGTCTTGCTCCGATGCTTAGATAAGCCACAGGTGGAAAGGGTTCTTAAAGAATTCCATAGCAGTCCCGAGGGTGGAAACTTCTTCGCCAATATTACCGCCTTGAAAATCATGCGAGTGGGGTATTATTGGCTCTCTATGTTTTCTGAAGTGCACCGTTTGGTGCAAAAATGTACTCTGTGCCAATTCTCTGTTGGAAAAATATTTTTTTTGCCTTACCCTTAAGTTCAATTGTAACTGAAGAGCGGTTTTCTCAATGGGGTTTGGAATTTCTCGGAATGATAAATCCCATGTCTAGTGCTGGCCACAAGTGGATCCTTACAATAATCAATTACTTCAAAAGGTGGATGAAGGCCATTGCCATGAAAAATGCTATAGAGAGTGAGATTATCAATTTCCTCGAAGAATTGGTGACTAGATTTGGTTGACCAAAAACTATCATATCCAACAATGCTCGGACCTTTGTAGGTTTGGGGATGTCAAATTTTTTTATCAAAAATGAGATTTACCTCAAGACTTTGTCAAAATACTACCGACAAGGAAATGGGCTAGCAGAGTCAACTAAGAAAAACCTAATTAGGTTAATCAAGTGCATCAGGTCAGAGTGACAAAGTGACTAGCACAAACACCTGCGAGTTGCTTTGTGGGAAGATCAAATTACACAAAATCAGATCCTGAAGGCCTCTCCCTATGAATTAGTATACAAAAAATAGGTAGTGTTACCCGTTTCCATGGAAATCCCTACTTTACAACTACTGAAAGACCTAGAAATAAAAGAAAGCAACGGAATGGAAGTACGCTTAGCAGAGCTCCTCAAACTTGAGGATGATAGAGAAAATGCCTTTGGAGCCATGATCAGTCACCAACAGACGGTTAAGTGGTGGTTCAACAAAAAGGCCTCCGACGTAAATTTCAAGGAAGAAAGCCTAGTGATAAAATACGATGAGCGCACTGTGAAACCAGGGCAACATAGAAAATTTGAGGTGCTATGGAAGTGACCCTTCTGAATTAGCGCATGTAAAGAAAAGAATGTGTACAAACTTGAAGATATGGAAGAAAACGCTTTGGATATACTGGTGAATGGTATTTATCTAAAATTATTCCATTAAAGTATGTTGCTCTTTAAATTTTTTTAAAAGTTATATATCCTATGTAATATTTTTGTAAATACACTTTAGTTTTAAGAATAAACCATGAGAGAAACAATGAAGAAGTAGAAAAGTATTGTATTATATATATTCGTTGATAATTTACAAGTGTAATATAGCCCGAGGCTCAAATTTAAACTTAAAGCTCTCTCTCGAAAAACCCAAAAAGAGTCCCAAAGCAAAAAGAAACAAAATAGAGGCAAAGTGCAAAAAATGGTAAAGATTACGCCTCCAACCATGGTTACATAGGCAAATCGCTCGTAGTCATTTTTTTCTTCTTCTTCTTTGACAGGGGGAAGGGAGCCAAAACAACACACTGCACTGCGTTGACCTCAACTTCTAGCCTCTACGGTTGTAATCCAGAGACTCGAAGTGGTTCCTCCAGTTGAGCCTAGGAATGCGCTCCATGCCATACTCCCGCAAGAAATAGGTGGCCGTCGGCAGTGATAGTGAGCGGTGACTCTCAAGGTCCACAATGCATAAGTCAGTGGGAAAGGGTAACCAAGGCAAATCTATCCCATGATCAAGGTGTCTATAGAGGTCCATTGCACTTGGAATGTCAACACTCGGGATAGCTACGTGCACGATTTTGCTGAGCCCTTCTAACAGTGAAGCATCGAACATCTGGAAGCACAGGTTGACTATCATGGGTTTGGCAACGTTCAAGTCTAGGAGGGAGGCCACGAAGCGAGAAACGACGTTGCAGTTGCTTCTAATTTGGTTTTTGTCCTCAATGAAGTCTTGGCTGACTACCCATTGGAATACAATTACCCCAAGGCGGTAACACTTCTTCACTAAATGTTTAATTCTGTTAGCAATGACATCCCCTATGAAGATGTATTGCGGCATTCGTGGTAGCAGATGAATGGGAGTGCCTAAGCCAACAAACATTTTAGAAAAGAATCTGAGCAAAAGGCATAATATAAATAGTGAAAAAATATTGCTAAACTTAAGAAGCTATTTCTTTGAATGAATATTGTAATAAGGTGGTATAGCTATTTATAGAAAGGAGGTGCCAACGAACCCAATCAACAGAAAGTCTATTTTTGGCCGGACGAAAACGAGAAAAACATCAAAGTAGCAAGAGGACAAGAGATAAATCATACGAAGAATCTAACATAAGGTCCTAAAAATTAAATTTGGGCGTTGGGAGTAAATGCTCACATAAGACGATCATCGACATGTGTCCTTTTCCATCATGAACACCAGCTAGCTCGCTTATGTGAAAAGACATGGATTAACATGCTAAATTCTAACAAATTAAATGGGTGCATCCTTTCAAAGGTACCTTGCATCACCTAATCACATTTTACATAACTAAAAGAAAGCTCTTGAAGGCAACAAGCTTATTTGTGAAAGGAGGGGGTGAGCAGAATATATTAATTCCATTCTCGTGATGTTTTTGCCATTCCTGAGGTATACGGATCTCAAATCCACAAATATCGCCTTGTTGGCAGTATTTAATGGACTAACGGTAACAATGTAGCCTTAACTGCATGTACATGCTAAGGAAATTAACTACACCAAAATGCAAATTTTTCTAAGTAGCAAAAGGCAAGTGGTCGTTTTCATTAAAGAAACTCTCTGCAACTTCTTGAAGTAGCCATGGTGGAGCCGTCAACTTTTGGTAGAAGGGATGGAGCTTCATATAGAAGGCCTGGTTTCACAAATATCTTTGGGTGGAACTCGTTCGCCAACGCCCCAGTGCCTGAGGAGCGATCGTTTGAATTTTGTAAAAGGGTCCAAATAGATAGAAGTGTTGGGAGAGAGGCGGTGCGAGACGTTGCCGACAATATTTTTGACCCAAAATTATCGGCTAACCCTAACAAACATAGGGAAGGGGCATTTCAAAGAATGATAGAACATGAGTCTTCTGAGGGTTTTGCAGCTCGGCTCTGGAATTGTGGGCTGCCACAATTCATGTTGCCTACTGTACACCCATGCCTAGAGTTGGTGGACACATGTGCCAACAGATTTAACAAGAAGACAAGAGACATTGTGGGCAACGGGATCAAGGTCACAATTTCTGTCGACGCCATACAAGATATGTTGTGTATCCCTACCACATGGGGCACCGATCTGTTTGATGAGGAAAGGATGGAGATTTTCTAGGAATAGGAAAACAAGAGAAAATTTCTATGAGGATGAGATGAGGGAAAGACTGGCAAGATATCATTTTATTTTTCCCCTTGCGTGCAAAAAATTCAAGGACACACAGGTTTCCTTCTCGATGTTGGCTAGGGCTTATGACCTCGATAATGATGAAGAAGTCCATCCCTTCTAGATGGGCCTAGCCTTAATACTCAAAAGGGAGAAAGGTCATAAATATTATGGTTTTTCTGATACAGTAGCCAAAAAGATGCTTGAGCAATTGATGAATTATCATATTGAGTATAAATTCTGGTATTCTTCTTTCTTGGCTCACTTGATTTTGCATCAAAAATCTAAGTTTTTGGATAGAAATTTGTCAGTGTCTAGGCTCGATGCAAATGGTTTCTATTGGCTAGTTTCTATGTAGACTTGTGTATTGTCAAAACCATGCAATTACTATTGGTTTGTGGACATTTTCTGAGGCCAGTGCTTCAAGATTTGTTGCCACGTCTTGCGGGCCGTTTTTCTCCTGAGGTCTTGCAATGGATGAAAAATCTGCCGACCCCAATGGATTTTTTCCTAGGAGAAGATTTTACGTTTATCAAATTCCATGGTTTCATCACAGAGACTTTTCGACTCCCCAGGTTTGTAACAAATAAAGTTTTTGCATTGGAGGCATGCGATCAGGCAACCCTTGCTGACAACGCCTATGGCGTCGGAAGAAACAAGACAAGGTTATACCCACTTCCCCTTTTCCATTGCCAACAGTCAAGTGACACTGGAGAAGTGAAAAGTGGAGGGTGAACTTACAAACCTGTTGGCAGCCCTAGGCTTAGTCCTCATTTGTGACACGTAGGACTACAATCCAACCAGGCACTTCACTTTGAAACATGAGAGTCGGGAGTATTTGGAGTCCAGGAGGAATCTGACTCAAGAAAGGGCAGAAGTATACATTGACTTGTCCCGCATAACAATTAGATGATCAAAATGGTTGAGTTTCTATACACCGCAGGTGGAGTATCAGAGGAATGTCCCGATAAGTAAACACCTCAACACACAGCTAAAGCGCCAAGGATGGTTGGAAAGGAAGAAGATATATTTCTGGAGGTTCCAACAAGAGATGAGGTGCTTGAATAAGTTGCTTAGAGATTTTTGTCCATATGATGAAAAGTTCGAAGATATTTACGACCAAGAGGCTGATACAAACACTAGAAACACAAAGACAAGTCATGAGATTGAAGAGGAGCAACTTCCGCGTCGTACTTCTGGTCCTCAAGAATCCAATAGAAGAAGCTCAAAGCATAAGGACTCACATGCCACGTCTTTCGTCAGTGTTTGAAGCAAGGCAAAAAGAGTCCAACGATCCCCAAGAAGGTCCACTGCAGTTGACGAGGGCCAAGTTTCAATGGGATCATTCGCTAAAGGATTGGATTGTGCTAGTTCGAGTCATGCAAAGAAAAGGCGAGTCTAGGATCTGGGTGCACCTGATGTAACAATCAAGGGAGAAGAAGAAGCAGAGTCCGTTCTATAAAATGTTCTGACCGTCGTGGTCTAGGTAAGTCTTGCTCCCCCTCTTCTTCCTACCTTTGCATTTCTATTTACTCCTTTGCTCCCATCTGTAGAAAAGAATCCTCCATCCACGAACCCCGAACTTTTAGTCCTTAATGAAACCCCTGCTATTTTTAATACACCCTATGAAGTACCCCCGCATGTCAAGCGAGCAACATTCGCTTCAACCGCTGTTGATTCTTTAATCGCCCTATCTAGGGCCCCCATTGAAAAAGATGAATCATCCATGTTGCCCATTACCCTAGGTCCATCCTCATCTAGGCAAAAATTTCTGCTTCCTCTCGTTTCCATTTTCACTCCAACTGGTTTTTCCCCGGCCCCATCTCAATTCGGCATCTCACCATTTTCCATGATAACACTCCCATTTGTATCCCCGCATGCTCATACATCTGAGGTTTCCCCTTTTGTTAGTCTTTTTGGTCTCCCTCTTGGTGCTTCCATTACAACACAAAGCATTCACACCCTACAAAGTCTTCAAGAGCATTCGATGCAACTAAGCGGGTCCGACAAGCTAGGAAGCAAAAACCGTTGTTAAAGAACGTTGAACTGTTGGCTACCAAGAAAATGAAAGCTTGCTTGAATGAAGAGTGAAACTCTCTGCTGATTACTACCACGAAGCCACTCGTGTCTAGACCCAAAGGACAAATGCAAATGGAGGACTACGACATCAAGGCCATGGGTCTAGGTTTGAATGGAACTTGCCCACGTGACAAGGTGGTCCTAGCTAAGGCCACCCAGAAAGTGGTATATGTGAATTATGAGAGGTTGGACTGAAAATTGAAGAAGCACGAGGCAGAGTTAATGAATGTAAAGGAAACAGTGAATAGGCTGCAGACAAAAATCAAAGCCAAAGATGTTAAAATGGCTTGCATAAGGCAAATACAAGATAAACAAGAGAAAGCACCAAGGTTGCTCATGAAGACCCAAGGTGAACAGGTTCAACTGTATACCGAGATTGAAAAGTTAAGAGTTGAGCTTGCTGCTAAGCGCCAGATAAATATAGAGTATCAACATACTCAGGAAAACATAAAGAGAGAGCTAGACGACATTAGATCTCAGGCTTCCGACAATCTACAAAAGGCCCAGGAGGAAATAGAAAATTTAAGGCATGATAAACATGAAGTTGAGTCCACTCTACAGGCTCATGATTAGGAGATTGGGAGATTAAGCTCTGAGCTAGCGAATGTCCTCAAAGAGAAGAATCAAATGGAGGAGAATGCAAGAGCAAAGGAGGCTCATTTATGTCAAGAGCTAACGCTTGCACAAAGATCTACAACCCTTATGGTATTGCAAAACCTGATATCCACACACTAGGAGCGGATCATAGTTGCGCTCACCATCCTCAAACCAACTCTATAGTTTCTGAAGGATGCTCGGGAATTAAATGAAAAGGTTGGCTCGCTGGCCGACCAAATTTTGCAGGTGTATGCTCCCCGAGTATCAGAGTCTCGGAGTTTGATTTCCAATTTGTGTGTGGCCACTGATGAAGCCCTAAGAAGTGTAGGAATTCCAGATCAAAGGGTCGCCTCCAGTGAAACAAGCGAAGGCTCTCTGTGAGTTGCCAAAACTGTGAAGAAAATTTTGCATTAGTCTTTTTTATTTTCGGCTTTATACTTTTTTGGCTTCAGAATGATCCGTGTACAAAAGAAAAAATGGTTTTGAAAGGCGCACAATGTGCCACATGGTGGTTGCCTGAGTTTTATCTATCGCTTTCCTTTTGGGAGAAAGTCGGGCCATGTGTTAGTTCGGCGAAGATTTTCTCAAAGACGATTTTCACAAATCTGAGAATACCCGCCCGCTCGACACGTCATCTCTTCGTTGCAAATAGGTTGTGCTTTTAAGAAGCTTTCCCTTTGGAGTTTATTGGAGTATGCCATTTTCTTTGGTTTTTAGGATGAAGCTTTGATTCGGTGTCGCCGAGCCACATGATTGGTCAACAAGACTTTTTCTAGGATGTATTCTAGGATCCGAGCATTTATGGAGGGCAAACTTGCTAAATATCTAAGGGATATTAATGCAACAGTTGAGAATTGATGAGGGAGGATTGTCGCAACCTAATTAAAGATCTATGATCAGATTGTGAGCTATCAGGTGTAGACATCTGACAGTAATTACTTCTGGGTTGTGGCAGCGTTTCACTCTCCTTTGAACTATAAATTGGAGGCGGAAACAAAAGAAAAGGGTTCCTGAATTTTTCCCTTTTGGAAAGAAATTCTTTAGTTTTCCTTAGTGATAGGAGTATTTTCACTAAAAGTTTGTAGAACATTGCTTCTCTCTGGCATGCTATATTGTTTTACTTCAAAGTATTGTTGGATTGGCATCTGACCTCTGTTTTAAAGTTCATTTGATATCTAAGTATGAACTATTTGGGAGAAATATCTTAAACTGTGCATGATATGACCTTTGTCAATGTTTTTTTCTTTATATTTTCGTTTAGAATAGAACATTGTGTCTAGTTTAATTTGAATAGTTTGATTAGTTGATTCCCATGTTGTAAGCTTATATGATAAAGTAATAGCATGTAGAAATTAGATTATGTCATTGGAATTCTCTATTTTCTTTAATGGTTATTATTTTCTTTGTGTTATGCTGTATTAGGAGGAAGGGTTTATGCAGCTTTTTGAATTTTTTTGTTAACTCTTGGAACTTTTATGCTTGATCAGACCTGAATGAACACTTCCCGCGGGGAGATTTGAAAGATTGCACTGTGCTTATATCTAGCCTTTGTTGTTGGTTCTCTTCCCAACAATGAGGGGTCGTGGCATTATGTGTCTAATATATCATTCATAGAAAAGAATCTGGGTTTTGAAATGTTGTAAAAGCGTTGGCGTATTGCCACTTTTCATGTTTTATGTTTACATTTCCTTCTAGCCCTTTTCCCAAACTCATAGAAGATCCAGATTTCTATAAAAATCTTAGAGGTATTTAGTGAGATGCAAATTAGTTCCCCACTGGCTTAATTTCCCATAAGGCTGTCAGAGAGGTGCAAGCTTTGATAATCCACACTAAGATTATCTATCCTATCAAACATTCCACTTGGGTTTCCAACATAGTACCATTCAAGAAGAAAAATGGAGAGATAAGATTTTGTGTATATTTTTGAAACCTTAATAGGGCTTTTGAGAAAGACAACTATGGTTTTCTATCATTGTATGAAGTGTTCTAGATTGTAAATGAGTCTCAAATGATGTCCTTCTTAGATAGATACTTTGGATACAATTGGGTCGTGGTCAAAGAAGAAGGTAGACGGAAGACTTCCTTTACTACCAAGTGGGGTACACTTTCCTATAAAAGAATGCCCTTTGGCCTTATTAGTGTTGTTGCTACTTTCTATAGGGCCATGGATATTGAATTTAAGTGACTAACTAGTAAATTTATTATTATTTATATGGATGACCTAACTATGTTTTCTAAGAATATGGTTGATCACATTGCAGACTCGAGGAAAATGCTTTAGAGATGTAAAGAATAAGGTATTTCACTTACTTCTAGGAAGTGCATCGTTGGAATCATTGAAGGTAAGTTCCTATGAACCATGCTATTACTGAGAAAAGGTATTTCGAATTACTTAGATAGAATTGAAGCTATCATGAAATTATCTTTACCTAACAACAAAAAGAAAGTTAAAATATTTTTTGGTAAGATTGATTTCATAAAAAATTTCATTAGTGGGTTTGCATAATATTTTTTTCCTTTTGAATGATATGTTGAAGAAAGATGAGCTAAGATTGAGTGGAATCCTAAGGATAAGTATTCCTTTGGGAAAATAGAGGAAGCAATTTCTAATGCACCAATATTGTCTAGTCTTGATTACACAAAGTCATTCAACATTTATACCTTTACTTATGAGAACACATGTACTACTATTTTGATATAGAAAGGGGATGATGGAAGTGAGAAGCCTGTTTCCTTAGTAGGCCCCCCCTTTAAGAATGAACAAGTGAAGTATTAAAATATAGATAAGCAAGCATTTGCCTTGGTGAAATCATCAAAGAAATTCAGGAATTATATCCTGAGAAGTAAAAAATTGCTATACTTCTTGGTCTAGTGGTTAAGTCTATGTTGATGTAGAATGATATGGGAGAGAGAAGAAGAAAATAGATGGCTAGTTTGCAAGGATTTGACCGGAGATACAACCTATGATGTTGGTGAGATTCCAAGGCCTTTCTAAGACATTAGTATAAGAAAATGGATAGCTATTTTTCCAATAATATTCAATTGAGACTATCAATGGTGATGATTGATATAAAGACATTGTTTATTATTTACTCCATAACAATTGTTCTGAAGTTTTGAATGCAACAAAAAGAATTACACTGAAGATGAAAAGTACCCTTTACATGATTCAAGTTGGAGTCCATTAAAAAATATATTAGGGGATTTACTTGATATATATGTGTAAAGAAGTAGCCTAGGTTTGGCTATTTATTGCCCTCCATGGAGATTGTAATGGTTTGTTGAAATTTTTTATACCAACAAACTATAACAATTTCAATGTGGAAATTCCTACCAAAGGTTGTAATTTACACATATTTTAAAACTCATAAATGATCATACATAATCTAGCTCAAATGTTTCAACCTTGGCGATGATGTGTTTTGATTCTTTAAAACTGAATAATTTGGTGAGATCTATTTATTGTGCCAATCATAGAGTTGATTGTTGAATCTACACATGTAATAAGGTGGTTCAATTGCATTAAACTTAAAAAATATTTACATTGTGATTTTCCTTAAATATTTGCACTAATATTATGGACGACTTTGTGAATACTAACCATTGCAATAAATTGGTTTGTTTGATCTCATCAAACCTTTTAGATATAAGAGATATAGTTGAAGTAATCATTGTTAGTTCAGTTTATTGTTCATTTGATTTTTAGTTTAACTTTTTATAAACACCAACTTTCTTTTGATTTTTTTACAACCAAATAATTTTAGGATAAATTTAGATCTAGGTTAGTCCATGTTTGAGTGTAAATAAGCGATTTCACATATGAGTTTTGGAGATTTAATTTGTTCTTTAGCAGATTTAAAGCATTTCACTGCACATCTTTGTCCAACTTGATAATTCCAACAAAGACCCCTTGTAAAAAATCACATGGACCATTTAGCCTTTCCAATGTGGTCAAGACTTGACCCTAAAGGAATCTTGGAGTTGATCCTTCAACTTTCCAAGAGAATTATCTAGAGTGTTCTATTGTTGTACTTGATGTTGGTTGTGCTAATATCACCATCAACACTACCCTTTATTACAAGCAAGGTAGTAATGGTACCATTATTGTAAGTTTGTATGTTGATAATTTTTTGTATATGAGTAATAGTTCTAAGATGAAATATAAGTTCAAAATTACTATAAATAATGAATTTAAAATGAATAGTTTAGGTCTCATGCAATACTTTCTAGGAATGAAAGTTCATCAAAGTGACAATAAATTTTTTATTTTTCGAACAATATATGAAAAATATATATTGAAGAGATTTAATGTGGTCAATCATAAACCAGTCTCTACTATAACTTCTCATGGATTTATGTTATATAGATAAGATGATGCTAAAATAGTTGATAAGATAAATTATATAAATATTGTTGGAAGTTTGATGTTTCTAAGTCACACAAAGTTCTAGATATTGCTTATTAAATTTCTCTTGTTTCAAGGTATATGATTGGACCATGCAAAATTATATGAGAACAATGAAGAGCATAATGAAGCATGTGAAAGGTACTATGAATTTTCGTATTCAATATTATGCTTCTAAAATATTTGAACTTGTTGGCTATAGGGATTCTAATTGGGGAAGTAGTTTGGATGACCAAAAGTAAACATCTACTAATTATTTTTCAATTGCTTTAGGCTTGCTTACATGAAGCTTAATGAAGTAAAGTTTGGTTTCTCTTTTATCTATTGAAGCAGAGTATGTTATATTCTCTTTTACAAAGTACACAAGCATTATGAATTCAAAAAATTCCTTGAAGATATTGGGAAGAAATAAATTTAATCTAACATAAAAAAAAATCAATAAAATGAGTGCAATTAAGTCGGCCAAAAGTCTTATCCATCATAGTAGAACAAAACATTTTGATTTCAAATATTATTTCACTTGAAAATTGGTTTAAACGGAAGAAATAGAATTAAGGTATATAAAGATTCAAGAACACTGAACAAATATCTTTACAAAAGTAGTTGCTAAGTTCAATTTTTGAAACTCGAAGAACATCCTATGAGTCGAGTGACTATCAAGATGGAGTTCACTGATAAGTGATATTACTACACCACCATGCAATTCACTAGAGAAACAATTTGCACGAAATATTTTTAGAAGCTATCAATAAAAAAATTGCATGAAATATTTTTAGAAGCTATTAATAAAAAAATTGCATGAAATACTTTTAGAAGCTATTGATAAGACATTAATTTTAATGGTTTTTTTGGTGTGCTTTATTTGCCAATTTTGAAGGTGTGTGATTAATGCATGAAATTCATGTTTTTAGTTGCATATTACGAAATTCTATTAATTTTTTTTCTTTGCTTTTCTTGGGGCTGAGGCTCTTTATAAAGCATACATTGTGTATGTAAAAATTCAGAAAATTAATAAACAGAGAAAAAGGTTTGTTAATTCAGAGCAGTAATACAGAGTTTTTGTTTCAATAATTCTGAGCAATTTAATTTCTGCTGTTTATTATAACTTATTTTCTATAATGAATATTCAATGCTTTAAGCAGTGTTTTTGCTTGTACAATATGCTTTCAGTCGGTTCAAGTAACAGTGAGTGTTATATTTTATCTATTTTTCTGAATATTCAATGTTGTATGAAGTTCTTATTACTGTTAGAATGTATCTTTTATTGGTTTAAGGAGCACTAAGAGATAACCGAAATCTTCAGTTTAGGCATCATACTAAAAATAAAAATCAGGAAGATATTAACGACCTTACATATATTTTACTTCAAGCTCAGATGACTGGATTATGGATAACGAGCTACCTGTTTATTCCAGTAAATTTTACCATTTCTAAGCTTTCAGGAGCTCCAGGGAGACAAAAGAGCGAATTTCTACTCTATTCTCAATTATAGATTTAGATATTGAATTTACACCACGATACCATTTGAAGCAGTATATGCCTGGGATCGCATATCTGAGGCCTTTACCAACCACTTACTGGTTCATATTAAAGTTCTTCAATTTAATATAATTTTTTTTTTGAAATATCTTTGGTCAGATGCTTTTGAGCCCAAAAGATCCCACAGTAAGCTCTTAAAAAAAAACTAAAATTGCATTACCAAAAACTCTACCACATGATTAAAACTTATAACCAAGAAAAAAAAGGTTAAAGGATATTCTTAAGCTTTGGCTTGTTAAAATGTCGGGAGTCTGATCTTTACAAGTGAATCATAAAGGTAACCATAAGTCGCTCAGACATGTATTCTTGGATCCATTTTCAATCTATAAATTACTTTCAATTTGATAAAACACTGTTTAAAATTTAAAAAAAAACCTTTAGCTCAAACAAGAGTACAGTGGCTTCAATGGAATATTTAGATTTGCTAAGAATTAACTTGGATGTATATGATCTGGGTAAATAGAGTTGAACTTCACAGCGCCTTACACAGGTTACAGAAAAACCCATCGCCCATAGGATAACGACGAGTTCACGACAGGCTACACACACATTCTATTGATTAGAAATTATCTTTTGTGATAAAGAAGAATCAGTTAGCAGAAATTATAATCACGAAATTTACGTGAGACTAAGGTTAGTTTGAGGCCGATCTTGTTCAGTTGCAGCGTTTGTTTCAAAATTATCGTTGACTTCTTCCTTGATGTCAATATTAAGCTGGCACGCCTTCCGACTTCTAGTAATCTGTATCATATTTGGAATTCCATTCTGGTCAAAAGCAAAAGAAACATTATGATGGCAATGCGGGGAAGGTTAGGACAGTTTATTACCTTTCTATCCAGATCAGCATTTTCCACTTTGAGTGACTATTCCTGCGTTTAAATAAAATCATCAGTCATTACCAAAACAGTGTCAGTGCAGGTGTGATCAGCAAGGAATTTACAGCAGCTCTGTTTATGCAGCGTATAGCAATTCCAATTTAAAATGCAGAACATACCAAGAGAATCAAATAAAGCTAAAATGAGTTTTTAAGACATGATTGACTTCAGAGACATTAAAACCCATACGAATTTATTACAGGAATTCTCAAGGTCAGTTGTCAAACCACCCGCTTCGTCTATTCTAGGATGATACACGAAGAAAAGCTATTCATGGAGATCATGTAGAAATTCATGTGGAGAGGCTTGAATCTTTTAAAAGAAAAAAAAAAACTAATCAAATAAATATTAAAACACAAATTAATTACTTGATAATTATATTACACCTTTCTTTATCCCTAACATACCGCAATAGCACACTAATTCAGCACCAGATCACCATACTACTCCATTTCCACGGTATAGTGACTTGTCATGGAAAATTGCAACGAAGTTCTGTATTCAAGCAAGCCCAAGCAACGATCTGGCATCACTAGAATTAGAATTCCAAACGCAGGAACCAGCCAAATAATCAAACCGAATGAAATTTACATCAGCACAGAGTTTAAAGGCAGAATAGGAGTTCACACTAACATCTTCCTCTGCTGTCCAGACCAATGCTCGTGCCTTACTGGGAACAGAAATGAGCTAAGTACGCACACCGTAAATCCCATAGTGTTCTATTTGACAAAAGCATCGCAAAGGTGTCATAATGAAGCCACAGTAATCCACCTTCTAAACAAACAGCTGGAAACCTAACGGAGTATCGAACAAAAACTGTTGCTTTTTCTGATCAGCCTTAGAAATAAACAACTGTGCATTAACAAATAAAGATCTGGAAAAAGCCCAAAAGGCAGAGACTGTGCATCATAAAATGACATAGAACACCAATTGCAAAATGTTGAAACACATACCAAACCTGCAACAACAAAGGCTGCCCATTGAACTTCATACCTCAGATACTTCATAATGGCAACTTCTTCACAAGATTACAGTCATGTGTTGGAACATTAATCCTAACTACCGCTGTCCTGTTTTATCTACAGCACCCTAAGTCTCGGTATGGGTAACAATTTATAGAACAGACCCATTCCCCTGTTCTCTCCTGTTTTTAGTTTATTTGCTGCAGGGTTCTTGTACTGATGGTATGGTCAGCCTCTCCATCGAATGGGCTCAGACTTGCCTTTCAATTCTTTTCGTTTTGTAAGATATTGTGCACATTTAATTTTCTGTACTGTCTTCGTATGAAACAAGGCAGCTTCTCTAATGAGGGTTTTTTGGTAGTTTGTATTAATGGAAATCTTAGTCTTTTGTTTTTGTGTGTCTGCAAAAGGGGAGAACGGAGCTGTTTTTTTGTGTGAAAAAGTATCCTGTTCAAGGGTTTTTTGAGCTCTGTTAATGTGAAACAGATCACTATGTTATCAACATTTTTATGTAAAAAGAACAGTAGCTCTCTGTTAAGTTGATATATATAAAATTGATTTCTCTGTTCTATTCTTCTGCTCTTTCTCTGTCTTTCCTTTTATCTGGTATCATAGTCAAGTATATCAAGTCAAGCTTATCAAAGCATAGGTCATCTAAGCACAGGTCATCACAGTCTAATGGCAGCTTCAAGTTCAGGTTTGAAGTCAAACCTGCTAGTTTAATGGCAAAAATTATGATTATTGGTCAATCACAATGAAAGCTTTATTCTGTTTTGAAGGCATATAAGAATTTGTAGGGAGTGGTTTTCCTGAACTAGCTGATACAACATACAATATTTTATTTTAAGCAGAAAAAGATTTACTCAGGGATAATAGAAAGAAAGAATCCAAAGCTTTCTTCTACATCTTCCAAGTAATGAAAGAAAGACTCCAAAGCTTTCTTCTACATCTTCCAAGTAATGAAAGAAAGACTCCAAAGCTTTCTTCTACATCTTCCAAGTAATGCCTGAGAGAATTTTTTCAAGGATTGTAGCGGTCACAAAGATATAACAAGCATAGGATATCCTAAAAATAGCATATCAAGGAATGGCCAAGGTAAAATCAATTAAGTTGCAAATGTTCAGAAGATATTTTGAACCCATGTATATGAAGGAATCTGAAAAATAGATTCATTTTTCACTCAAGTTATTGGATTAGTTAACTAAATTAGATTTCATGGTGAAACCTGTGAATATAGGAGAATAGTTGAAAAGATTCTAAAGAGTTTACCCACAAGGTTTGAATCTATTGTTGTGTCCAAAGAAGAGACAAAAATCTCATGCAATCCTCGAGAGATGATCTTCATGCATCTCTTATTTTTCATGAGCATAGGCTAAGCTGGTCATCAAACTCATTCCTGGAGCATGCCTTAATATCATAAGTTTAGTTGGTCATAGTAGAGGCAGAGGAAGATCCAATTTCAAAGATAGAGGAAGAAATTTGTGTAGATGTGGAAGAACCAGCCCAAAAAATTTAAGGGGAAGAGGCAACATTCAAAATCCAAATCCAAATCAATCTCAAGGCCAATATGATAAATCTCAAGTTCAATGCCATCATTCAAGAAAGCATGGTTATTATTCAAAAGGATGTAGAAAAAAATAATTTGATTTCAACAAACAAAATGTAAACTTTACTAGACAAAAATAAAATTAAAGTTGTATTTTTTTTAACATTCAATGTTATACAAGAAGAGATGAATGGTTTTTAGATTCAGGGATGTAGTAAAAAAATGACAACAAATTAGAAATATTTTCTAATTTGGATGAGATAAAAAAATCATATGTTAAATTGGGGAATGATAAAAGAGTATCAATCTAATTGGGTGAAAAAATGGATGCCTCTATGGTTTAGGACATAGAACAACAAGTTTCTCTTAATATCATTCAAGGAAAACCCTAGAGATCTCAGTCCAAGGATAGGAATGGGAAAAAGAGATCTGCAATAGGGGTGTCCTAGGGTATGATAAATGACTACAAGAGGGTTCACCACTAAGCTAGGGCTTGGAAAGACTAATGAAATGCAAGACCTAATTATGAAACTTATTGATATGCAAGACTTAATTAAATGGCCTAGAAATGCATGTAAATTAGGATGTAAAACTGAGAGATCAAAGATGTGCACCTGGGAATCTACAGAGGCTTAAATGAAGTCCTGGAATGCTAAAAACACTGAATTTAATGTTGTCTGGGACTCATATGCTAGGCTGGGCAATTTAGTCCCAGATTAGGGTTTCTGGGCAGGAACAAAAATTTGGTACAGATATGTTTGGAACTCTTGAAAACTAGTGAAACACCAAAAATAATGCACTTAGGGAAAGAGGATTCCCCAATGAGCTTCTAGGGTTTTCACCTAGAAGCTAAGGTTGAGGAATGACACTCTTTCACACTAATGATGTATCTTTGGTGAGTTCATTCAAAGAGATTTGGCGGCAGAATGTGAGGTGTGTGAATGTGTGTGATATGTGTGAAACGAAATGATCTAAATGCTATAATCTGAAAATAGAAACTAACTACTAATGTAAAACATAAAGAATGCAACTATGTTGGAAAACACATTGTGATATGCAAATGTACTAAAAAATGTAAACAAACTGTAACAAAAACTTATGAAATTAAAGGTGTACACCTGGAGGTTACAGAGGGATGGCATGAAGAGATGGAAACCTGAAAAATCTGATGCAGAAGCCGAGAAGGACACTTATGCCATTCTGGGTGACCAAGTCCTTTTTTGTGAAAATCTACCAGAACCCGTTTCTGCCAAAAGGGTACTCAAATCTACAAAAAACCCTAAAATGCATGTATGGTGGGACTAGGTCGCCACTAATGGCAACCTAGTCCCTTTAAGCCTTTCGGGAAATCTAAAAGTGGAATCTAGAGGTCTCAGTTTGCACTTTTTGCCTCTTGAGGTGCCCGGATCTGAAACTTAGATTCTCGACCTGTAAGAGACTTTTAATGGATGCTTTTTCCTTATCCAACAAGGAGGTGTCTTCAACAAGCTTTCAATCCACTCTTGAGCGATCTCCAAGCTTCCAAGGTACCTAAATCTACAAACACACAAAGAGAGAGAAGGAAATGTTGATTGTTAGAGTATAGGGGTTTTCCTTGGTCAAACCCCTTTGTAGATAATTAAATCAAATGAAGAGACAAGATAATAGAGCATGAAATGTGGAATGATAGATTCAATACCTTGCCATGATGAATGATCTTGTGTTGTTGCAACAATCAACCCTTGAATGCCTCAGAGAGATGTCTTGATGACTTAGTATGCAAAAACCCTAGCTTGCTTGAGAAGAATAATGGATAAGTGTTTGAGAAGATTGAGTGAGGAGAAAAATGAGATGGAAAAAGTGAAAAATGGGAAAAAACCCTTATCTATAGAAGTTGTGCCTTAATTTTTCTGAAATGACACCATACACGCTGACCTTAGGGTTTTAGAGACAAAATCCCGAAAGAATATTAAGTTAAAATCGAATTTTATGCCACATGGGACTAGGGCGGCATTTTTCATTGGTTTTCGGGGATTGAAGTGTGATTAATGTTGTTTGTCAAGATTGTCTCACAAAACACACTAAAATAAGGCATGTATGTGCATTCAGGGGTCATTATAGCATAAGAAAGGTCTAATTTAGTGATGAAAAGCCTAGGAAAGTGTGAAAATGTATTGCAACACCTTACAACACCTTGACACAAGGCTTGAAAAAAGGTAAAAAAAAGGATGAAAAAAATCTAAAATCCATAGGCAAGGGTCCAAATGAGTGAAAAGTGTCAAAGACTACACTTTTTGGCGACACATTTAGCCCCAACTTTAGTGAGAGGATGAACTTGCTCCAAACTCACACTAAAGTAGCCTAATGGAGATGGTGAAGAATGACAAAGACGAAGTAGGCGGTCAAGCCCCTAGGATTCGAGATTCTAAGTCAAAAAGACTTCAATGCAAGAAGACATTTAAGGTTGAATGATATGCAGCAAAACGAGATGCATGATCATGCAATGACGAGGATTTGAAGAGAGAAGAACGAGGTGGAAAAGATGCGCTCACTCTGGGGCCACAAAACATCAAGTCGATTGCGGGGTGAGTTGTCCCAAGAGGTGAGAAACATACACACGGTTGGTATGTACTCACACACATATAGGTTGGTATGGGGAAAGTCATGCTGCTTAGGCTTCCCACTCAAACCATACCAAAGTGAAACCTCTTGATAACTTTGATAAGGCACCACAAAAGAAAATGATTTTGAAATGATGATGTAAGGAGTGTTCAAAGGGATTTTGCTTTGTTCGTGCAATGTCTCATTTTAAGGAACATTATGTGTAATGTCTCTAAGAGAGGAAAAGTGCAAATGGACTCATCTTGTATCGAAGAGAGGAAGGACTCTTGTATGCAAAAGAGGAAAAATGCAGATGTCTCATCTTGAGCAACATTGTAGCTAATGTTTCCAAGAGAGGGAATTGCAAGAAAAAATGAAAATTGCACAATAAAATGTGAGTGGTGATGTATGCCCCCACTTTAAAGGAATTTCTACACACTGTTCTTGTGAGCAATTGCTTTAAAGTAGAGAAGAAGAGGAAGCAGAAGACATGAGAGCTTGTTCGGAAAGCCCTATGCCGAGTCATATGTTTCCAATAAGCTTCGTCATGAAAAGGGGAGCATGTCACATGCGAGTCAACTTAAGACATGTCGTCCACATCCCAAGCTTGCTTTTATATGTTCATGAAAGGTTAATGGCTAGTCGAAAGAGACAACGATAAGTGACATACGAGGGAAGAGGCTACCTAACCTCTTGCCCCCACTTAGTGTAGGACAATAATGAGCCGAAAGGGTTGATGAGATGCAAGGTAGAGTGAAAATTAGTATCAGTTAGAGGAAATAGGTGCCCCCACATACGGGAGAGCACCAAATTCCATAAGATGTTGGATTTTTCTACTCAAGGCCTTACATTCATTAGTGTGATGACCATGAACTTGATGGTAGGCACAAAAGGAATGTTTATTTGAACATTTCTTTCGAGTCCGGGGAGGAAGAGAGATCAAGTGATCTTGGAGGAGTCTCAACAAGATACCCTCTTGATCGAAGGTAGAAGGTGTTCTTTTGGTGTGTAAAAAAGAAGTGTCTTGCTTAGTATAGGATGTCGTACTTATGCAAGGCACTATAGATTGTGAGATTTTGTATACTCTTTGAGAGGAGTGTGTAAAATCCAAATCAGTAGTGGGTTGCGAGATGACATTGTCATGAAGTAAAGAGTCCTTTATTGGTTTCAAAGGTTCACTTTCTAAGGTTGGTTTAGAAGGGTGATTTGGGATGGTGTTGGTGTTGGATGAAGGTTTGATGATTTCGATGAAAGGACAAAATCAAAGACCATGATTTTATGTTTGCGTGTTAGGCTCAATAGGGTTGTGGATACCTTGTTCATTAGCACCACAAATTTTTCCATTATAGCCAAGTTGTTTCATGAGCTCATAACCTTTTCCATAGAGATTTTTCATCTTTTTTGGATCGAGCGAGAGTTCATTGTTTGCATTGGTGGCTCAAGTAGTTGAGGTGGATACTTGCGAAGGATCAGCTGATTCTTGTGTGGACAAGGCTACGTTTCCCTTGTTAGAGTCTTTGTTGGTGATCTTGGATGTTCCCAATAAAAGAGGGGTGAATTCTAAGGAACCCCAATCATCATTGAAGGACTTTGGTTGTACGTGTTCCACTTGGGTGGTTGGTGTTGAAGTGGTGAAGGGTTTGGATTTGTTTTGCTCAAGATGTAAGACACTAAGGCTCAGGATCAACATCAAGTGTGTACACTTTGTTGTTGTAGATGTACTTCATCTTACGATGAAGAGTAAAAGCCACACCATTCATTGCATGAATCCATAGCCTGCCTAAGATGAGGTTAGATGAAACATCATTAGTCATAACATGGATCAATGTGTCTAATGTGGCCACTCCAACTGTAAGAGGCAAAGTGATCACACCAAACGGTTTCTATCCTACACTGTCAAATCCACTGATAGCTAAGGAGGTAGGTTGAATATTTGATTTATTGATATGGAGCCTATCCAAGAGATTGGCACTACACACATTAACAGCAGAGCCATTGTCAACAAGGTTTCACTTGGTCCCTATGCATTTGTATTGAGATATGATCATGAAAGCTTCAGCTTGTTTTTGCACTTCCAAAGGAGGGAGCTCACTTTGGTGGAAAACAATGTCAGCATTTAAGCCTTGAATCATAGCTGCTATGTCATTTGGTTGTGCATTAGAAGGGATAGGAACTTCTTGTAAGGCCTGTTGCATCATGTTGTGATAATGAGGAGAGGCTTGAATAAGGTCCAATAAAGATATTTTAGCAGGAGTATTCCTTAGTTGGTCAACAAGGTCACACTCCCTAAGGATTGAATTCAAACGAGGGGCAGCAGGTAAGATGGGAGGGGATGAAAGTAAGGATGTGGATGTTGATGGTTGGGATCGCGGGTTGTTTCTAGTATAATGTGTGTGAGAAACGGTATTATGACTCGGTTGCTGCAACAAATTATTCTTTGGTGGGTAGAGGGTAAATTTAGGTTGAGGTTTGGTTGAAGGTGGGTAAAGGATGAGTTGAGGTTGAATAATATTAACATCCTTTAGGGAAGGAGAGTCCAACATGGGCTCTGCATCTTCTTGCAAGGACATAAGATTGTTATTGTCATTGTCTTGCATCATGATATCCTCCATAGGAGAGATTTTAGAAGAATTACAACCGTTATGTACTTGACATGCAAGGAGTGGTTCTTCCAAAATGACTTCGTCACAAGGAGGGGAGTGATCAATGATGGGATTAAGACTGGTGGAATGATGATGAGAGGGGTCTATTTGATTAGTTTGTTGTTCTAAGGTTTCTGTCTCTTGTGCCATACTATTTACCCTAGTATGAGAGCTAGCTTCAAAACAGGTAGGGGAGGCATCAAGAGAAGGACCATCATGAGTTTTAAATAGATTGTCCCAAAGGGTGGGAGCATGAGGGAAGGGAGGGCCAATAGTCCCATGACACTTAGTAGGTGTATCTTCTAACACCAACCTATCCTCTTTGTATCGAGGAGGGGTATTAGGAGATGGACAAGTTTGATTGTCATGGTTAGGGAGACTAGCTAAGGGAATGTATAGAAATGTTTTTTGTTTAATGTTTGGCAAAGGGGGATGAGGAGAGGGACAATAAAGACCCTCAATGCTTGAATCTTCTATCAACAAAATACTTTTGTCACTAATAGGAGAGGTATAGGGAGAAGCACAAGTATGATTGTTATGATTATCAACACAAACATCCTCATCGAGGGGTAATGTAATGTTAAGAATGGTGTCAATGGTTTGGTTATTAACATGTTCTTTAATGATTTCATTATTATAATCTACATTCAACTCATAAGAAGGAATGTTGAATTTATGCAATCCATTTGAAATCAAAGCCACATATTTTAAAAGAAAACATGGTATGAAGAGAAGGGAAAGAGAATGCAATACAATGAGTTAAACTAAAATGTTGAAATGCAATTTTCAGAGTGGAAACAAGGTAATTTTTTGATTACACTATGCAACAATCTGAAAAAGAAATGTAGTATATGCAAAATTGAAACTAAGCAATGCATGAAATGAGCTAATTTAAGCTAATTCTAATAAAATACATGTAACTGAAACACAACTAGTTGATACAGGTAGGTAATGGCACAAAACAAAAGCTTAAAAACTGAGTTTTCAACTCTGTAAAGTGGAGTTTCAAAAGCCTAAAGGGACTAGGTTGCCCAATGTGGCGACTTAGTCCTCCTGATGATTTTTGTGATATTTTGCAGAAAATTTTGATGGAATTAGGTGGTGTCTGTGTTGTATGAGGCAGATCTAATAGGAAAATGCAGAATTTCAGAAATTAATGATTTAATATGCAAAAAATGCAACCTATATGCACTTTCACTAATGCAAAATTTAAAACCCTAGAATGCAACTTAACTAATGCAACATGCAATACCAACTAATTCTAGGACAATGATGGACTCTAAACTAGGAAGGGTATTCGAAGGTCAGGTTCACCAAAATAAAACACCAAAAACAATGCACTTAGGGAAAGAGGATTCCCCTATGAGCTTCTAGGGTTTTTCACCTAGAAGCTAAGGTTGAGGAATGACACTCTTTCACACTAATGATGTATCTTTGTTGAGTTCATTCAAAGAGATTTGGGGGTAGAATGTGAGGTGTGTGATATGTGTAAAATAAAATGATCTAAATGCTATAAACTGAAAATAGAAAGTAACTACTAATGTAAAACATAAAGAATGCAACTATGCTAGAAAACACATTGTGATATGCAAATGTACTAAGAAATGTAAACAAACTATAACAAAAACTTATGAAATTAAAGGTGTGCACTTGGAGGCTAAAGAGGGATGGCATGAAGAGCTGGAAACCTGAAGAATTTGATGTAGAAGCCGAGAAGGACACTCACGCCATTCTGCATGACCTAGTCCTTTTTCTGTGAAAATCTGTCGAAACCCGTTTTTGCCAAAAGGGTACTCAGATCTATAGAAAACCCTAAAATGAATGTATGGTGGGACTAGGTCCCCACTAATGGCAACCTAGTCCCTTTCAGCCATTCGAGAAGTCTGAAAGTGGAATCTGGAGGTCTCGGTTTGCACTTTCTGCTTCTTGAGGTGCCCGAAGTTGAAACTTTGATTCTCATCCTGTAAGAGACTTTTAATGGATGTTTTTGCCCTAGCCAACAAGGAGGTGTCTTCAACAAGATTTCAATCCACTCTTGAGTGATCTCCAAGCTTCCAAGGTACCTAAATCTACAAACACACAAAGAGAGAGAAGGAAATGCTATTTGTTAGAGTATAGGGGTTTGCCTTGGTCAAACCCCTTTGTAGATAATTAAATCAAATGAAGAGACAAGATAATAGAGCATGAAATATGGAATGATAGATTCAATACCTTTCCATGATGAATGATCTTGTTTTGTTGCAACAATCAACCCTTGAATACCTTGGAGATATGTCTTGATGACTTAGTATGCAGAAACCCTAGCTTGCTTGAGAAGAATAGTGGATAAGTGCTTCAGAAGATTGAGTGAAGAGAAAAATGAGATGGAACAAGTACAAAATGAGGGGGAAAAACCCTTATTTATAGAAGTTGTGCCTTAATTTTCTTGAAATGACACCATATAGGCCGACCTTAGGGGTTTAGAGACAAAATCCTGAAAGAATATTAAGTTAAAATTGAATTTTATGCCACATGGGACTAGGTCGCCCAAGGTGGTGACCTAGTCCACCTAGGCATTTTTCATTAGTTTTCGAGGATTGAAGTGTGATTAATGTTGTTTGTCGAGATTGTCTCACAAAACACACTAAAATAACGCATGTATGTGCATCAAGGGGTTATTATAGCATAAGAAATGGTTAATTTAGTGATGACAAGCCTAGGAAAGTGTGAAAATGTATTACAACACTTTACAACACCTTGGCACAAGGCTTGGAAAGAGGTAAAAAAAAAGTTGAAAAAGGTCCAAAATCCATAGGCAAAGGTCGAAATGAGTGAAAAGTGTCAAAGGCTACACTTTTTGGCAAGACAATTGGAAATTTCACTGTACTGAGACTCATATGCTAGAAGTCTTGTATCAATCTAGTTAGGCTTTTCTTGAAATTCAAAGTCTGATTATGCTCTTAAATGTTCGCTCTGTCTTTTCCTCACCCGGACTGGTCAGAACTCGGCGAGTCCCGAGCCGAGCACCCCTGGCCGGGTCCTGGGAGCCTGGACTCGGACGCGTTGGACTCACCGTTTCCTGGCGAGTCCCGAGCCGAGCACCCCTGGCTGGGTCCTGGGAGCCTGGACTCGGACGTGTTGGACTCACCTTTTCCTGGCGAGTGCCGAGCCCTGGACGCAGCCGACGACAACAGTTTATAAAGTCAACAAAAAAACATAAAACTTATGTTTTAGTTTCTTTTTTTTTGTCTTATATTACCTCCCCAACCCTAAAAGCAACCTCATTTCATTCATTTGGCAAAATAGGAGGAGAAGAGAGAGTTGTGGAGAAAAATAGGAGGAGAAGAGAGGGCAACTAACAAGCTGTTGAAGATAAATACAGGCCCATATATCATTTGGGAAGCTTCATACAAACAAGGAGGTGCATTGAGAGCTCATTACCAGTGACTGGGAGGAGTTTGCATTGCATTCCAAGCCAAATCTAAGAGGTAAGTTTGATTTTAATTGGTTTTTTTGTGTTTTTTTAACAAATAATTCATTGTAATTTTTAAAATCATTGTTTTTTTTAGTTTGCATTTTTTTTTACAAACCCTACTTGCAACTTAAATAATTTTAGAAACCCTACTTGTTATTGCAGCCACATTCATTTGCAAATCAAAGCATATTATTACTTTTACAATGTCTCAAACCCCAGGCAGAAAAGACCCTGCTTGGAAACATGCTGAAATCTTTCTCGGAATGAAAAAAGGAGAAGCAAAATGTAAATACTGCAAAACAATATATCATGGAGGTATAAATAGATTAAAGTACCATATTGCATGCATACCCATCCATGATGCAGTGGGCTGCCCTATAGCACCTCCTGAGGCTGTTCGTGAAGTGCAGGTGTAATTAGAAACTTTTGAAATGCAAAAAGAAATGAAAAAGAGACAGAAGCAGGAGTTGGTGAGTTTTGGAGTTCGACAATGACTTGGTGGTGTTGGAGATGCTTTTTCCATGCCTCCATACCGTCTTAGTGCTAGTGCTTCTACACCAACTATGCCTATGCATACTCCTACTGCTAGTGGCGCTACTACTGCTAGTGGTGGTGGCAGTATTAGCATTGGCCCTAGAGTTGGTAAATCTAGGGTGGACTCATATTATGAGCCACACACTACTCTTGGTTCCCAATCGTCGCTTGAGAGTATGGGTTGGAACAAGTACGCACATGATGCAGCAAAAAAGATAATTGCATACTTTTGGTACTACTGCACCATTCCCTTCCATGTAGCCAGGTAATTCTTTTTCGTTTAATTGTTTTAAAATTTATATTTAAATTTTATTATTTTAAAATCTAGATGTATCTCATTATCAAATTCAAAGTTAGTGCAGTTAAAATCTTAAAAATTTTCATTTTAAAATACTTATGTAACTTATTAATTTATTTATGACATGTTTTAGGTCACCCTTTTAGCAAAACATGGTTGATACCATAACCATATGTGGGGCAGGGTTCAAAGCCCCTTCTGAAGATGAATTAAAGGGCCCACTTTTGACTCAAAAAGTGGCAGATGTGAAAGCACAATTAGAGGAGCAGCGCGTGTAGTGGAGGAGGATTGGTTGCACCATCATGACTGATGGTTGGACCGATAAAAGAAATAGGATGCTGCTTAATTTTCTAGTGTCATCCGGAGGTAATTGTACTTCCCTCAATGCATTGAAATTTGAATTTGATTTAGTGATTAATAATTTAATATGGCTGATTTATGTTTTCTAATTTATTGAATAATTGGTTTTGCTTATTCTTTCAGGTGACACCGTCTTCATTAAGTCCATTGATGCTTCTGCCTAATTCAAAAATGCCACATACCTGTGTGAGGCTATAGAGGAGGTGATAGCTGATGTGGGGAAAGAGAATGTAGTGCAAGTGGTGATAGATAATGCAACAAATTATGTTGCTACTAGTAGATTATTGATGGAGAGGCACCCTACTATATTTTGGACTCCATGTGCTGCCCATTGCATTGACCTCATGATGGAGGATCTTGACAAGCTCCCATGGATCAAAACATGTATGGATGCAGCAAAAAACATTTGCAAATTTGTATACAATCACACATGGGTTCTTAACCTTATCAGGCAATACACGGGGTTGAGGGAGTTGTCTCGTCCTGGCATCACTAGGTTTACAACAAATTTTATCACGTTGCAATCCTTGATTTGGTCAAAGGAAGCTTTAAGGTGCATATTTATTGGTGAGGAGTGGTCTTCGTCATCCTTTTCTACAAGCACTGAAGGGATTGCTATGGCTGATTGCATTTTTGATGAGCAAGGGTTTTGGACACCAGTGGAGGAGATTGTGAAGGTAAAATTTAATTCTTTATTATGTTTTAATTTTTAATCATATCTTACTTTTATTTGTTTATTTTCGTTCACTTATTTGTGAAACATGTTTGCACTTTGTAGTTTATTGAGCCCTTGCTAGTTCTCCTACGATTTGCAGATGGGGAGAAGCCCACAATGGGCTACATATATGAGGGCATGGATAGGGCCAAAGAGACCATTAGATTAGTCTATGGTGGAGTTGAGGAGAAGTATTGTCCCATTTGGGATATCATTGATAGGAGATGGAAAAACCAACTTCATAGGCCCATCCATGCAGCTGCATGTTTCCTAAATCCGACCTTCCAATTCAGCCATGATCTCCGTGCAGATAGAGAAATTCTTAGTGGGCTCTACTCGACGATAGAGTGGATATTGCCCGCTGTTACTAGACACAGATAGTGCAGGAGATAGATGCCTTCACTAAGGCACAAGGAGACTTCTTTGCATGTTAAATGTGCAAAGACAGTAGGACAACATTACTACCAGGTAAAAATATATTTAAGGGCATAATTTTCATCTTTTTATATTGTATTTTATTATTAAATGTTGAACTTGAACTTGAAACTTGAAATGAGATTGATTTTGTTTCTTTTTCTCATCTTAGATAGATGGTGCGAGTTGTTTGGTTCTGATACACGAAACCTGCAAAATATTGTCATTCGTCTATTGAGCCAGCCATGCAGTTCATCTGGTTGTGAGCACAATTGGAGTATGTTTGAGCACATACACTCCAAGAAGCGCAATAGATTGACAATGGAGAGGATGAATGACTTGGTCTATGTTCATTACAACCTTCGGCTCAGATACAAGAAGCTTTTTGACCACAACAACACCTCGATCAATCTAGAAGAGGTTGATCCACAGTTTGAGTGGACCACTGAGGCTAGAGATGCAGTCTTTAGTGACGAGGACCTTGATTGGGTGGATCGGTTGAGAGAGAGGCTGAGGAGGAGGCTAGAGCACGAGGAGACATAGCTGTTGTTGGTGAGAGTGGCATGGAGAGTCAGACAGAGGCAGAGACTATGGCTACAACTGCAACTTCATTCAGGACCCTTAGACACCTTCGTAGGACGGATGCTGGCTCCACTATGCCATAGAGTCATAGAATTATAGCTATTGTTTTGATATTTCATATTTGTATGGAACATTTGATGTTATGGATTTCATATTCCATGACTTTTGTATACATTTGACTAATTTTATATATCTAATTATGCTATTTCCTTCAGCAACGCAGCTACAATTTGTGTACTTTATACTTATGTGATCGTTGTATACTTGTGTTGTATTCAATAAAGGGTGCTTGAAACAAGTTTTAAATCCTTAAAAATCTTTAAATTTCTAGGTTTTTTTCAACTTTTTTTCATTTTGCCAAGTCAACGCCGAGTCCGAGTCTCGAATCCACGAGTCTCAAGTCGAGTCACCCTAGCCGAGTCCGAGCCGAGTCCAAGTCTCATAACTATGGTCTTTTCCACCTGATTTACAGGTCTGGAACTTTGACTTGAAACCTGTAGATGTCTTTCAATGATCTCCAATGCAAGTTGACAACTTTGACAACTTTGAACACTTCACAATTTTCTCCAAACTTGCTCTCCAATATGTCTTCAACCTAGATTTGCAAATCACACCCCTAGCAATAAAGTATTGCAAACATGTATGAAGTGTCTCTAATGGATGTAGATCTTGACTATTTCTTGAATGTGATAAACCTTGAATTGAAAGCTAGCTTGAATCATAAAACCCTATATCACAATTGTTAGCTCGAAAATAAACATGATGGATGATGACTTTGACATGATGCTTGATACTTGAATAATGCTCCAAAAAACTTGATAATCAGCCCTTGAATGCTCTTGGATGCTCTTGTAAGCACTTGAATGCTCTTGTGAACTCTTGAATGTCAAATTTTCTATAAGAATGCTCTCATGAAGTCTTGGATCACTTGTGAGTGCTTAGGTGAAAATGAGTGAAATAACCTTGTATTTGTTTATGCCAAATTTCTCGAAATTACAACACTACAAGCTGACATCAGATCTAAGAGAATCAAATCCCACCAAGAATTTGAATTAAATTTAATTTTGGGCCACATGGGACTCATATGCTAGAAGTGGCGTATGAGTCCCATTAGGCCTAACTATGGGACACATTTAAAAAAAATGCTTAGAATGATGCAAAATCAGGATCAGGGCCTCGAAACCTAGGTGGGACCCATACGCCCAAGGTGGTTTATGAGTCCCAGATCACTAAATTTGGGCCACAACCTAAAAACACCTGAATTATGATTGGATATTGGTTTATGTCGAGATTATCCTCAGAAAGATGAATTAAATGAGGCTTGTGGATGCAAAATAAGGGCAATTAAAGCATAAAGAATCCCAATTATTAATGAAAAGCCTAGATTAGTGTGAAAGTGTGGTACAACACTTTACAACACCTTAAATAAGGTACAATTAAGTCCATTTAGTTCACAAGGGCGCAAGACCTAATGTGAATGTGTTGAACACATTACAATACTAAATCAAAGCCATGTTAGGGAGTAATTTTTTCATCATTATATCTAGCCCCCACATTAGTGAGAGGATGAACTTGCTTCAAAATCACACTAAAGTAGAACGTGTATCAAGAGAGGTCCAAATGTACCAATACTAGTAAGGTAGGACAATAACGATCACGAGGGTTGCGCAAGCCCCTAGGACCAAGGTCCTATGGAAAACCAACATAGGCACAAAAGAACACACATGCAAAATGATATAAGGAGCAATAACAAGGTACAAGCATACACTGCCAAAGACAAAGAGAGGCAAAACAAAACAAAAAAGGGGGGTGTATCTAGCTTGGTCCATTTGTCTAGCACGATGTGGATCAGATCTAGGTTGTCTGTCCGAAAAATACACGCTCACTCTGAGGCAAAGAAATTGTAGACTGTTCGCTGGGTGAGTATTCAAAAAGGTGAGACACATACACATGCGGCCGATATGCACACACACACACACAAGAATGGCTATGGGAAAGTCATGCCTAAGTTTGGCTTCCCGTCCAACCAAACCAAAGTTATACCTCCTAATAACTTTTAAGGCGCCACACAACAATGAACTTTGAGCTTCATGAGGCAAGCAAAGCTTCGTATGCTTGAAACTCATGAACAAATAAGATGGTTCCATAGACATGAAAAGTATGTTATGAAAGGTGGCCATATAACCAAAATTTTGTAAATCCAAAAATAGGGAATGTTCAAAGGAGTCTTTTTTAGTTCATGTAAGGTCTTAACTTAGGGAACATCGTGCCTAATGTATCCAAGAGAGGACCATTCAAACAGTAGAATATTCGTAACTTACAGGATGCAATGTGTTGCATCAAGCCACCAAGAGGAATATAATATGCTAAGGGAGATCACGCTCTTGAAGGACATCACACACAATGTCACCACAAAGAGAAAGACACATCGCATGAAGTAAGAAGACTACACCATGAAATGTGAAAAATGTAAAAATAATAACGCCAATGTATGCCCCCACTTTAAAGAAATTGCTAAACACCATTCTGTGAGCAATTACTTTAAAGTAGCAAATAATAAATGCCAACAATAAAGAGGACATGAGAGCTAACTTGGAAAGCCCTATGCCAAGTCATATTTTTCCAAATAAAGCTATGTCATGCGAAAGAGGGGTTACCCCCAAAATGAAACTCCAAACACATGAGGGATCCATGGATTTGGGGCCAGTATGTTCTTGCTACAATGACACGAAGAGAGCAAAAACAAGGAATACATTTTTGTGTCAACATGGAAGAGTCCTAAATGTCTCGACGCCTTGTGTCATCCCCAAAAGGAAAACACAAGACAAATAAAAAGATAAAGATAAAGAAAAAGATTTTGGGTCAACATGGAAGAGACATGAATGTCTCGATGCCTTGCATCATCCCCAAAAGGAAAACACAAGACAAATGAAAAGATAAAGAAAAATCTTTTGAGTCAACATGGAAGAGACATATATGTCTCAACACCTTGCGTCATCCCCAAAAGGACAACAAAAGACAGAAAAATGTTTACGACATAGAGAAGAATGTAGGTACAAATAAAGGAATATCACAAAAAGAGAGATCAAACAGAACAACACGTGGGGTCACATTACACACACAAGAGAAGAAAATAATGCAGAAGACTAGTAAGGCACATGTGAGTCAACCTGTTAGCAGTTCGTCCACATCCCGATCGTGTTCATCATATACAAAAGGTGGACAACTAACCCAAGGAACAATAGCAACTACCGAGCTAGGGTCATTGCAAAGTTCAACACTCTTGCTAGGAGAATTATCATGTAAGCTCATAGAAGAGGAAAACAACGTATTCAATTCATTATGCACCTCTTCGTCGATTTTAGCAACCTCATCCTTGTCATCCAAGTTAATCATAACAAGAGTTTGAATGATAATGTCTAAAGAAGGGTCCAACTCTTGTTGCAGTTGTGCTATAGGGTCGTTTTGTTTCCGGGAAAGGGGAGACTCTTCATGCATTGCTTCAGTCAAGTTTGGATCTCTATTTTCTTTGTTTTTTTCTTTATTTAACTTTCGAGCAAGGGAACGACGTCTACGCCTATTCTCTCGAGCACTTATGTTTCTTTTGTTACGACTTTCAAGTTACGTTTGTGTAGGAGCGAGTTTATCAACCATATGTTTATTTTCTTCCCTAAGGGGAGGAATGAAAGAAACTATGGAAGGTTGTTCAACCACTTTCTCTTTAACTTTATAAACTTGTTTTATCCTAGGAGGCATGATGGGATTGGTTTTGTTATCTCTTGGTCATTTATAGGAGGTAGACTAAGGATCTGTCTGAGGTTGGTCTTGGTTATTTGGAATTTCTTTAGGTTCAATCATGGTTTCATCAAGTATGGTAGGCTTAGTCGTGGGTTGAGGAATGTTTTTAAGGGATAGTTTTTCTATGCATTTTTCCTTGAACTTTTGGTAGGACTTGAAAAAGAATTCTTCTCAAGGTTTAATAGCTTCCATAAGCTCGAGCCAAAAGAAATCTAGCAAAAATTTTCCACAGGAAGACAAAAGGTTAAATCCACTATGATGCATGGTGAAAATTTCATTGTGAAAGGGAAAATTTAGGCATTTATTAACGATCGACGAGACAACTTTCATGGAGCGAAGTCATGGATAGCCTAGCTTCACACAAAATTGATCCAACGTCGAGATGATGGAGAATGAGACATCTAATGTTTTTCGGTCCTATTTGTAAAGGAAGGGTGATCGATCCCATCATAGGCCAAGCGAAACCATTATGCATCTTGATCCATGCTTTTAATTTATCATACATTTCTTGAAAGAGCTCATGCATGAGTAAGAATTCCTCGGTGATTACATTCTCTCCACAAATGGGATCTATTAATATCCCATTTGTGGGCTTGTCATAGATTCAGTCGACTATGTAAAGATTACCATCAGGTGCATGTCTAAGTATATCTTGTGAGGAGAAAACAATCTCAAGAGGCTTTTTAGTTCGGCCATTATGAGGCGTGACCTCGATCAATCCGACCATATCATCCATAGGATCTTGTTGAATAATATTATTGTTGTCATCATCTGTGTCAACATTCATCACATCATTCTTTTGAGTTTCACTAGCTTTGACGAATGAAATATTATGATTAGGCATAGGGTTGGTAAATATTTGCAACTTTTGGTTAGGAGGGGCAACAAACTTATTCCCTTGATCATTAACACCTCCAACTGAAAGTCGATCGACATCAATGAGGACTTGTACAAGATGTTTAAGACGCTTACAATGTTCGATATCGTGTCCATTTTATCGGTGATAATGTAAATAAGCATTCGATCTAAAGCTTGGAGGTAAAGGTTTATTAGGATTGGGAGTTTAAACGGGAGGCAAACTAATCATTTTTGTTCTAAGAGTTGTGACATTATGTTATGAAGGGTATCAGGTAAGAAAGTGAATTTCCTTTTTGGGTCCCATAGCTAAGGGTATCATTGTTTTAATAGCAGCTACTTGGTTATTGACATGTTCAGTTGTTTTTTCAGGGGGATTAAGTTGAAGGAAGCCTTTATTTTGTTTTCTAAAAGGTGTATAATTGTTCTGGTTTGTGGACTTTGACTTCTCAATTCGGCTAGAGGTGGATTTTGCATCATGACTATTAACCGAGTTTTGATAATCACAAAGGGCAGTACATAAGTGCATCAAGGAGGGGGATTTCATCATGGTAAGCATATCTTGTATTTTACTTTGCAAATTTTCTATGAATATCTTTTGAAGGTGAGGGTCGAGAACTTTTGCATTGATTTGGGAATAAAGCGATTGATAGCTTGAAATAAAGTTAGTAATCTTTTCCTCTTCTTTTTGCTTACATCTCATCAAATTGGCCAAGGTCATTTTAGGAGTCATATGCACTTGAAAATGGTTGATAAATGCCTCAACAAGTTCATTGAATGAACGAATTGAGTTGTTCGGTAATGAAGAAAACCATTCTAAGGCAGTATCTTTCAAGGATCTAAGGAAAAGTTTAGCGAAGAGCTTATCCTCGAGAATAAAGTCACTACATAAGGTGGTATAGGCAGAAACATGGTTAGAAGGATCTCCTTTCCCTCCATATTTCTCAAATCTAGGCACCTCTATATCTTGTGGAATTTGCATTCGCAATATCTCCAAGGACAATGGACTGCTTTTGACATAATATGCAGGTGGGCCATTTTGATTTTGGTTGATAGTGGAAAATTTCTTTTTAAAAGATGAAATGGTTTGAAAAAGTTGGTGTATGAGAGGATCATTGTTTGCATCTTGAGATGGAGGTGAATAAGGTGGAGGGGTGTATGTGTTCGAGGGACAAGTGAATGGAATTCTTATAGGTGGTAAGGTTGTAGGAGATATGACGTGCGATGCCACAAAGGTATTAGGAATGCTAGTGGAAATACCCAATGGAGGAATCACATTACTAGTAGGTTGCATTGTTGTTGTGACTTGAGGGTTGGTATAGGTGGGAATAGAGGCAATTGTTGTGGGAGGAGAAATTTAAATTCCTCCTTGGCTTGTAACATTGTTCTTAGGTAAAGGACAACTAGTGGCTGAAGTAAGATATTTTCCAAAGATTTGAACTATATTACGGACAAGGTCAACTTCGTCTTCACTTTCAAGCATGCGATGTATGTTATCTATGGTAGGGATGGCATTAGTTGAAATGTTCTCAATACTTATTTTATTTTGTAGGTTTTCTAAGTCTTCATGGATTTATTTTATGTTCTCTTGCGGAATACTAGCAATGATTATCTCAACATGTGTCACACTACTTGAAGGCAAGAAGTTGTTAAGGGTATGGTCAATACCTAGTGGACTAGTGTCAACACTAGTAGTAAAAGAGCTATATAGCCCAAGATCCATGATGATTGTACTATCATGGGATGACATGAGTCTCGAGCTTTGTGTCACTATAGTATTAGCAATAGGACACAAAGTAGAAAATCTCATGCAAGGGATAATAAGCGCAAGATGGATGCAAATGAAATTCAAATTAAGTTAAGCTAAATGCAATGAAATGAATATAACAAAAACTCTATAAACTGAAACAGAAACTCTGTAAATTGAAACATAAAGTTATCAACAGTAAATAGAAGCTCAAAAATAGAGTTTTGAATTCTGAAAATGTAGTTTAAAATCTACACTGGGAATAAATCGCCTAGAGGGGTGTATGAGTCCCAGTAAGAGTTTTTTTTATAAATTTCAGAAAATTTTAAGTGATTTTTATGCTTTTTAGTTTGGATGATCTATAGACTAAATGCAAATGTAGATTTAAGATGAAATTCAATGATGCAAGATGCAAAAATGCAACCTATATGCACTTTCACTAATGCAAGATTTTGAAGCCCTAAATACAAATTAACTAATGCAAACCCTAATGCAAAGTTAATGCAAGCAAATCTAGGACTATAATGCATTCCAAATCAGAAATGATATGTAACACAAATTCTTTCAATATCGACAACAACAAACAAGGTGTAACAATTTACAACAATAGATTAAATCCTCTCTATTCAACTTCCAAAAATGTTTCATAATTTAAAATAAATCTGATTACATAGGTTTGTGTAGCCATACAAGCTAAATAAAATCACTAAAAACAAATATTAAGCTTCTATATAACAACAAGCAACATCAAAATCAAACTACAGATGCTTCTCCAAATCATCCTCCTACACTGTGAAATTGACTCCCCAATCTATAATCTTCAATAATCAACTTTGCTAATATTCAACCATGGATTCCATAATCCATTTTCTGCTTCAACACACCTCCAAACCTGTAAGAAAATGTATTCTAAATTTTCTCCAAGAAAATCTACGCCTAGAATCTCCACCCCTCAATTCTAGAAAAGAATAATTATTCGAGATTGTCAAATCACCTCCAATAAGGCATCCTCTACCTCCATTTCCTGTAGCCTCCATCTTGCACACGCAACCTAAAAAATGCATTGAAAAATATTAAATTCTCAACAAAAAGAAAAATCAAAACCACTCCCAAGAATAGGTAACAAATAGGATTCCCACTCCTACTAAATAGGCCCAATCTTGGAAAAGCTACAGTCAACACAACATGGGCGCCCAAATTTTTCCATGCTATAGTTGAGGAGCTTTAATGAGTTGTCCCAAATTGTAACTCCCCAAATATCCATGCCCAGATTGCCTTTTTTTTTTTTAAATTTCACAATTTCAAAATTGCCTCCTAAACTATCTCTAACAACACAATTTTATCACAATAAAATAAGGCCAAGTATTTAATATATCGTTTAGGCTTGATATATCAATTTATTCTCCAATTTAAAAATTACCAAATCTTAGAAAATCAAATTGCTTTATTTTTGGTTGGTTAGGATTGTCATTGATCGTGGATACTCCAACATCAGACACCCATGGTAGAAAGAAAAGTGACCTTGTCACTTCTCAAGAGGAAAACCAAGATAGTTAACTTCAAATTTTGACATCCAAGATGAGTCTTCAATAGGTCTCCCAAGCCATTTCACCAAATACTCAAAGCATTGCTTGTTTCTTGTGCTCCTACTCACCCTGCTGCCCAAAATTGCCTCTATCTTCTCCTTCTCTGAAATAGGTGCTAGAATTTTCAACTGTGCTCCTATTAAATCTTCCTGAAATTTACCTTAATGATATTCTGCTAAATCTGAAATATTAAATATGGAAGAAATATTAAGCTCTTTAGACTACTCTACTTCGTATGCATGACCTGAATCATGTTTACTTAGAATCTTACAAGGCCCAAACTTCTTCATTTTTAATTTGTTGTAAGCACTAACTGGAAATCCTTCTTTTCTCCAATATACAATCACTTCATCTTCAATCTGAAATTCTTTATGTCTCCTCTTCAAATGAGCCTTAGACTTATACTGAAAATTCATCTTCTTAAAGTGCTTCCTTAGAATTCTCTTCAAGTGTTCGGTAAAGTCCTCTACTTCTGCACTTTTCTTGTCACTTTTATCCATCTTCCTTAAATCAGAAACATCTCTTGGGCTACTGCCATAAACTATTTAGAATGGTGACCTACTTGTGCTCCTATTGACCAAGTTATTGTATGAAAATTCTATCCCACCCCTTGGGTTGGTATCCAACCAAACTCCCCAACAAATTGCCCGAGCTTTTACTCACCACCTCTATTTTCCCATCTGTTTGTAGATCGTAAGCTGAACAAAACTTCAAATAAATCCTTAGCTTTTATAATGTCTTCCAAAAGTATCCCACAAACTTTGTATCTCTATCTAAAACTATGCTCGTCGGTAGACCATGTAGCCTCACTACTTCCTTGAATAACAATTCTACAATATATAAAACATCATTATTCTTTTTACATGAAAGGAAATGAGTCATCTTAGAAAATCTATCTACCATGAAAAATATTGAGTCATATCCTTTTTGTGTCCTTGGTAAATCAAGAACAAAATCCATAATAATCTCTTCCCATGGCCTCTCAGGTATCGGTAGTGGCTAATATAATCTACTATTTTGACTAGTTCCTTTTACCACTTAACAAATATGACAACTCTAAACATACTTCCTAACATCTTGTTGCAATTGAGGCCAAAAATAATGTTCTCCAACAAGTGATATAGTTTTATCAAAACCAAAATGTCCTGTAAGTCTTCCATTATATTTCTCTTTAATCAAATTCATTCTCATGGAACTTCTAGGAATGCATAATTGATTACCTTTGAATAGCATACCCTCTCGAATCAAATAATCTAACCACTTTGTTCTATTAGTTCAAATAGGCTCCTTACATGCTCTCCAAGTCCAAGCCTCTCCAAAATTAGGATCTTCTTCATACAACTCCTTCAATTCCTTGAATCCAATAACTTTAACCTGCATTTCGTATAGCAAACTTTGTCTCCTACTCAATGCATCTGCAACCCTATTAGACTTTCCCACTCCTATGCTTCAAAATAAATGTGTAACTTTGCAAAAATTCTACCTATTTCATATGCCTTTGATTTAACTTCCCTTGACTATTCAAATATTGAACGCAGTTGATGATCAGTAAACAAAACAAATTCCTTAAGCAAGAGATAGTGTTTCAACTTCTTTAATGCTTGAAGAATGGAATAAAACTCTTTATCATAAACTAAATATTTCTTCTTTACATCATTTAACTTCTCACTAAAGTAAGAAATGGGTTTACCTTCTTGACTTAGAACCACTCCAATGACATTACCACTTGCATCACAATATACTTGAAATAACTCGCTGAAATTAGAAGTGCTAAAAAAGGTTACTCCATCACATTAGTCTTAAACAAATCAGAACTCCTTGCTGCCCTTGTAGTCCATTTGAAATATTTCTTGTCCCCTCTCATGGTCTCAGTTAGTGATGCACAAATACTACAGAAACATCTAATAAACTTCCTATAAAAAACTTGTTAAATCATGAAATGATCCCACCTCTGTAGCACTTCTAGGTGTAGGCCATTCTAGGATAGCTTTCAACTTTTCGAGATCCATTTTGATTACATCTCCTGAAACAACCAGTCCCAAATACACCAACTCTCTTTTCATAAAGCTATACTTCTTCAAGTTAATGAATATTTTTTCTTCTCTCAATTTTTCAAAAACAATTCTAATGTGCATCAAATGTTCTTCTAATGTCTTACTAAAGATCAAAATATACAATCATAAATCTACTTAAAAAATCTTTCAAAACCTCATTCATCAACCTTATAAACGTGTTAGGTGTATCTTTTGGCCAAAAAGGCATGACCAAGCACTCATACAAACCTTGTTTAGTCTCGAAAGTTGTCTTCCATTCATCTCCTTCTCTGACTCAAATTGATGATAGTCACTCTTCAAATCAATCTTGGTGAAGTACTAAGCTCCACTTAAGCAATGAATAATATCATCCATTCTAGGCAATAGAAATATGTATTTGATGGTAAACATGTTAATGTCCCTTGAATCCATGCACATTCTAGATTCTCCACCTTTCTTTAGTTCCCAAACCACAGGCATTGCTCATGGACTTAAGCTTTCTCTGATCAAACCTTTCTGTAATAATTCTTGTACTTGTCTATTTGATTCTTCACTCTTTGTAGGAGACATTATGTGGGCTACCTTGTTAGGCAAGCTTACTCCTAGCATCAGCTAAAAAAACCCTTGCATTATTGCAAACCTTACCCATTTCCATTTTTAATGGCTTCAATTTGTGTCTTACTCTATCATTCGTCAATGAGTATATATTGGCATAGCCATTGCACATTGCTTTCCTGTAAAATTGTCAAGGCCTTTCAAAACAACATGAAAAGAAACCATAGGTATAATATCACACATAAATTCATTATTATAAACTCATATTTTAAATTTTACCAAACTCTGTTCGCTCACCAATAGATTTTGATCATTCTGAATCCAAGCAATCTTATATGGATGTAGGTGTCTTCCTCCTAGCTTCAACTTGTTCACCATTTCTTCAAATACAAGGTTATCAGTGCTTCCACTATCTATGAGAACACTACATACCTTTCCTTAACATTTACATCTTGTTTTAAACAAATTATTTCTTTGAACAAATTCATTATCTCCATTCAATAGGGCTCTCCTAGTAATTAAGACTTCTTCTATTTCCACCTCTTTGGAGTTTGATGACTCTGCATCTTCCTCATTCACATTTGTTGTGCTTGCATTGCTTTCAGTCCTTCTATTGGTTCTTTCAAGATTATGAGGCCAATCATAAGCTTGATGTCCATCTTCTCCACACCAAAAACAAGTTCCATGAAAACCTCCTCTTCTGAATCCTCAACCCAATCTTCCTCTCGCTCTAAAATTTTGCTCTCGAGAGTTATTAGAATTATCAATTTTATTTTTTTTTGTTTCTGCCATGGTCTTCATTTTTTAAATTTTTTTATTATTGTTTGGTCCTCCATTAAACCTTCCTCTAGTTCTTCCACCACAATCTCTTCCTCTTTTCTTATTTTCAAATTTTTTATTTAATCTTTCTTCTGCCTTCAGTGTAAATTGGTATGCATCTTCTATGGTGTGCATTCTCACTAGTGCCAATTCTTCTTGTATGGTAGGCTTCAATCTATTGATGTAATAGACTACTTTCTCCTTATTTTCTTCAGCATGCCCAATTCTAATCAAGACTATGTGAAATTTCCAGTATATTCTTTTACTCTTCTTGTTCCTTATCTCAAACTCTGCATCTTCTTGAGCAACTCCAATTTCTAATCCATAGGAATGAATTAACTCTTCATATTTTCCATCATTCTATCCCATTGAGCAATTTTATATTTTCCTCTCCTTCCTCTAAGTTGGATTTCTTTCCACCAAATGCTAGGATGTCCCTTTCGTTTTTTGTCTTTGCAAACTTTACTCTATCAAGGTCTTCAATCTCTTTGAATTCAAAGAAATCTTCCATGTCATTTTTTTAATCTATGAGCTCTTGTAGATTTAAGCTTCCATTAAATGTTGAGACCTCCATCTTTGGTCTTTATCCAATATTGAAAATGGCTCTAAGCAATCTGAACTCTCCAAGATCTATTTCATCTTGTGCTTCTTCTTTCAATGGTTCCTCATTTTCAGCTTCATCTTCACTTTCATCTCTTCTTCTAACATAAGCTCCTCAACGCAACTCTTCTTGTAATGCTTGAACTTGCCTCTAGAGGGCTCTAAAATCATCCATTCCAAGAGGGTTTCTACCTCAACCTCTACTCCTACCTCATGGGACTACTCTTGGAGGCATTTTCTCATAACCCACAACTCACAGGTCCTATTGTAAATTGCCTCACTTTGGTGCTTTGCATGTAGACTCAAGAACAATTTGCTCTAATACCACTGATGTAAGGGAGTTCACACACATCTCTCATAAATTATTTCAATATCAAGAAAAAAAAACAAGGTGTAACGATTTGCAACAATATATTAAATCCTCTCTTTTTAACTTGTAATAATATTTCATAATTTCAAATAAATATGATTACACAGGTTTGTGCAACCATACAAGCTGAAGGAAATCAATATAAAATAGATATGAAGCTGTTATATGACAATGAGCAACATTAAAATCAAACTACAGAAGCTTCTTCTTCAAATCATCCTCCTACACTGTGAAATTGACTCTCCAATGTGCAATCTTCAATAATCAACTTTGATAATCTTCAACTATGGATTCCAAGATCCATTTGCTGCTGCAACATACCTCTAAACCTGGAACAAAATGTATTCTAACTTCTCTCAAAGAAAATACATGCCTAGAATCTCCACCCCTCAATTCTAGAAACGAATAATCATTCAAGATTGTCAAGTCACCTCCAATAAGGCATCCACTACCTCCATTTCTTGTAGCCTCCATCTTCCATTTGAAAAAAATGCATTAAAAAATATTAAAGGTTGATGAGGATTACCATTGACTGTGGATGCTCCTACATCAATAGTGAACACGACATCAAAGAATTGAGAACAGATAGCGATGATAAATAAATCTCAACGGAGTTTCTAAGGTTTTGCACGGATCATGGAATTCACAAGCAATTCACTATTAGGTAGTCACCAATTAAGCATTGTCAACATGGCGTCAAAGGTCCATAGCTGAGGGGATGCCAAGGCCTGGGACTACCACAGTAAAAACCTCTTCGAGCCCTATCAGATACTCCTTGCAAAACATAATATTACAGAGCTCTACCACCCATGACTTAGAAATGTTCAAGTCCAACAAGGAGGCCACGAACCATGAGATGACATCTCTGTTGGCATGATAGTGGTTTGAATCCATGATAAATTCTCTCCCCAACACCCACTTGAATGTGATAAGGGTCAAGCGACACTTAGTTCGCAACAACCGTTTGATCCTATCATTAGTGATCTCGCATCAAAGGCCACCTGGTTATTCCGGCTCTTGATTGGGTACACATACCTCTCAGAATGTAGAAGAAAGAACTTGCAAACATGATAAGTATTTTTCGCAGGGTGAGCATTCTAGGAAAAATCAATGTGGAAAGTTCTCAAACGAAAAACCTTTACCTTGTCGGAATGACAACGAGAAATACAAGTTAGCGATGCGAATTAAGGAGAAAATTATACGAAGAAGATTTACAAGGCTCTTGATAATTAATGAAGGTGTTGGCATTTAAGTCAAACATGCGTTTTTTGCCATGTGTTTTGCCACCTTCGTGATCGCTAGCCAACTTCACCGTGTGAAAAGACCGTTTTAAATGCCACCTCTTGCTTATTTAACATGCAAAAGTCTTTTCCAATTATGCCTCCATTTCTCAAGGATGTCCTTAAAATTTGGTGTAAGGAATGTACTCAAATTCCCTTCCCAAAGCGGAGGCTACATTTACCAAGAAGGGAAGCATTTATTACGCACGTATCACCTTTCTTGGTGACACTCAAAGGGTTAGTTATGACGGCCATGCATTCCTTCCATATGCTTTAGATGAAAATTGAATAGCTAGAGTAGAATTATTTTGTGTGAAGCAAGGGTGAAAACTCTTTGGTGTAGAACCAGGGTTTTTGCAAGTTCCTTTGAAAACCACGAAGAAATGGCGGTTCAAGCGTTATCCTCTGGTAGGGGCACTAAAATCCCTTTTTCTTCTCTAGGCTATGTCGATATCTTCGCAAATATCTCCTACGCCAATGCACATATGCCAGAGGAATGAAGATTTCCTTGCACCAAATTCATAAAGCCTAGTGACCACATCGAACTAGAATCGATCAAAGACTTCATGGATATTATCTTTGATCCAAGACTTCACACAAACCCTAAAATCCTACGAGAGGGAGCCCTACAGAGAAGAGTTGCCAAATTGAAAGTTGGGAATATTGAGAACATTGGAGTAAGGCTCAGGCATTGTGGTCTTCCTCAGTATATGCTACCCTCAACACACCCATGCCTTGAGTTAGTAGATATTTGTGTAGAGAAACTGAACAAAGACACTGGGGTCATCAACAGTGAAAAGTTGAAGATCACCATTAGTGCGGAAGCCATTAGAGAAATGTTATGTATCCCCTCTGACCTGGTAATCGCGGTATTCTCAAGGATGAAGATGGAGGAATTCTAGCACACAAGAAGAACCTCCATGGCCTTTTATAGAGATGAGACCAAACGCGAACACACTAACGCGAGGCGCATTTTTCCCCTAGCATTTAGCGAATTCAACTTAAATTTGCAAGATGTCTTCTTAATACTTACATTGATATATGGGATGGAGCACGATAATGATGTTTTCGAATATCAAATGGGTTTAGCTTTCATGCTTAAAAAGTCAAGGGGAAATTGTCGATTCAAGTTTGTCGAGACAATTGCAGAAAGGATGCTTTGGCAACTGACGGAATTTAACCATTCATATAAGTTTAGGTATTCCTCTTTTCTGGTACATTTGATCTTGCAACAAAAACCTTTTCGGGAAGCAATTTCCACTCTGTATTTGGAATCCATCAAAGTTATTCAAACCAGTCTCGGTATGGACCCATGTGCTTTCAAGCACGTATGATTATTATACGTTTGCCGATTATTTCCTAAATCCTATTCTTCAAGGTCTGGACTGACAACCTATGCACAGATTCCCTTGTGAAAATATAGTTTGGATGAGGGAAAACCAGCCTCCATTTGACTATTTTTGTGGCCCTAATTTTAATTTTATTAGATTGCATGGGTTTATAGGAGAACCTTTTCCGCTGCCAAGGTGTGTAAGAAGCAAGACACTCGTCCTAGAAATGTACCGGCAATTAACCATCACAGATAACGCCTATAGAGCCAAGAAGAAGACAATGCTTCATCTGATTCCCCTCACCATTGGAAAGTGAAAGGTTACAGTCACAAAGAGGGAAACACAAGACAAATTGACCAACAAATTTTCCTATCTTGTCCTAGGTCTCATCTACGACAAGTGGAAATATAACCTAGAGGGGCACCTACAATTTAAGCATGAGTCGTGGCCATATTGGGAGGCAAAGTGAAATCTGATTGAAGATACGAAAGACACCCATGTTGACTTGGCCTTCCTACCATTTGTGTGGCCCCCATGGCTCACATTCTATAAAATCTTGGTGGATTTTAAATCAAGCATCCCGACGGACAAATCTATCAAGCAACAGTTAAAGAAAAAGGGATGGCTTGAGAGAAAAATGACTGATTTTTTGAGGTATCGACAAGAAATCAAGCAAGTAGGTGCCCTCCACGAAATGGTCCTCATAGATACAAATTTTGAAGAAATTTATGATAAAGAGGCTGAGTCTAATTCGGACCGAAGGTCTGACCAGGATTCCAATCAGGAGTCTGACCAAGGATCCGACTCACCACCTTCGACAACTAAAATAAGGAAGGGAAAAGAAAATGAAGCACCACAAGGAAAGGAGTTATATATCTCCTCATCTAACAGCATACCGATAAAGGCAAAGTGGACCCAACAATCTATAAGGAAGGTTTTGACTGGTCGGAGAACTCAAGGTTCATCAAGGTCGACGGCGGAGGGATCTGAAGCAATGAGCGCACCCTCCATGAAGAGGAGAAGAACCCAAGAATTAGGCAAGTGGCGACTTTCAAAAAATGAAGGTGAGGAAGTAACTTATGTCCTGCAAGTGTCCGTAACTCCCATAGTTTAGGTAATTTTTGTACCTGCTATTCTTTCTTCTACTACTTCATTGGTATCTCCAGGCCTTCCATCCCAAACACAAAATCCTCCACTGGTCGATGTTGAGGTATTTATTTTGGATACCCCCCCACCATGTTTACTAATGAGCCTCCTTTTGAAGCCTCATGTGCAGAACATGCATCTTCCACTATAGTTGTGATTGACATCTTAATTCCTATCTTTGAGGCCTAGGTTTTGACCTCGGAGCAACTCTGACTACAAGTTTCATCACCATTGCCCACTTCCAGGCATATGCCTATGTTCTCAACCACTGCTCCCCTTAGCCCAATGAGCACTCCACATTCTGCTCAGTATTTGCGAGGCATTTTGCCTTTCTCCCTAATAGATTTTCCATTAGTCTCTTCCTAGGGCCAAGCAACCGAAAATACACCTCGCACCACACCTTATGGCCTCCCCGCGAGTGTCCCTATCGATGCACAAAGTATCAAGTCACCCTAGAATCTCTAGACAGTAGAGTCGCGGGGAGAGAAAACAAAACCAATTAGTCAAGGTCGTAACAGCTCTAGCCGCCCTAAAGTTAGAGACATGTTTTGATGAAGAATGAAGATATTTGATGATTTCGACCATGAAGCTGCTAGTCTTCAAGCCGGAAGGAGAAATGCAATATGAGGATTATGAGATCCAAACTATAGGCCTGAATCTGAGTGAAGCGTTTCATTGTGACAAGATAGGCCTCGCCAAGGCTACACAAAAGGTGGTATACACCAACTACATGAGGTTGGAGAAAAAATGAAAAAGTGAGAAGCAGACTTGGTAAATGTGAAGGCTATGATTGACAGGCATCAAGTGGAGATCAAGCCAAAAGATATGCAAATTTCCCGTCGAAGGCAGAAACAGGATCAGCGAAGCGAAGCGGCTATATCGCTTGAGATGGATTAAACAAAGAAAGATCGACTCTTAGTTGAGGTAGAAAGGATGACACATGAGGTCCAAACTGAGTGCAAAGCGAGAGAAGATTTAAAGACTCGAATGCAAGAGGCTGCAAAGGAATGGCAACGAAGGTAAAAGGAGTTCGTTGATATATCGGACCAACCGGATCATAAATATGAAGAATTACAAAATGAGCTGCGGTGAATGTAGGGCAAATGGTGCAAAGCCATGGACAAAATGAGGCAGCTAGATGAGCAATTTGAAAAAGCGAAGAACGCGATACAAGCACAATTGGCTAGCGCTCAATCCCAAGTTTTGGATGAAAAGAGTGCCAGGGAAACAATGAAGAAATAGCTCAAAGAGAGGCTGGGAGAATTGTAGAAAATACAATAGGAGTTATCTGTCATTTCAAAGTCTCCAGGAACAAAGCCAAAGGGATCTCCAACATCGAGAAAACCAATTCGAGGAGTTCTAAAGGGCCCAAATGGAAATTGAAGTAGAGAAGGGAGAGAAACGAAATTTAGAGTCAATTCTGCAGGCCCGCAACGAAGAGGTAGAATGGTTGCATTCTGAGCTTTCGAGCGCCCTTCAAAAAATTGGTCAATTGAAGGACATAATGGTTAAAGAGTCGCAGTTTTAGTAGGAATTGGTCATGGCATAGAGGGTTGAATTTATCCTTGTACTGCAAATATTGTTTTCCTCCTATTGGAAAAAATTTAAGTTGCAAAAGTAGCCCTAAATCCAGCTCTGAGGTTTATGGCGGGTGCACAAGAGCTTAATGCCAAGGTTGGTCGTGTAGTCAACTAGATCCTACATACGATCACTCTTCGTGCTGTGGATTCGGGAAATTTAATTGTCAAACTTTATAAGGTGCCTAAAGAGACTCTAGTAAGTGCTAGGATTTCGGACCGAAGAGAAACTTCCAAAAAGGAAAATGAATTCATTGTTTGCAACTAGGTTGCTCAGAGGAGCAGGAATTGCCAAATTGCATTGATCGAGAAGGTTGGTAAAATGAGAGAGGATTTCAAAGTTTTAATATAGTTGGGATTACCTTCTCCATTCTTTCCTAATGGAGCAATATTAACTAAGGAGCAGATCAGGGAAGTATTAGAGGTCAGGCAACAAGATTAGTTGACACTCCAAAAATTGAGCTCATTGCCTACTACTAAAGAAATTGAAGAGATACTTCTCCCTCTAGCTCGGCTCTACTTCCACAACGGAGTGGTACAGGTAAAATTGGGAGAGGTCTCCCTTACAAAGATACTTGATCTGGACCAAGCTTCTTAGATGTTGCATGCATTGCCTTTGCCTTTTGATGAAGACTAGGAATATCTACATTCTGTGTTCCTCAAACTATGAGGATCACAAATCTCTTTTTCTCCTTTTTGTTTTTATTTTTTCTCAAAGTTCATGCCTTCACAGGCGAAGGCGTGAGTGACCGAAAAATGTGGAGCTAGTTTTTCTCTAAGTATGTTAGCTTTTTTCGCCTTGATCTTTTGGCCCCGAAGGTTTCCATCTTTTTGGCTTTTGATGTTCATCCCACCACATGTACAGGCACATCTTTTGGAGGTCGCGGGGTTGCTTTTTGCTAAAAATCGCACAATGGTGCCACATAGTGGGTGTACATCTTTTTGAATATTGCATTACTTTCGGGTGTGGATTTCATAGTTAGAGATCTATACCAATCTTGTGCCTTGCCTTTGAAAGAGGCTGCAAGAAGCCTTAGAGCTACGCTCTGCTCATTGTGCTTCCTCTAGAGTTTTAAAATCATCACTTGAACATTATACAAGAGTTTTAAGGGAGTTGGCAGGGATAGGATTTCATACATCATGAGGAGTAGGAGGAATGAGCGTATTACCGCTATTTCAAGCTACATAGTTCCTAGGTACCTGAGCAACCATGGCTAATAAATTCCTTCGTATCTAAAAAATAGGTTTTTTAATTTGGAATAATCAACTCAATGGTGGCATAGATTGGGCCCTAATGGAAGGACTTATGCCTCTTTCTCTTTCTCTCCTAGCAAGTGACAAAGAATGTGCAGAATTTCTTCTCCTAGGAGCAACAAATGGTAATTCAATATACTAAAAATTAACTCTAGAGGATGCCCTAGTTTGGATGTTAGGTATGAATGCTTGGGCTTGATTTGTAATTAGGTGCCTCATGCAATAATTGAGTCACCACCTTTGATGTGGGGTCTCCTAATCTTGTAGAGCTTCTGATAATTTGAATCAAGACCTCCTTAAGGCTAAGCTATTAAGAGAAAAAGTGCCCTCTTGGTGAGGTGAATTGAAAATTCAAGTCCCACAAGATGTGCGAGAAAAAGAACTTTTGATCATAAAAATCTTAGGCCTCTCCAAATAACTTTATTGGAAATTCAGTGGATGGGGGAAAAATTGCACTTCATTGAATAAACTCCGAGATTTTAGAAGTCGTCTCTTCATTCTTGTTTTGGGGAGGAAAAAGGAAGAAGGAATGCAAAAATCAAAGCTATGTAAAGCAATTTGCCAAAGCTTTTACAACATTTCAAATCTTCTTATTGGAGTACCAAATCTAAAAATGAACACAAAATTCCATAGACCCTTTATTGTCGAGAAGAGAAGGAATTGCCTAAGGCTTAGATAAGCATAGAGAAAACATTCAGATCTTCTCGTGGGAAGAACCCTTTAAGGTTCAGTAGAGTATGGTACATCAAAAAAAAATTACCACTCACTGATTCTTTGACTAGAAATTGCTCACTCACAAGCATAGTATGATACTTAACATAAATTTTTGCAGCAATGAGAGAGTGTAAAACATGATCCAGTTAACTGGAAATCTATACTGAATATCATAAAAGCTAAAAGTTAAAATGATCGGTTATCAAGACCACATCCATACATGAATGACACAACGCATACATTTGATATGAATAGAGATAAAAATGCACAAAAAAGGCCAAATAGGCATAGTTTGATGTGTTCCTCTTTCTACAAATTTGATTTAGAACAATACAAAATGCTAAGGTCGAATGTTAACAATGGATTTTTCCTTGATAACTGATCTTCTAAATTGTTGGCATTTCAAATCGCACCTCTGGAATGCATTTTGGAAACGGACAGCTATGTGTCGTAAACTGCTGTTCAAATTAGGAGGAGAAGCTCCCTCTTTTGCTGAGTTGCATAAAGAAAGTAATCTAAACTAATTTTGTCTATCTTTTTGGTTCAGTTGCGAGAACACAAGGTTATAGAACTCTAGATGGTGCAGCCGAGGTTTTCCCTTAAATGAAACTTAACAACTACAACTTAACTTATGCTATTGATGTTTCTAGCCTCTCAAGTAAATGCAGAGCAAGAGAGTTAGAAATGAACGAGATTGATTTTCTGACAAAGATACTTAAATAAACTTTTTTCAACATACATCTACTGAATTTCAACGCAAGCTAAAAAATAGATCATAAAAGAATTACGAAAATATGAGACTTTATATCAAGGCAGAAAAGAATGCTCAAGACTTTATTTCCTCACACTTCTAGGCACAACATAATAAACGAAAATCTGAGATTTTTATATCGGGGCAGCAAAGCACGCTCAAGACTTTATTTACTCAAACTTCTAGCACAAGATTACAATTTCAGGACAACAAGTTGTGGAAAAATACACACAACGTGCGATCAAACCAAATTATCACTTGACATAAGACACATGTACTGAACAATAAATTGCAGCGAAAAGAGGCATGCAAACCTGCCCTTAACACAAAGTGAACTGACACTAATCGATAACAAACATGAAGGCATAGGCTCAACAATTTTGTTATCACAAGCACGGTTAAACTAAAATGAAAAAACACTGCTCTTATTTATAACTAAGCAGAGAAGTAGGGAACCCTAAAATCTCCTTGCTTTTACAATTACTACTTGCCAACATGCAAGATTTATTTCTAATCCTAGAAAAGATAAAACATCTAAAACCTAGAAAGTATCTTAAAATAGAAATTGCCAACTCATTACAATCGTTTTCGTTCTATCTTCAAAGAATGGATAAGAATCATGACAAGAATAGAAAAAAAGCTAGGAAGAAACTTCTAGAAGAAAGCTGATTTAAATCACATCCACTAGTCAAAAGTGGGCAACTTCTTCTTTGGTGGGAGTGCCAATACTATTAATAACAAAATGTCGCTTTTCCAAGATTTCTTCACCATCTGCAATAGATTTTAGGAGATATTCACCCTCATTGGTTGCTTTCTCGAACTTTGTTGACATCATGGAAATCATCTTCATTCTTCCAACACTGCCATCGCTGTCATGCATGATACTCTGAAACTCTGCTTGGACTACGTCCAACCCAATATATGAACCATCTTCAAGGCAATACTGACAAGGAATTGCTGCAACAAATTCTCTGATGAACTTAAGAGTATCAATAACTCTTGGCTTATACACAACAAGCTCCTCAGATAGTCTCACATATGTATTAACCTTGAAAAGGTGACCTTTCCACTTTAGGATCTATCTTTTGTGTTATCTTGCCATTCTAAATCTACAATTATGATTTCATGCATAGGCTTGAACTCGGCTATCAATTGCTCAAAATCCTAGATACCTTGACGTAAGTCATGAGACTTGTATCTCAGTTGAAAGACCTGTGCTAGAATATCTTTTCCTCTGATAATGAACTCTTCAATCCATTCTTGAGTTTGGTTTCCACAAATAAGCAATTGCCTCAACTGCTGATGATTAGCCGGTGTCTCTAAAACTTGGGGCAGCAACTGCATTGTTTGTGAGGTGCCATGAATGAGATTAGATATACACAACCGGAGTTGACAATTTTCAGCCTTGAGGGCTGTCTTGTCTTCCCCATATTTTTGCACTCTTTCTTGAATATTTTCTGTTACCATCTTGAACAAACTCATGTCAGCATGTCGGGTACTTTTACCAGGATCTGCTTTCACCATTATAAAATCATCAACATCCACCTCATCCCTGATTCTATCTTCAAGAGGCGTAGCTATCTCCATGACCATTTCACCATCGGAATTTCTCTCAAAGTGGATTTGTTTATTTGCCTTCTTCTTGGGTGTTTACTGATAAACATCATCAAAGTTCAACTGATAAGAAGGCCCTCATCTTGTCCTTCCCAAGGAGCTCTCAAGCCAAGATGTGGTATCTCTACTAACATCTATGGGAGGAATAATTGCAACATCAACCTCTCTCTCCTCGTCTTCCAAATCAATGTGAATTGGTGAAGACCTCGGAGATGGAAAAGGGTCTTGTATCAAAGGCACATCTTCTGTTTCCTCTTGAGGTATGGGCTCATGTGGAGGGGCTTCTATTTCAGTTGTAGGCTGCTCCTGTATAACTATACCCGAGAAATCCAACCTCTTCTTCGCACTCTTTGTTGATCTAGTACCCTGAGCAACCTCTTGAGACTGAACTTTTCCTTTCTTCTATGGCTGAGCTCTTGAAGAAGAGGGAAGGGATGAATGTTTCCTTGGCGGCTCTGCTATTGGAATGAACTCCTTCCTTTTGAGGACCAAGAAGGTTTTGCTGTACTCTACCACTTGTTGTGTCCTTTCTTCCACTGTAATGCATTCTTTGTTAGCCTAGTTAGCCTGTGGAAGAGGTTGTTGTTCAACCTGATTTGTAGTATAGGCTGGGAGAATTACATCCCCGTCATCACCAGATAACCCTTCAATGTCTTTGGATAAATAATATTTCATTTGATGAAGGGTGAGTCTACTATTGCTTTGCCTTCGCACCTCAAACTCATCTCTGCAATTAGCCCAAAAATCCTCAAGTGCGGGCACATGAGCATAGTTTTGACCAAGTCGAGCTGCATAGACACCATGGGGATCATAAGATCGTCTCTCGTTGAAAGGCTTGAGACCAAGTTTATCTAACTCATTACCCATTATTTTAGCATCTGCGGATGATCTACACCTGTATATTCCCATTTCAAAAGGGAAGCTGAAGATTGGTTTCTTTTTGTTTCGCAAGTGAGTGAACATCTGATACTTTCCTAAGAAACTCCATACACACAACTTCATCCGACGGATACCTTGGTAACATAAGAGGAGCGCCTAAATAGCCATAAACCCTTAGGTAAGTGAAAGTAGCAAACTGAATAAACCAATCCGCCCATTCTGACATTCCTTCCCTCGAAATAGATGAAATATGTACATGTAGCTCATTGTCCAAGTCACACACTGTATATATTAGGAATGCTTCATTCACTCTTTTGTAGTGATGTGATGCCACAGTGAACTCCAACTGAGTGTAGTATTTATAAACATGTACATTTAAAAGAACCCTTCGTGTTTAACCCTCTAAATTTTCCTTGAAAGACAACCAAGTAGACTAGATAGGAGATCATGTGGAATGCATGTCTATTGAAATATTCAGTTATTTGATGATGAAAGTGTTGGTGTTTCAAATCACACCTCTGGAATGCGTTTTGGAAACAAATAGCTATGTGCAGTATACTGCTCTTCAAATTAAGAGGGGAAGCTCCCTCTTTTGTTGAGTTGCATAAAGAAAGTAAACTAAACTAATTTTTGCCTATCTTTTTGATTCAGCTGCGAGAACACAAGGTTATGGAACTCTAGATGTTGCAGTTGAGGTTTTCCCTTTAATGAAACTTGACAACTACAACTTAACTTATGTTAAAGACGTTTCTATCCTCTAAAGTAAAAACGCAGAGCAAGAGAGTTTAGAAATGAACGAGATTGATTTTCTGACAAAGATACTTAAATAAACTTTCCTCAACATACATCTACTGAATTTCAATGCAAGTTGAAAAAGGAGATCATATAAGTATTACACAATAAACGAAAATATGAGACTTTATATCAGGGGCAGCAAAACAAGCTTCAAGACTTTATTTTCTCACACTTCGAGCACAAAGATTACAATTCTGGGACAACAAGTTGTAGAAAAATACTTGCAACATGCAATCAAACTAGATTATGATTGACACATAACACAAGCACTAAACAAGGATTTGCAGCTAAGGAGGCATGCAAACTTGCTCTTTACACAAAGTGAATTGACACTAATCGATAACAAACATGAAGGCATAGGCTCAGCAATTCTGTTATCACAAGCACGGTTAAAGGAAAATGAAAAAACACTGCTCTTATTTATAATTAAGCAGAGGAGTAGGGAACCCTAAAATCTTCTTTCTTTTACAACTACTACTTGCCAACACGCAAGATTTATTTTGAAACCTAAAAAAGATAACAAGTAACACCTAAATAGGAAATGCCAACTCATTACATTTGTTTTTCTTCTTCTTCTTCTTCAAAGAATGGATAAGAATTGAGACAAGAATAGAAAGAAAGCATGAGATAAGAATGGAAACAAAGCTTGGAGAAAGCTTCTAGAAGATTGTTGGTTTAAATCTCTATCACATCCATCAAAAAGTGGGAAACTGTCTCTCTATCAGGAGAGTGGATACTATCTATAGCCATCTTCTGCTTTTCTAAGATCTTCTCCCTTTTTGCAATCAAACTTAGAGAATCTTTGACATCTTCAACTTCTTTATGAGTTCTATTCTTGAAAAACATCGCTGCCCCAAAAGATAACTCACTGAATGATAACTTGGCCACTCTGCAACTTTTGTGCATTCCGACACTTCTCTTGATTTCCCCATGGAAGAGTGTTGCACAACGTTTTCTGACACTTGTCCTTTCTCTCATACCACTCCCTTTGCACGTTCTTCAACTGAGATGATGATGTTTTATGCCCATGATGGTATTGAAAAGCACTTCTCAACATTGTGTGTTCAGATAATTATGATACAACACTTGTTTGGCTCTGAATTCGATGGGAGAGCACTTCATGCTGAAAAACTTGAAGATTGACTGTAAACTTGACTATGTTCGAACAAGCTTAGCACAAACCCTAAAAATAACTTGTTGATTTTTCTTCTTCAAAATGACAAATTTTTCAAAAATAATCGGAGATATGGGTTTTGTGTAGAATCTCATTGCAAAGAGACCCAAATCGTCCGTTTTGAAAAATGTTGATGGCTGGTTGAAAAAGCAACAAACCCTAATTTCCTCCGAAAAAGCATGAAAAAGCTAGCACCTAAGTATTATTCAGAGGCACATTCTGGATGAACCCAATTGATCAGATGTTGAAAACCTTGAGGTCTGATGGAAAAAATAGCCACTTGAAATTTCTCTGAAAAAGCTGCGATATGGGTTTTGTCCAGAAGAACGTTTAAGATGGACCCGAAAGATTAGAAGTTGGAAGTTTTGAAGTTTTCTCTGACATGCAAAATAAAAAGCAGTTGCTGCAACCTTGAGAAAATCCTTCAAAAATAATCCAGAAGATCAAACTAGTATAAACCAGCTTGCTGAAAATTGAAAACAATGGCCTCCTTCTTCAAAAATTTGATGTTTTGGATAAAAAAATATGAAAGATCAAGCCTTCTTGAGTGTTGATCTGAAAATTTATTGTAAAACAAGCAAGTTAAACTCTTGAATCTTGAAAATAAGGGTTTGAAGTTGCTGCTCTGTTTATCTTTAAAGACCACCTGCAAGAAAATAATGAATAATGAAACACAAAGGTGCCTTAAATAAGCTTTTCCTTGGTAAAACAACTTTCTATTGCCCTAATTCAAGTTTGTGCAATGAACTTAGAATTTTGTCTTCATCTTCAATTTTTGAAATTTTCAAAAATTTGACTGAGGCATTGGAAGTTGGGCGCCCTTCTTGGCTGGAGGCAACTATTTCATTCAGACTTAACCATTTTTTCATCATTTTCAACTTCTCAATTTTCCACCCTAGTTTGATTTTGATTTTCGGCCTCTAGATTGATCTAACGAACGTGCTGAATGTTTCATCACGGAGCCTGATCGAATCTGAAAAAGTTTGTTTGGAGGAGACTTTTGATGAAAACTTTGTTTGACCCTTCAAATAGTCAAGTGCCTCTCTCCTCCAGAGGCACCCACTTTCTCCAGTGTTAAAGCCATTTTCATGATCTTCGAATTCATGATATTTGGCGTTGTACTTGTCAGATTGATTGGCTATCAGGTTTGCTGGATAGCTTAGAAGATTCTGGTAAGGGTCTCCTTGACACTTCATCTCTGAAAACTGACATTTGGCACCTCTAAACCCTAGGCGCCCTTCTTGACTGGAGGCGCCCATTTTCTCTAGAGTTAGTTTTTGTTTTGAGTTTTCCACTGTTGCTTTCGACTTCTGTCGTTTCATTCATTGTTCCCTCCTGTTCAGCTTGCGACATGTGATGACTATCTGCCTTGACGGACGTGCTGATGATTGTGTTGGACAACTTGATCCAGTTTGACAAAGCTACGTTAGATGTATCTTTTGAAAATTTCAACATTAAACCTCTTAAAATCTTGGGTGCCCTTCTTCTCCAGGGGCGCCCATGTTCATCAGAGTTAGCCAGTTTATCTGTTTTTTTACCTTCAGAGTTACATTTTGTCTCCAACTTGAAACTCCTTTGTTCAATCTCAAATTCCGGATGATTGCATGACCGAATGACTGTATTGTAAGAATCTCTGCGCAGCTGGGATGAATCTGAACAACATTGCTTGGGAGCTCCGACTCTGATTCCATCATTTGGTTCCTTGAAAAACTGGGCGCCTATTCTCTTCAAGGGTGCCCATGGCTGGCAGACTTAAAAAAAAATTCTGAGATTTTCAAATTTCTTTCCTCGTTTCACATGTTTGCCTTGGTCTCAACTGCTAGATACAAAAAATTCTAAGGCATGGGAGTATGGGCACCCTTCTTGACTGGAGGCGCCTGGATTCACCAGAGTTGGACAATTTTTTGCATTTTTCAATTCTTCAATCTTCCTTTCTCCGTTCTTCTTTTTTTGTGCACGTTGCTCGTTGACAGCTTATGTTTGACGCTTGAACGTTTGATTCTGACACCTAGCAGCTGACTGACCTCCATTGATGACCTTGATTCTCTAGAAGAAGCTTCTGAAAAAGCAGAATAGACACACTAAGGCATAACTGATCTTTTCGTGATTCTGACTGCACCAGCCTGATAAAGAAGTATTTTAAGCCAATCAAAATCAGTCTCAACCCTAGAAGCCAAACTTTATATTTTTAGAAATTTTCTATTTTTAGAAAATTTTGCAAGTATCCATTTCAAAAGAAACCCATAAATTTTTTCTTTTTTTAGAAAATTGCTAAAAATAGAAATTTTCCTAAAATTTAGGGTTAAAAAATTGAAATCTCGGTATTGTTGATTTGGTCGCTCTGAGCCGACCCAAATTGTCAGATTTTGAAAATTTCAAGGTTTTGACCCCCATGCAAGACATACAACCCCAATTTTGACCTTTTTCACAGATTTAACAATATTTGGACTCATTTATTCAAAATGCCTAAGTGTAGCAATTTTTTTAATTTGGGGTACAACAAAAGGCAATCATTGATTAATGTAGGCCAGTCATAGAACTCTATCTTCTTCATGATGTGAGGTATCACGTAGAGCATCCAAGGCTGAAACTTCGTTTTACCCGCTTGACCAATAATTCGATTGAGTAAGGTGATTATTATGGAAAATTCATCCTTGAACTCTCCTCTCCCGATGTTCTTTGGCAATGTACTGTGTTTTTCTTTCAAGCACCTGTGTGCAATCTTCTTGCTATACTTTTCTTGGTGCTCTTCCCATATCCTTTCACATTCTTCTATGTTGATGGTAACACTTCCAGGCCATGGTGGAATTGAGAAACATTTCTCGATCATGTCCGGCTTTAAGCTGCATATGATTCTTCCATCTACTGACTGGATTTCCCTTGTGGCAGGATTATAATGTTTGATACAAGCAATTATGAATTCCAAGCTTTGTACTGAAAAATATATGGATGTTGCTGCAAAAAGACCTGAATGGCCAAGATGTCTGATAGTAACATTGTCTGCATCTTCCAAAGGACGTAGATTGAATACTGGCTTGATATGGTGTAAGTCAGTCTCGGTTGTTTCTATGAAATCATGGTATAGTGTTGATTTGGTCTTAAACTTTGTAGGGATGTACTCCATTCTGCAAAACTCAAAGATTGACTGTGAACACGCCTAGGTTCTGACAAGTTTTGGCAAACTTTCTAATTTTAGTTTGTTGATTTTTCTTCATCAAATAGATGAATTTTTGGAAATTTTTCTGAGATATGGGTTTTGATTAGAATTTCGTTACAAGCCAACCCAAATCGTTTGTTTTCGAAAATTTTGAGTGAAGACTGAAAAACAACAAACCCTAATTTTTCTCCAAAAAAAAAAGAAAAAATTGGCATCTAAGTATTGTTTATGAGCATATTCTGGATAAACTCAGTTGATTAGATGTTGAAAACCCTAGCTTCTGACTGAAAAAGCAACCACTTTAAGTTTTTCTGAAAAAACTGTGATATGGGTTATGTCCAGAAGAAGGTTTGAAACAGACCCAGTAGATTAGAAATTGAAAATTTTGAAGTTTTCTCTGACATGCAAAATAAAAAAACAGCTGCTGCAACCTTGAGAAAATCTTTCAAAAATTGTCCAGAAGATAGAACAAATATAAACCAGCTTGTTGAAAATTGAAAACAATAGCCTCCTTCACAAATCTGATGTTTTGGATGAAGAAATATGAAAAAGCAAGCCTTCTTTGAGAGCTGATATGAAAATATATGAAAAACCAACAATTTTATGTTCTTGAATCTTTAAAAATATAGGTTTTGAAGTTGCTGCTCTATTCCTTCTTGAAGCCACCTGGAAGAAAATATGAAAAATAAAACACAAAGGTGCCTTTAAATAAGTTTTGTCTTGAGAAACAACCTTCAAAACCCTAATTTTGAAACCCTAAATTTAGTTCATGTAATGAACTTAGGCGTTTTTCTTTTCTTCTCTCAAGATTTTGAAATTTTCAAAAAAATACTAAGGCATTGCAAGTTCGGCGCCCTTCTTGAGGTGAGGCGCCCAGTCTCTCCAAACTTAACCAATTTTTCACCATTTTCAACTTCTCTTCAATTTTCGACCTTAGTTTGATCCTGTCTCTTGGCTTCTAGATTGATCCGACAGACGAAATGAAGGTTTCATCATGAAGCGTGATCGAATCTGACGACATTTGTTCTGGAGACATCTTCTGACAAAAACTTTGTTTGACCCTTCAAATTGTTGGGTGCCTATCTCCACCAGGGCGCCCACTTTCTCCAGTGTTAGCCATTTTTATGATCTTCAAACTTTGCTTGTCTTCTGACCTTCAAATGAATTCATAATTTCAGACATTATACTGATCAGATTGACTGGCTGAGGGATTCACTGGATAGCTAAGAAGATTCTGGAAGGGGTCTCCTGGATACTCCATCTCCGAAAACTGACATTTGATGCTTCAAAACCCTAGGCGCCCTTCTTGGCTGGAGGCACCTAACTTCTCCAAAGATAGTTTTTATTTTGAATTTTTCATTGTAGCTTTCAACTTTTGTCATTTTATTCACTTTCCTCCTTTGTTCAGCCTTCGATATCTAACGATTGCTAGCTCCAACAAACATGTTGATGATTGCGTCGGAGAGCTTGATCAAGTCTGACGAAGCTATGTTAGAGGCATCAGATGCAAATTCATTCGTTTAACACCTGAAAAACTTGGGCGCCCTTCTCCTTTTGGGGCACCCAGATTCACCAGACTTAACCAATTTTATCATTTTTTTACCTTCAGAGTTCAAAACACCTCTCACCATGACCCCTGTTTGATCTGAGATTTCGGATGATTGCATGATCGGACGAGCTGACGAAGACATCTACTGCGAAGCTGACAAGAAACTGAACAACGTTGCCTAAGAGAGCCAACCTCTGACTCCACCATATGATCCTTTAAAAAGATGGGCGCCCTTCTTCTTCAGGAGCACCCATGTGGAGCAGACTTATCCAATTTTTAGCAATTTTCAACTTCTTCCCTCGTTTGACGTGCCTTCCTTGTCTCGGTTGCCGGAAATAGAAAAATTTCTAAGGCAGTGAAGTTTGGGCGCCCAAATTGAGCAGGGGCGCTTGGATTCTCCAACCTTAGACAATTTTTTGCAATTTTCAACTTTTTCCTCTTTCTTTCTCTTTTCTCCGTTTTTTGTGCACGTTCATCTTTGACAACTTCTATTTGACGCTTTAACGTCTAATTTTGACACCTGACAGCTAACTGACCTCCATTGATGACCTTGGTTTTCCAGAAAAAACTTCTAAAAAAACAAAATAGACCCAATAGAGCAAAACTGATCTTTTCGTGATTCTGACTACACCAAACTGATGAGGAAGTATTTTAAGCCAATCAAAATCAGTCTCAGCTCTAGGAGCCAAACTTTCTATTTTTAGAAAATTTTACAATTATCTGTTTGTTTAAAAAACCCATAAAACCCCAGAAAAAGTTTCTATTTTTAAAAAACTGCTAAAAATAGAAATTTTCCTAAAATTTAGGATTGAAAAACTGACATCTGGGTTTTGTAGGTTTGATCGTTTTAAACTGACTCAGATTGTTAGATTTTGAAAATTTCAAGTTTTTGAACCCCATGCAAGAAATGCAAATCCCAATTTTAACATTTTTGACATTTTTGACAAAATTAACACTATTTGACTCATTTCTTCAAAACGTCTAAATGTAGCGAAATTTTTAATTTGAAGTACAACATAAATATTTCTTACACGAGAATACTGAACAATTTTGTAACAAATTTTTTACCTTTGGAAGAGGCTCAGAAATTCACGGAAGCAAATAAGAAAAAAGCTCTTTCCAATCACGAAAGGAAAAACCATAAACGGTGGCATTAAACCATTAGCCAAAATATTGTTTGGAGATTAGATCGTGTCAGACAAGCCCATGGCATAATAAATTTTGAGTTGGTGACGACCGATTCAAACGAAACCTTGTGCAATTCCTGCTGAGTTGGATCTTAGCCGCTACTTGGAAAGATTGCTTTTGACAGATCACCAAGAACAACACGGCACCATGCTTAATTAAGAAACTTTCTAATGATCGCAAAACCTTTGCGAATGAAAAATCTCTGAACATTAATGGCGCTTGCAACCTTTGACGCCATCGTCTGGAATCCTTTGACATTCTTTTTTACTTCGCTATTATCACGGCGCACGCCTAATTCCTTTATGCTCAAAATCAACCTCGTTGCTCTTTCTGCTGACAAGTGGTGCTCCTCACCTAATCCTCCGACGATATACGCTTTTGTCGATAAATAATCATGCTCAGAACATATGGCACATGAGTGGAAAAAGTCGGGATCTTCAACTTAGCTACTGCTTAAAATGCTTGCGATTCAGACACATGGCATGCTCCACCGAAAAGGGGCTTCAAGAGAAAGGGTGCCATAAGAAAATTCGCACGGCCACTATGTAGCGCCATCACACGCCTTTGCGAGGAGAAAAGGATACCACTTCAAAAATATGCTCCATACCGACGCGTGGTAAGCCCGACGCCAAAGCAAAGGAACAAAACCGGAGATGAAAAAAAACAGTTCCATGGGGCTGAAAAAACCTATAAAGAGAACAAGACGAAGAAACCAAAGGGAAGCATTTTGTTGCGAGCTGTAGAGAAAAAGCTCTGGGATGAGGAAGTTACATAAAAAGTGATTCTCTAAGTGCCTAAAATATCAGTTTTCAAGGTTTGAGATAAGAAAATCTTAAATGCACAAACCACTAAGGTGAGAAGAGTTAGAAAAGGACTTAGCATAATTCAATATAAGAAGGAAGTTGCATACTTCATCACCAAAAATTAATGAAAAAAAAACAAAAACAAAAACACCAAAGGGAGAAGCCACAATCTCAAAGATGAAATAATCCACAACAACAAGAATCAACATTCTTAATGTAAACATATTATGGTGCAAAGTAACCACCTTCAAATAAATCCAATGGGTCTCTCGAAGAGATAGTTATCACAATAATGAGGCAAGAACATACAATGAGAAAGAAAATAAAGCAAAACATAGTGAAATAGGAGAAGGAAAATGAAAGGAAATAGTAGAGGAAAAGAAAGAATTATTGGAAGGAAAAGTACTATTCAAGTAATTATTCACATTATGTATACTCATCACAACCATATAGATCTATCCATTAGTAAATAAAAAGAATAAAGATAAAATTATAAGGGTGAAAATCTAATTCATCCTCATTTCACCATAGATATTTACAAAAATAAATGAAAACTTCACTCAATAATTAGTTTTGAGATAAAAAATGGAATAGAAAGCTAAAACTGAAAAAAAATAAGGAACTAAACCTTAGATGTAGTAGAAGTAAAACCAACATAAAAATAAAAACACAAGTGAACTAAAATAGGAAGAGTCAAGGTAAAATTATAGGTAGGACACACTCCTCTCCCATGAGAAATAAGTAATCTTGATAGTAAAAGAAGACACTAAAAAGATAACCCAAAAGGTCTTCCATCAAAAAAAATGAAAAGTTATGGAAGAAAAAGTAGAAAAGTTGAAGAAATTAAAGGAAGATATGCATTAAGAAGAGAATCTACAAAATGAAGAGGACAAGCTAAAAAAGATACATTCTCAAAATAAAAAGAAGAGAAAAAAATAAAAAATGAATATAGCTTGCATAAGGAATTGGAGGGGGAAAATAAATTAAAAATAAGAAAAAAACAGAAAAATGAAAGGAAATAGGAGAACAATAGATGGAACAAGAAGTTCTACAATAGTCACCCCTATGGCCATCCAAACATATGATGAAAAAAAATATATATATCCTATTAAAGAAAAATAATTGTAGATACTCTCACCTCCAATCCTGCAACATTCTATTAAAAATATGGCACAAATTTCACTTCTAAAGAGATTCAAAGTAGGGGATATACTACAATATACAAACAAAGATAATTTTCTCAAGAAACATGTCAATATATTTGATACAATAGAGGAATAAACACATTGTAGATAGCTCATCTCATAGCTAATTAGAAATACGTCAACCAATTTGAGATAACTCAAATATATATAAAGGAAACAAATAAACGAAATGAAAAATATATGTTCCATTACACACACTAAGCTAGAAGTAGAATTAAGAAACATATAAACCACACAATCCAGTATAAATTTCGTATACCAATTCTTTTTGAGATATATAACAAGAAAAAAGCATTCAAATTTTAACTTCAGAAAATCGAGAATGAAATCATGTAGATGCCATCAACATATGATGTCCAATGAGACCCTCCATAATCGTCACTAATAGGTCCAAGACCAAAGTGAAGCACTTAGAGCTCAAATAAAGAAATTTAGTAATGCAATTAGCATCCATCTTACTCATTTAACAACCTTATTAATAGAATTAAATAAAATTACAACATAAATACCGATACCACAAATAATAAAAGGGAACAAATTTTTTGAAACAGTAACTGTAAATAATTATCCCATATAAGGAATTATCCAATAGTAATTTGTAAACATATCCTATCTTAAAGAACAATTATCCTATATAGTTTTTATGATACCAATTTTTTTCCTACTCTCTTCTATAGACATATCCTAGGATGTCTTGAGAATAAGACATCATTTGAAATGGGGGATGGTGTTAGTAGTATAAAGGAAACATTAAAACAAAATTTACCTACCACAAAGAGATTGCACTAGCCGTCAAGCCAAAATAAACTAACCTAAAGAGACACACACTCATACTTGGGTATAAGTAAAGGTGCAAAAATCTGAAACAACTGGTAGTGGAGAGAGTAAGGAAGAGAAGAGAAGGTAGAATAAAGGTGAAAGTGAAGAAATAAGTAGAGAGATATTGACGAAATAGAAATAGCACCTCATATCAGTCATCTTATACTTAGAAATGGATATGGGGTGTTATTTGCTATAGATATTGTTTATATATTACCTAAATCTGAGTGTCTAAGTGTTTTTAGGTTATAGATTTTGATTTGGATATGAGGTGGTATTTGTTATAGATAAACAATACATTCATTTAGAGGTTGTTAAACCATGCACTTTTAGATCTATCATAACTTATAATATTCTTGCACTACTAGTAGTTTTATTTCATTATGAGTAGATCAATTTTGACTAGTACATAAGAGATCTATATAATTTAGTTATGCAAATAGATTTGAGAGCAAAGAAAAACATATTATTAGTATGAAATAATTTATTTTTTTTGTTATAGTTTATTGTTAAATCTTGAAAAAATACATAGAATGTTAGATTCTATCTCTCTTGTAGAAACGTATATCTTTTATCTCATTAAAGCTTCATTTAATAAGATTTTTTTAGTTATATCTAGCCAAAAAGTAGGAAATGGTCAGTTACTCAAGTACTACTTGCTACAAAATTATCTTTTAAATTCTTAATACCTAATATTTCCATAAAATATTTGAAGTAATACAATAATACTAAATGTTAACACCATAAATATTTATAACTAGATTATAAAACAAGTTTAAGTAGTAAAAGATCCATGTTACCACATAACCATTTCTAATTTTTTATATCACTAAATTTGATAAATTTGATAAACAAGAAACACATTGTACCTCTAAATGTTATGATAATGGTTTTTGATGTCCCATAGAAGCAACACCAAACTTTTGATACTTCCCCATTATTCTTCTCATGCTTTATCAAAGAATTATTCCAATCTCTTAGAATTGTATTGAATAAATATTCTAACAGATTAAAACATATTTTGCATGCTGTAAAAATTTTCAATTCATATTTTACATAAATAGAACATTATATTTGTTGCAATTATATTTAATTGTTCAAAAAATATAAAATATTATGTAATAATTGAGAAGTTAATTTACAGATTAGAACATTTGATAATGAATTAACACTAATTTTAAGGCCAATGCTCTAGATATTATCGAATTTATATAATAATTCATATGTTTTCTTACATTATCTTATAAAATTCATGTTATCTTAACACCGCAGTAGTCTTAGATTAATATTGGGGATAAAGGAAATTATTTATTCTTCTAGAAAACCTCATCTTGTTCAATGAATGCGAATATAATTTCTAAAACTCTATAACTAAATCCTAAAATTCTTAAACGAACCTAGTAACCTTAGGATTATGAGTAAATGCCATGAAACTCTAGATAGCCTATTCTAGGGACTACCATAACCAATGAATGTATACAAAGGGTTATTTAACCTAAAAGTATAATCAAGCTTTCGACATTATGTATCGATACTCAAATTTCTCTTGAAACTAAAGAAATTGTTATATATACACTAAGAAGATTTCATTGAAATGAACATTAATTAAAATCTACTATAGAAGGTGTTGGGTTCTTAAACCACTATTCTAAAAAATTAGAACACGATTTCAATTTCATGGCCAAGGATTTTTAGCATGAAAGTAAAGCTAAGATTTATTTATATATTATAGAGGGTTAAAGTTCAACAAATGAGAGTGGATAAGCTACCTATTGCGAGATAGTGTGTACCTTGCTCTCCTTTGTGCAATCTTTATTCCAACAACGATATTAAGTAACCTTGATTGTAATTCCCTATTGTTAACCAGCAAGGTGTATCCATCCTTTGTGTTGTAGTTACTCGTAATCGATCCATTCCACCTTAATCCATCTTGGCCATCTCTAATGCAAACTGTTTGAGTACACATTGCTGCCTCATAAGCTTAAACTACTTCAATATTCAAGCCTGACAATCTCACGCTCTTCCATTGACTCTTGTAACAACCATCCTCCATAGTGATTATCATGTAGTCTCTCACCTTACTTCCCCAAATCTGTTTTGTGATAGTAGTTTCTTGTTCTAAGTCATCTCTGATTGCCAGCTTTTGATGACTCCCTAATAATCCTCCCAAAATAACACAGATCGGCCATCTCTAATATCTCATGTCAAATAATCCAATATCAGATCTCGACTATTTCTCAAAAAGTTCTATATCCTTTAACCATTTGGTAATGAACTTGATGTGAAAATACTTGTTTCTCCCTCATTCAAATACTTCATTTTCATGATTTTCATCCATTTGAGCTCCTAATTTGTGTACATTTTCCACACAAGTTTTTCCCCCAAGGATTTGTTTTGTAAAACTAGACTCTTTTAACCAACTCCATCAATTTCTTTTCCTTTACATATTTTATCCCAACTCACCAAAGGATATTTATTTTGTTCAAGAGTACCTTGCCAGAAGAATTTCTTCATTTTTTTATTAATTGCTTTACTAGCCCCAACAAACAAGGGTAGGCATGAGATCATATATATCGGTATGATAGCTATTACTGAATTAAGCATAGTGAGTCTCCCTACCCAAGAGAGCCACCTACTTTTCCATGACACCAGTTTATTTTTCAACTTGTAATCCCAAAGCTAAAGGAAGCCCTAGGTATTTGCACGAAAGTCTACCTTTTTTGAATTTTAGAAGTCTACCTCTTGGCCCGATGCTGCAGAGTATTTGTCTAATATATTTTTGAAATTTCTTGCCTCTTTCAAAAGTAGCCTTGAACAACATGGTATCATTCGCAAATTGCAGATGAGTAACTACAGGAACATCCCTTGTGATTTGAATCCTAACGATTCTCCCTTCTCTCATAGCTTTGGATAATGACCTCCCGAGGGTCTTTGCCATGATAATAAATAAGAAGGGGGTTAATGGATCCCCTATCTTAAGCCCCGTGAACCTTTAAAAAAACCTTTAGATGTACTATTTATGAGAACCGAATATCTAGGGCAAGCAATCCAATTAAATATCGAATTCAGCCAACCTCTATGAAAACCAAAAGCTTCAAGTACCTTGAACATAAATCTATAGTTCACTCTATCATATGCTTTCCTGATATCTAACTTTATCAATATTGTTTATTTTCTTGTATTTTAAATGGAGTGGATTGCTTCTTGAGCAATTATATCCCCGTCTAGAATTGATCTACCGGGTATAAATCTTGTTTGTTCTTCAGAGATCATATTAGGTAGTATCTTTTTCATCCGACTCACCATCGCTTTTGCTAGAATCTTGTAAATTGTGTTACATAGGGCAATTGGTCTATATTCCTCTAAATATTCAGGTTTCTCCTTCTTTGGAAATAGTGCTATGAAGGTTTTTTTTACTTCCTTGAGCACCTTAACCAAGCTTCTGGAATCCTCTATGGCTTCAACCACCTCTCCACAAATGATATCCCAACATTTTTGAAAAAATGCTGCTGGAAACCCATCTGGGCTAGAGGCCTTGTCTGGATGCAACTGAAAAAGACCTTCCTTTATCTCTTTTTTTATGAATTTATTGGTTAGCCTTTCATTTTGGGCTTTAGTTACTAAGCTAGGACTACATCCAAGGATTTGTTGTTGCTCTCACAAATTGGAGCCACTCGAATCATACAATAGATTTTGAAAAAACTCCACAGCGGTTGTCATTACATCTTCCATCTTGTCTAGAGTTCTACCATCATGCGTTTTAATATCAGTTATCTTATTCCTTTTCTTCTTGAATTTGGTGGAGTTATGGAAGAATTTCGTTTTTTATCCCCAACGCTTAAACACAGCTCTCTCGATTTTTGCCTCCAAAATATCTCTTCTTTAGCTAGTATATCACCCATTTTATTTAGCAACTCTTTTTCCTGTATATAACTATTGTTATCCATCCCATTTCTTATTACCTTTTCAGTCAATTCCTTCAATGCTTCCTCTATTTTCCTTTTTTCTTTAAAAATGTTCTTAAAGTTGTCCCTGTTCCAACTCTTTAAATTTTGCTTGATCAACTTCAATTTAGTCACTAAATTGAACATTTTAGACCCACATGTATTGCTCTCAAATTACCACTACCTTATGAGATGCATAAAGTGTGGGTCACTAAACCATATATTCTTAAATTTGAAGGGACACCTTGCAGGATTCCTTTCCCCAAGTATTTCCACATTGACTAGGAAGTGATCAGAGCTCGAAGCAGGTAGGATCCTACTCTCCAAGGTGTAAAGGAAAGTACTTAGGTAGCCTTTAAAGAGAAACCTGCCCAACTTCTCAGCTATACTAGAAAATCCTTTACGTCTATTTATCCAAGTAAACTGTCCATTGCCCATTGAAATCTCCACCAACATATTTATTTCCACAAAACTCACAAAGTCTATTTGAGATTACTTTTTCCTTCCTACACCTCCCTCCTTATCCTCAGCCCTCAAGATCACATTAAAGTCCCCCCCAAGAAGACAAAATTCAAAAGCAGGATTGCTAGACACTGTGCCTAGTTCTCTCCATGTATACCTCTTTTGAATGCAAGTGATTGGACCGTAGAAATTAATTAGAAGAAAGCACAAGTTAGAAGCAAGACTCCTTACCTTACATGCTATCCAATGCTTTCTTGAAGAAATTTCCTCCACTAACACACTTTGAGGTCTCTGGATAGTTATGATTCCACAAGAAGGTCCGTTAGCATTCACCCCCAACATTTTCCACAACTTTATTCTATTTTCAAAATGCTCGCTTTCTTGTTGACCTAACTTTATTTCTTGAAGGTGACATATATCAGCCTAGATTGTTTCAAAATGGTGCCTAATTAGGCACTTTTGTTAGGGGAATTTAAGCCCCTAAGATTCCAAGTTATGATTCTCATTTTATTTTAGGAAGGGCATCACCCTTCCCTACTTTCAGTATTTCATTGATCTTCAGTTGGCCATTGGCTTCACCATCTAATTTGAGCTTCTCCTTATTTGGAATTTTGCCTCTTTTCTTACTCTCTCCACAATAAGGAGAGGTCTTCATCGCATCTTTCTAATAGATTCCCAGTTTGTCAATCTCAAACTGTCCTTAAGGCATGACTTTTATTTTCTTACTTGCTCTAGCAGTAACCTCTTCCTCTTCTGATACTTGATCTGCCTCCTCCAGGTTTGGTCCTACTTCCCATTCCTCTCCCAGTTTTGTTGCCTCTAGATTTATATCAACGATTCATTCTTGGCTTCCTTTGCAAGTTCTACTAGCTCATTACCTGCCTCAATTAGGGAGTTGAGATCTTCCTAATTTATATTATTTCTAATCAGGTCCAAAACATCTGATAGCTTCATGTCCAATTCCTTCCTTTGATTTACTAAGCCTTCCCTCTAGCCGCTTCATGCTTCTTCCTTTTCCTTAGTTGTTGGTTCTGCCTCTTGGTCCCCAACATTTGAGTTTGTTGAATTCAACTCTACATTGGCCTTTGGAAAGTTTGAGACACTTCTATTATTCGAATGGTGCTTCTGATTCACCTTGTCTTCTAGAATTGGCCTTTTTGTAGGATATCTCCACCCCAACATCTTGATTAAGATGTTGTTAGGGCTTAGATCCAGTATTAGGGTCTACTGCCAGTTACCCCATTCTGTTATAAGTTTGATTTCCCTCCAATGTGGGTTATTGGTATTATTTTCCACACATATTCTAATATAAGTGCTAATTCCATCCGGGTTGAACCTTTCCTCTATGCATATGTACTTTCCCCGATGATTGCCAATGTCTTCCAAAGTACCTGGTTCCTAAAACTCTAAAGGTAAATTGGGTAGTGTTGATGGTGAAAATGACACAAACAACGTTAAATAGAATATTTCTACTCTATTTCTCTTGAAAAAGAAAGACAACATATAGTAGCCTAACTCCCAAGGTCCTGGTAGTTGGTTCTCAACTGTCTGGTGTCACTCAATTGGTCCATGCAACTGTAATATTCAAGGGGCCTGTGCTGGTAACAAAGAGTACAAGCAACGACTGATTCATCAAACTGTTCTTATAACAAAAGGGGGGTTTTAAATAAAAAATAAAAAGATAGATCAGGGCGTACATCAGTGAAACATGAATAAACTTATCTAATATCCAGACATATATCTTCAACAACGAATGTTCTTCCTACAGATCAAAAAAACCATAATATAATGAAATCTATAGAACGATCCATACTATTGCATGTATCTATGGTGCTTAATTTAACTATCACAACCACATATCCTAATATCCAAAAGATTTCAAAATGACAAAACTTCTCATTCCTTGCCAACATCATAGATCAACAGACTTTCAATAATTCAATCCACAGATAATCTAATGAAATAATCCTTAAATCCAACTTCTTCTAATGATTTTCATCACATAAGAAACACTCATGCTTCAGCACAATCACTGGCATACAGATAGATTATAATTCATCAACCTTATCAAGTAAAACTCAATTCTAACACCATATTGGGTAAAAACCTATAATTGTATTCAACTGTAACTAAATCATAATAAAGTATCTCTGTAAAGCTATAAAATTCTATCTCCTACTATCAGGTGGCCAATTCTACTCTTATTAGCCGACCTTTACAATATGATACCCCATGAATATTTATAGAGGTACAAAAATATGAAGTCTTCCCTATCTTAAGTTGAGATCCACCTTTTTAGGAACTTGAATTTTCCTTGGAAACTCATATCAATTTATCTCGAGTTCCTACTTTAAACATTTAGTAAACTGGAGAGAAGAAAATAGAGGAGAAAAGAAGCCATGCATTCATAGAACTATCAGTTATGCATGCAGAGATAGGACTGTCAGTTATCCATGTGGAGTTTGTTCTGAAGTGTACTCATCATAACTGGAGAAGACTTGCTGAAGCATATCCGAATCTGGCCCATCAATCCAACTGTCCTTGAACTTGATTCTCTTCAGTTCAGCAGCAACAAACTCCCTCATGTCTTTTGACTTTGTCAACTCCCGTCTAGCAGCTCTCACCTCTTCTTTAATATCCATTAACCGATTCAACAACAGATCCTCTCCAACATCCCCCTTTTGCACATCCTCCTTAAGTCTATCATCCCATTTCTCTTTTAATTGACTTAAAGGTAGGCCATCATTTACCGGTATATCAAAATCTACTATAATAGCAATAACTACTTCTAACTCACTAATCTGTTCATTTAGATCCCTGCTAGAATCTTGAACTTCATTCTTATGTTTATACAAAAAGTCTGATCTAAACCGGATTATGCTGGAGGTCTTTTCCAAGAAATCTACGTTGTCCTCTTCAAGGATTGACCGCTCCAAAAGAGTATATTTTGGCAATTTACTAATCTCTTTCAGCTTCTGGATATATCCTTTGTACTCCTCTTTTTGTTCTTCCAACTCTTTAACATGCTACTTCATCTCTTCTATCAACTCCATTGTCATATTGTGGACCTCAAAACTGTCTCCCAACACTTCACCTATTTCCTGATTTAGCCTGTCAATCCATCTATCCATCATCTCCGTTTTACTCCTTACCTATACCAAATCATCCACCTCTTTCTTACTAAGCAAAATTGGTGTCTCAATGGTGGCAATTTGTTGGGACCTCGAAACATAACCGTTCTTCAAGAAAGTATGCAATTGATCCAATTGAGCCTTAAGCTCATCCTTTTTCTGTTTATCCTTCATCATTCTTGACTTGGTGGATGATGCTACCACATCAATCAAGTTCATTTGTTGATCTTTGGTGGGTCTCCCCAAATTAACCGTGCCCAACTGGTAATCAGTCAGCTGCATCTCTCCTACATCCTTGTCCACTACCGGTATTTCACATTCAGCAATGATTTATCCTCTTTCAGTAAGTCTAGTGGAATGTAGAATCTCGGCCTTCTTCCTGGGCCTTTCTTTTTCAATATCCTTCATCATATCCTCCCAATCAAGAGGATGTGATGATGTTACCGACCTATTTTGAAGATCCAATTTTAACCAAGTAGGAGCACTTGGAGTAGTGGCCATCATAGTTGAAGAAGAAGCAGCAGTGGTAGATGATAAAGGTTACAGCATATTAACCTTAGGTTGAGAATCAACCTCTTGCACATTATGTTGCTCTCCCTCTACATCTTTTTGTGTAAGCTTTTCAGCTTCTTCTTTGTCTTTCTGCTCTTGCACCCTCTTGTCTTCCTGTTCCTTCTTTAATTTTTCCTCCTCTAATCTTTTCTCCTCAATCAGCTTATTCCTCTCTTCTTCCAATGCTTTAATTTTGTCTGAGACTTCCTTTTCCTTTTGTATTTGGTTGCCCAGCTCCTCGGCATCTTTCTCCTTTTGTATGCGTTTTGCCTCTTCCTTCTTCTTATGAGCCTCTTCAATTATTTTAATTTTAGCCACAAGGGCTTATCTTTCCCTCCTTTGCTTAGCTTTTTCTTCTTCAAGCTCATGAATCTTCTGCACCAGCTCGAGTTTGTTATTCTCTTCCTTAGTCCTGAGCTCCTGCTCCTTTTGCTTTCGCTATTTTTGCAGTTCATCAGCTCTTTGCTTGGCTTTTGCTTGTGCCTTAGCATTGATTTCCTTTTGTTTCTCCACTGCCTTTGCATGTGCTTGAGCATCTAAAGCCCTCTTTGCTTCCTCAAATAGTGCCCATTGATCCTCCTCTATTAGCACATGTCCAGTTTCCTCTTCTAGAGGCATATTCTCTTGTGCATCCTTCTCTGACAAGGTCTCATCAGAGTCCGTTCCAACATCATGGATCTCTACCTCTACTCCTTTTCCCCTCAAGGTCTCAACTGTATCATAAAGAGTGCCTCTATGCATCTCTTCACCTTGTTGCTTTGTATGTGGGACTTGAGTAGATGACTCACCTATTACTGATGTTGAAGCCACGGGTCGTGTTTGGGCATCCTCCTCTTGTACTCCAAGTAAATCTTGAGCCGAAGCTTCAAGCTCAACCTCTTCAATGTCAGGAGGGAAGAATTCCAAAGGCTCCTTGGGAGGCAACTTCCTCTTGATTCTCTTATATCCCTTCCCCTTCTTAGGAGCTAGACCCCCAGGATTTTTGGTTCTTAGAACAACCCATTGAATACTCCTATCCAAGACTGGTTGCCCTATCTGCTTAATGTCAATGGTCTCCTCACTATCCCAATCTATCGGATCCAAATTTTTGGTACCAATATTCAATGCTTCATATGATGGATCCAACACAACTCCATCATCTACTAATGTATCAAGAATATCATCTTTGATCTGGAATTCTACCATAAGTGAAACAAGCAACCTCTCATAATTTCTCTTTCTGAGGTCATATTCATCCTGCAGATCACTCTAGAAGTCCTCTAATAGGTTGAAATGCTTGTCAAAGACCGAATCCAACAAAGAATTCATTTTCTTCTTTGGGTCAAAGTGTTTTCGAGCAGTATACAAGCCCAACTTCAAATGTATCAACTCACTGCAAACCACCTTAGCTCCCACAAGCTGTGGGAAGTTGTATTCACCCAATTGCATGAGAAGCTTTTGACAACCTGTTTTGTGCTTCATCCCAAATCGGGTATTAACCCCCAGAGCTTGATAGACAAATTCCATCAGTACCATCCTGTTGCTGCAACACATTGGAAGTAAATGAGGATGACCCTCAAATCCAACCAACTTGAAATATGTGAACTTGGGGTATTGGATGTACCAACATCCCCATTCCGTGATAAAGGCCATAGCTTTTTGATTCAATCTGTATCCGGCATCTCCATTAAGTTGGTTAATTACTACATACAAGAATGCATCATTAACCCTCTTAAATTGTGTTTTTGAAACCTGTAGAGATAGTTGATCATAGTGATTCCATACTTTATTTTGTCCATCAGCTTCTCTCAATATTCCCACTCTGTTCAAACCTGGAAAGATACATCCTCTGGCTGCTGCATAAACAACATAAGAAGTCATGAAAAAGCTCTTGGTTTCTCTTATTATGGTTAGCTGATCATGAATAGTATCTGAGACAATCATGGGCCAATCAAACTATTGCTTGCCATTGAAGATTGTCTGAATGAAGGGAAACATCCATTCCTTGTAATGAAATGCATCCCTCTTTCCAAAGACCCTAGACAACACCATTATCAGGTCCGATACTTCTTTGTAAAAATCTGCCCTCTTTGGTTGATCTAAGAGCTTGGTCAGGGACTTCTTCTGCGTTCTCAACCACTTATTGTTCAAATGAGCCTTGTTGGCTTCCTTGTGTTTGCTATATTTCTCTAAAGCATCTGCCTCACTCAACTGTACCAGGTTCTTTGGATCAGGGACACTAAACATGTGTTGAAACATCTGAGGAGTTAGATCTATAATTACATTGTCTTGTGAATCCATGCATTGCCTAGTGGACGGATTGTAGGCTCCTGCTGCTGTCATGATTAATTCCGAGCATTGAATGGACAAAGGAAATATAGTAATGTGAGCCAAGCTAGACTCAACTATTCTCTCAATCCTCCCTGTTGCATCCTCAATGAATGTTTCCGAGTATAGCTCCTCAAAATTGAATGGGCCTAAATTAGTATCAATTACATCCGCCCAATCTGATTCCACCTTGCTTGCAGTGACAACATGACTCCTATAGTTATACCTCAAGGTATAGGGTAACTGCTCCGGCTTAATCTTCTTAGGTTTAGTTGCATCCTTTGAAGTTTTTGCAGGTCGATTCCTTTGGGAAGCTTCTCCTGATACTCCTGACATTCTTTAGTTTCCTGCAACAAAACCTCAAATTAAAACCCTTGAATAAATATCACAAAATATGCTTTAAAATCTTACCTCTCATATATACATCGGAGGCGGAACCAGGCAGAAAAATATTTTAAACAGTCTCTTTTAAAACACTACCGGGATCGGAGTCAAAACAGTCATTGAGCCTATAGCAATAACAAACGGGACCGGAGTCGGAGTTAGAATGGTAACCAGAATCAGAATCGGAATGGAAACCGATTTGGTTTCATGAAGATTTTCAAATTTCACATTCAGTTCCGATTCTGGTTCTGCTTTCGACTGAGTTACCAATATTTTGAGAGTGTGCTTCTTATTGTAAGTGGAGTCGGAGACGGGATGGAAAATGGAATTGGAACTAATTACAAAACATGTTTCGAAGTCTAAATCAATTGCGATCCCGCTTCCACCCAAAATAATCATGACGTAATAAAGATTTCCACACATTGATAAATAATGTCATGATTCTAAGGACTAGGTCATATCAAACTGAAAGGGCTTAAAAATAACCTATGCAAGACCATCCCCATATGACCGAGAGGCAACCGTACGATATTACGGCATCATATTTTAAAAAAATAACACATCAAACCCTAAATCAAAACCATCGATTTCAAATAACTAGGGCACACAGTTAACCCCATTTAAACCAACCAGATCTAATGCGAAACAAGATTCCTAAGTAAAAACCATGATTTACCAAACCCTACCAAAGTAAAAACTACGATTAATCTACGCTACTTTAAAAACCAGGGCATCACGATACGGTCACGATTAAAACGTGAAAATGACCATGAGGAAAAACAAACAAAACAAGAAACAGAAACCAAAAAAGGCAAACCGAAATAAACAAACAAAGAATATAAAAACACATAAAAAATGAATCATAAGAACTTACAATAGAACCGAGAGTCACAAATTCGTATAAAACCAATCAACCGAAACGAAAAAAATGAAAAAACGCGAAACAAAACAAAAGAGAAGAACAGAAACCCTACCTCAAACGCAAAATAAATAGATCAGTCCCTTGAAGCAATTCCACATGCAACTATCTCTCTTTTGATCGATTCACATGCACAAACGCTCCACTGCAACTCTACTTCGCTCTTGATTTTTTTCAATAATGATGATAACTTCGAGTTAATCCCTAATTAAGGTAAAAACTCGTACTTACGCTCATGCATGGTACCTATAATTAATGCCATAAATGTGGTAGAGCGGAGTCGGAACTGCAGAAGGAACTAGCACATTACTGCTGTGCGACTTCAGTAAAGTCAACGATAAAACCGACGGGAGCAGAATCGGGATGAGAAATGATTTAGAAACTTGTCTAAATTTCAAACTCGGTTCCCATTCCAGTTCCGGTTCCGCCAACAAAGAAGAAAGCGAAGCAAAAGGATAAAATAAAACAAAAACACCGAAACGAAAAAACCTATCACAAAAACCTAAGTTAAAACAAAAAACCAAAAAGCGGAGGTGAAGACAGAATGGGATTTGATTTCATAACTTCGAATTAATTTGGACTTAACTTCCACTCCGGCCCTGGCTCCAACAAAGACAAAACTAAAAAAGCAAAACAAAAGACCGTCAGGACGTGAATCGGGATTGATCTTTGAAACAAGTTTCAAAACCCGATTCAGTTCCGGTCCCGATTCCAAGAGAACAAACCAAAGAAAAACAAAGTGTTGGAAAAGAAAGACTCCAAACTTTGTTTGAAAAACAACCAAGAACAAAAACATAAAGGGGGACCCATTTTGACCAAGTCAAAACATGGGCTGGTTATGCAAGGCATAACAAGTAGCTTGAACCAATCTTGTATTCTTTCCATGTTGTTTTGGTAGGGATAGAACCCAACCTCCCATATACGGATATAAAAAATGCTTCCATCCATAATCCATATTTCGTTTTTGACTTCTTCCCTAACTACTTGTGATGGACAGATCACAATAAAATAACCATTTGCTAGTGCCTTGAACTCCATGTCTTGACCCCAATGACCTTGCCACCATTTGATCAGACTGTCCCAATTGAAATCCATTCCATAGAATCTGATCAATAAACCCTCTTGTATCAGTCGAGCTATTGACGACTGTAATTGGTTTGTTCCAATTACCAGTCTTTTTGTAGTCATTCCTTGTTTTAACCTTGCTCCCTTCTACCCGATCATTATTATGACAGATCTCTTTTTGCCAGTTTTGCAATCTCCTTGCCTCTTGAAAGCCACTCTATTATTGTTGATTTCTATTATGCTTAGGAAATATTTTCACACCATGAGAATGATTGCAATCCCATCTAGGGTTCCTCCTATCTCTCCCATTGTTGAAACTTCCACCAATTTGTCTACTATCATGATGCCTATTTATAAACCCATGATATCTAGGCGGGAAATGCCCAAGAAAATCATACCTATGCTTCCCATTCTAAGTGTTTCCATCTTTTCTTTCTCTGCTTTCTGGTTCTTGAGATCTACTCCGATTTCTCCACTTTTCGCTAACCACACGGGCCTTGATCTACTCCATAGAGACCGCATCTTTTGTCTCCATCGCCCAGCTCTAAGTGTGGATGCTAATTCTGCAATATGTTAGTATACTAATAAATCCCTTTATGGAAATCAAACCAACATGACAAAATCAAACACCCCTATGAAATATTACCCCATGTTAGATATGCTAAACTAATACCTTAAAACAACAAGAAATGATAAAGGAACCAATTGAAAGCATAAACAACATGGTGCACACCTATTCCATATTGGATTGGTGCTACCCTTTGTGTAGAAAGCAACTCTTTCCCAACCCTTGATAAGATAAATGATGAGGATAGACAAAGAGATGCAAGATGAACTCAAGTTGCCTATAGTAAGAAATGTCCAAATTGTAGATGCAAATGAAAGAGTAAACCCTTTGAATTTATAGGTGAGATTGAAGAGAAAAGAGGCAAAGTTGAGGAGTGTGGGACTAATCCTCAATCAATAGTAAGAAGTCACTTGTCACCATGTGAATGGGCCATGGTTGTGCAAGTTTTGGTCAGTGCCAATTTGAAATTTAAAAATAACATTAAATGCATATGGTTGATAGCTTTGGGGGGAAATTTGTTTGGACAAAAGAAGTCAAACAAAGGGAGTTAATGAGGTATTCCTTGGGAATATGCCTCGTGAGGAAAATAGAGTTTTAATTAAATCAAAATAAATGATTTATTGTGCAAGTGGGAAAAGATAGAGGATGGGACATGGTTTAGGCTTAACATTAAGCAGGGATTTGATTAATTAAGTTGATATAACATTTGATTTATATTTTTCGATTTGTTTTAAACCAAATAAAAATAAAATGAATATTTAAAGTTTTAATTAAACATTTGGGTAAATATTTAATTAAATGGAGGAACCTTATGACATTAATTAAATAATTTGATTTATTTAATTAAGGAGAAAAAGATTAATGTATGATATTAGTTTTGCATGTCTACATATTGCCCCTCTTTGAAGCAATGTACATGTTGCATTGGTTCAAAGAATGATGCCGCCGACATCAAAATTAAAAAAAATTATGGTTTTTTCGGATGCCTCAGTAGAAATAAGTACGTTAGTACATTGCCCCCTCGAGAGATCAAGCGAAAGATTCGATTTGAGGTCGATCTCGTGACAAAGAGGTTCAAAATGGATGTATGGATGGCTATGAATAACTGATCTATATGATAATGATGATGCAAATGAGATGTTTTTAAGATTTTTAGAATAACAAATCTATATTATCTTAAACAACTTAGATGATGATGCAAATGAGATGTTTGGAATATGCTTAGAATAAAAAATCTATATTATTTTAAACATCTTAAATGATTATGCAATGTATGTGAGACGGATGAGATGGATGATGGTGTCCTATGATGATATGACATGATTATGCAAGATGAAAGTATGGATGCAGGATGGATGCATTGTTAGCGTGAAAGAGGATAGAAGAATCAAAGTAATCAATCCTTGAATCCAAGAAGATGCAGAAGTCCAACAAGTCCATTAGTCATCGAGACGTTATTGCATATGATGATGAATGATGATGATGTATTACTTATCTAGGGATGGGAGGAATAAAGAGCATACCCTTCTTTATGTTTGATAACACACATAGATGTGATGCATCAAAGTATTAAAAACCAGGATGGTGTTGCGCCTAGTGTGGACTTTGACTCGTCAAACAGATAGGAGTACTCTTGTTCACACTTGACAAATGAAACCTTATTCAAAATATAGTTCAGATATTCTAGACATCTCAGACCAAAACATAAAAAGGTAAGCCTTATTATGTGGTCAACAAGACATCTAAAGCATCCTCCCTACAAACAAAATAAAGCACGTATGATGAAGTTATTTTACAAAAATATCCAACAAGCACAACAGATAAACAGATAATGATCGTTGCCTCGTTCCTTTCTCTCTAAATCTTTTTGTTTATACATCATCGAGAGGTCCTTGGAATAAACACAATAAGATAAGTCAAAAAGACCAAGATAAAGTAAACAAACAAGCTAATGTTCTTCGTACCGCTAACCAAAACGAAACTATGGTGATACTTGATGTTGATGTCCATCGTCAGAAGGTCACATTCCTAGGACATGTTGTGATTAAGGTTTTGATGAGATTGATTGGAAGATAAGCTATTGATACTCTGAGTTGACCAGCTTGTTGATTCAATGATCTAGACTTGAGAATTTTGATGATTAGGTTCGCCCTTTTGGACTTGCTAGACTTGCTTCTGATTGCCTTACCAAATGATGAAGACGACGATGACTTATTATGAGAGGTGATTATTGCGGGTGAAATCGAGATGAGACAGATGCACCATTTTGGGTTTTTCAAATGTTTTGAGACTATTTTTTTGGAATTTTCAAAATTTTCAATGTTTTTTGTATTTTCGAGATTTTGACCAAGAGACTAACTTATAGACCTATCCTAGGGGTCTCGGGAACTGATCCATAGATTAGGTTTGCCTACGTTATACACGCAGAGACCATGTAGTTTGATTGATGACAAACTTGACTCAATGATAAGATAGATGGGCAAACATATTGCCATTGCGACGGATGCTTAAAGGACTAACTTAGGGTGTGAAATAGATGGGCAAACGGATTGCTATTGCGACGGACGCCTAAAATACTGACCTAAAATGTGAAATAGATGGGCAAACAGATTTCCATTGCGACAGCCGCCTAATGGACTAACCTAAAATGTCTCGAGGGATGATCATAAATCAACCTTGCCTACGTTCAAGCTCAGAGACGACGTAGTTCGGTTGACATGTTTTTGACTTTTTCTGACTTTTTGAGATGCTTTGGATTTTGAATGATTTGGATGTTTTGGATTTTTGATTTTTTGAATGTTTTTTATTTTTGATGGATTTTTTGAATGTTTTTGGATTTTTAATTTGTAAGAAAATCACAAGAATATAAACCAACCTGATCCGATGCAGGTATAGGAACATGCCCCCAGCATGATGCGATAGACTACTTCGATAAAGGCTAGACAAACTGACCTTGAGAATATGCCAAGTAGTACTATGGTGGAACATGATACGAGTACAAGATCAAGCTATGGTACGGTTGTGAATGGATGATGGAAGGATAGATGGATAAGTGAGTGCGTAGAATAGGCCGTGAGGATCCTGGTGGATGGAGAGTGCTTTATTTGCGCTTGGAGCCTGTTTGCCAGGTTTTCACCAAGGTACTTGTCCAAAGCGCCACCGAAGTGGTTTTCACTAGAAGATGATTTTTTTCTGACTGTTTCCAATCTTTTTTTCTAATTTGGATTTTTGTATTTTTGTATCTTTTTTGTTGTCACCAAGACGCCTGTTTACCAGGTTCTCATCAAGGTGACCATTTTTTCAAGACATTTTTTTGATTTTTTTGTATATTTTGGTTTTATACCTTGCAAGATTTTAGGCATAATTTGTTTTGAGATGGGAGTTGTTCAGGGGCTCCTCCAGAGGCTCACCTTCCGGTGTTGACAGTTGATATGCCCCTGATTTATAGCTTGTTGTGATGACGAAAGGTCCCAACCAATTGGGCTCAAATTTTCCTTTGCTATCTGGGTTTGGCACGTTCTTCTAATTTTCTTTTAGCACAAGTTCGCCGACTTGGAAGGTGTGTCTCTTGATTTTCTTGTTGTAGTTGCGCTTTAGCCGATTATGATAGACCTATAGATGGTCGAGGGCATCCATGCACAGTTCATCTAATAACTCTAGCTCATTTAACCTTGACACCCGATATTCCTCATCTGTAATGAGGTTTTGCAATGATATCCTTAATGATGGGAGCTTGATTTCAATTGGGAGGATGACTTCTGATCTGTAGACCAGGGAGAATGGAGTGGCGCTTGTTGGCGTGTGAATTCTGGTGCGGTAGGCCCATAAGGCGGGATTTAGCTGCAGATGTCAATCACGACCAGAGTCATTGATTATTTTCTCAAGGATTTTCAAGATAGTTTTATTAGTAGTTTTTGCTTGGCCATTGCCTTGCAAGTAATACAGAGTGGAAAAATGATGTTGGATATTGAATTTTTTGCAAAGGTCACGCACATCCTCGTTTTTGAAAGGTGTCCCATTACCAAAGATAATGGATTGGGGGACACTGTATCGGCAAATGAGATAGTTTAGGATGAACTTGGATATCTGCTTTCCCGTTATGTAGGTCATGGGAATGGCTTCGATCCACTTTGTGAAGTACTCTGTGGCGGTGATGATGAATTTGTGGCTGTTGGATGAGGTGGGTGTGATTTTGCCGATGAGATCGAGCCCCCACTGTGAAAAGGGCCAAGGTGTAATAATAGGATGAAGCTTTTGAGCTGGTGCATGAATAAGGTCTCCATGCTGTTGGCATTGTAAACACTTTCTGAAAAAGTCATGTGCCTCTCTTTCCATTGTTGGCCAGTAGTACCCGCTTCTCAGCAACTTCTTAGCCAAGGTCATACCACTTGAGTGTGAACCGCAAATGCCATTGTGAACCTTAGTTAGAGCATTCAGGGTTTCCTCAGGATTTAACCAACACAATAGGGTTCCTTCAATGCTCCTACGATAGAGGGTTTCTCCTAAGATGACAAAACGTAAGGACTTTTTGACAATGGATTGTTTGAGGTTTGAGGTTATGTCAGCTGGGAGGACTCCTATTCTCAAGTGGGTGTAGATGTCGTGATACTAGGGATCATCGGGACCAACGAGTTCACACACAAATTCAGACTCCGGTACCTCGAATGCTTGTACGAGAAGTTGCTCTACCAAGAATTCATGTTTTGGGACATTGCGAGGGATATCCAGTAAGGATCCAATTGTTGTCATTGTGTTAGCTGCTATGTTGTTAGCCCTTGGTATCTGCTCAAAGATGATATTAATGAACGATTCTTTGAGGCTCTCTACTAACTTCTTGTATGGAGTCAGCTTATCATCCTTAGTTTGGTACTCGCCATTGACTTGGCTGATGATGAGTTGTGAATCTCCATAGACTTTGAGAGCCGTAATCTGCCATTGTACTGCAATCCTTACTCCTATGACGAGAGCTTCATACTCTGCTATGTTGTTTATGCACAAAAAAAATAGTTTGTAGGATTTAGGTATGCAGTCTCCTTGTGGGATGATGAAGAAAACACCGGCTCCTGATCCATGTGTATATGATTTGTCGAAGTAGAGTTTCCAGTGTTAGGCTATGTTGAAATTAAAGATGGATTCGTCTAGAAACTCTGATATGACTAGATTCTCTGAATAGATTGGAGCCTCTGCTAGCTGGTCTACAATTGTCTACCCCTTGATAGCCTTGCACTCTACATATTCAATATCATGTTTTGTCAATATCATAACCATTTTGTTGTTTGTCCTATGAGAGTGGCCTTGGAGAGCAGGTATTTTAGTGGATCTATCTTTGCAATCAACTTGATCTGATGAGCCATCATGTAGTGTTTGAACTTTTGGGATGCAAACACAACTGCTAGGAAAGTTTTTTCTATTGGTGTGTAGTTGACCTCATGCCCTACCATTGTCCTGTTGATGTAGTATATTTCTCTTTCTTTTCCATTTTTATCCTGTTGAGCTAGGAGAGCGCCGAGAGCTGCCATAGTTGCCAAAATATATAGGATTAATGGTTTTCCTGGGATTGGTTGCATCAACACTGGTGGCGTAAGTATATATTCTTTGATTTTACTAAACACCTAATCACACTTGTTGTCCCACTTGTATGCTACTCCCTTGTGGAGTAGATGAGAATATGGGATTTATTTATCCGCCAGTTGTGCTATGAATCTGTGGATGGATTGGCGCCTTCCCTGTAGGCCTCTGAGTTGTGTTAGTGTCCTCGGTGCTTCCATGTCGAGGATCGCCTTGACCTTGGCCGAATCCACTTTTATTCCTCTCATTGATACTATATATCCCAAGAGTTTTCATGATTGCACCCCAAAGACGCATTTCTTGGGGTTAAGTCTAACCTTGTATTTATCCAATTTGTCAAAGATGGCACTTAGAGCTGCTATATGATCCTGTCTTTTCCTTGACTTGGCCAATATATCATTCACATAATCTTCCACAGTTTTGTGAATCATGTCATGAAAAAGTAGTGTCATGACCCTTTGATATGTCGCTCTCGCATTCTTTAGCCCAAATGGCATCATGTTCCAGTAGTAGGTGCCCCATGGACATGTAAACGTTGTCTTATGCTGGTCTTCATTTGCTATCATAATCTGGTTGTACCCTGAGAAGCCATCCATCAATGATAGCATATCATGTCTGACCGTCATGTCCACTATCATATAAATATTGGGTAGTGGAAATTCATCCTTAAGACACTTTCTTTAGGTCTTTGAAATCAGTGCATATACGGATGCCCCATTTGGCTTTAAAACTGGGACAAGATTGGACACCCATTCCGGATAATCAATCGGGCGTATGAATCATGTGTCCAAGAGCTTTTGTAGTTCCACTTTGACTAACAAGGCTATCTGAGGGTGCATCTTTCTCAACTTCTGTCTCACTGGTTTTTCCCCTGGGTAGACAGTTAAATGGTGAACCACAACTTCCGAACCAAGACTCGGCATGTCAGTGTAGGTACATGCAAAGTTCACCTTTCTTTCTCTTAGGAATGATACTAAGAGTTCTTGTTCTTATAATAGAAGTGACTCAACATAGAAAGTGATGTGTGGTAGCTCTTCCGTGCCCAAGTTGATAGGATTGCATTGTTTTGCTAAGACTGCTGATTTTTCTTGATGAAACGCAGTAGAGGTGAGATTGAATCCTTCATCCTCCAACGCCTCAGAGAGGTTTTCATTGTTGGATGCATCCTTTATTTTTACTATTCTATGGTTAGAGAGTGCCATAGTGTGGTTTTCACTCAATGACTTTGATATTTTTCTCAATTGTTCACTTTTACGACCGAATGATTCAATCGTCTCCCCGTAATAGGCCTGTGTGTCCAGTGTGATGTCGAATCCAACTTTATGATCTCTGCATGGTACTGTATCCCTTAGTCCCATGAATTTTGAGAGAGCCTCATCGTTTTTGAATGTGTCTAGAACCAGTGGTGATCGTTGGTCATAGTCAATGAATTGGAGGTAAACTAGGTTTATTTTGTGAGTTTGGCGGTTTGACTTAATGGATGAGGTACTAATCATGAGTAAGGAGGATTCTTCAAAAAGTGTGGGTAATCCGGTTATGGTATCCTCATCATCACTACTACTACAAACATTAGTTATGTCGAAGGTGAAATTATCTAGGGGTAGACCTGTGGATACGGGTAATTGAAGAGCGACTATCGATAACTGAGGGGGAGACCTGACTGCTCTACTAGGGGTACCTCTGCCACATACAGTTATACTCGGAGGGGTACATCCAAGGCCAAGATTTCTCATTCGCCTTTCTACAATGATGGGCTCCACTCGTCCATCGTTGTTCCTTCCAAGGCTTTCATTTCTGTTGTAGTCCATACCAAGCAGCATTTGCAATCCTCAGCTAGCTTCATCCATGGGTAGGGTGGGTGCGGGTATTTCATCTTGGTATAGTGAGCTTGCAATGTCTCTTTCGTCCACATTTTCCCGACTTAGATCCCCCCTACAGCGGAATCTAGAAGGGTCTGCCCTAAAGGTGTGGATAGGTGTTTCAACTGGTTGGGGTTGCCCATGTGACCTAGGAGATTGAGGTAACTCTCCTACAACAAAAGCATTCTTCTTCATTCTGTAATCTCCACACCCATTGTCTTGGATCATGAGCTTGATGTCGGATATGTCGAGGATGGAGGGTGTCTCTGTCGCAAAAGTGGAGGTGAGGTTGGATGGGTCTATGTATGAAGTGGAGGGACCTTCATCATTCTTTGGTACTTGGGGAATTTTGTAAAACTTGGCTTCCAAGTTTTTGCAATAGGTGAATGGCTCTGGATCACCATGTATTGTGACCTCATTTTGGTATAAAAATTCAAAACATTGGTGGAATGTTGAAGCGACCACCTGTTGTGACCTTTTCACACATCACCCCATGCCAGATGGGGACCCCCCTATTTTTGCTCCATTTTGGTCTTTTGGATTTGGTTTTGCGTCTCTCCCTCTCTCTCTTATTTCTCTGTTCTTTTGGGGATGTTTCTGTATTTGACCTAATTGGAAATTTTGGCTAAATCCGTAAAATTAGGGTTTTGTTCTTCAGGATAGTTTGAAGTTGAATTGAGTTGGCTAATTGATGTTTGAGCTTAACACAACAATCACAAGGCTTCCAGTAGGGTCCCATTAAATTTTCACTGTATTCCGGCAACTTGCTATTTTTAGTAAGTATTCAATTTGGGACTATTTTATCGAAATTTCGGAATTCGGTCAGCTTCGACACATTCAGAACATATCAAGCTGCTTGCACGTAAATTTTGAGCCAGATCAGACAACTTGCTATTTTTAGCAGTTCAGGCTTCAGGAGCCATTTTTAGGGGTCAAACATATGATTCTTCATTGCATGTCCGGAGATTACTTCTGGGTTTCTCGAAACCTTTGCAACGATATAACATGCAAACCGAGACGATCACTTTCAAAGTTCAGCCTTCGGAGGCTATTTTTAGGGTTTGCATGCAGAGTTCTTTAACGCATGTTCAGATATTCCATTTGGGTTTTGCGAGAGCTTCGCAGTGATGTGACATGCAAGCAAAATGGATCAGTTTTTAGGGACTTACTATTTTTAGCCAGTGCCCACATGCAGACTAGTTTTCTGGGTTTTTCTGGGTTTTTTGAGATCCCACGGGCACTGTGACATGCAAACTCATCCGACATCAGATTGACCACTTTCCGGACACTTGCTATAAATAGTAGGTTCACTTTGACAACCGCCCGACACCCCAGTTCAGCAAGCAGAACAACATGCAGCAGAAATCAAGTCAAACGGAGGTCATTCGAGGCACATGCAAGTCAGATTAGGGTTTCCTACTTTGGTGCCTAAAAAGGGGGGTAAAAAGCCAGAATTTCGGAAAACGAAGGTATCCCACTGCAATCAACATCCTTCAGGCTATCCGTTGGTAAAATTTGGGCGCGATCTGAGAACTTACTATTTATAGTAAGTCATCTCCAGAACATGGCTATAAATAGCAGGTCGACACGAGAGGTAGGTGTAAACGGGTTTGTCATGCGATGAGGATCACGCCTAGCAAATTTTAGGTCAATCAGAGCTGCAGAGGTCTATCAATTTTAGGGTTTTCTATAAATAGCACGAGGGCTAAAAACAACAGATAAGCTCGAGAAACAAGTATAAATGGGGTAGCAGAGCCATAGGAGGCATACCACGCCAGCTCCAGAGTCAGAAGATAAAAGGCCACAAAAAGTCTCACTTCTCCAGAAATTACTAAAAATGGAATGGCAAGAGTAGCTGAGGCGTTGGGAATTTCCAAGAGTTGAGGCTGGCATAAAATTTGCCTAAGTCAAAAATGGAAGTGTACCCTCTCATATGCGCCCAAGGGGAATGAGCAAGCATGAATAAAATTTCTAAGTGGTGAAAATAAAAGAACACCCCTCTAAATGCGCCCAGCAAGGGGAAGTGAAGTTTAAAAAAGTTTCTAAGTTGAAAATGGAAGCTTGACCCTCCAAATGCGCCCAAGGTGGTAGAGAGGCCTCAAAAAAAAGTTTCCAAGGCACAAATGAAAACTCACTAGGCCAAATGCGCCCAAGATGTGAAGTTGTGTGGAGAAAATTTCCCAAGGCAAGTTAAGATGAAACCTCACTAGCTGAAGTGCGCCCTTGAGGTGAGGGTGTTGGCAGAAATTTTCTAAGTGATAAAAGATAAAATAAATGAAAGTATGCACCCTCAAAGGCGCCCAACAATCAAGTGGGAGTAAAGTATTTTTTCTAAGTGTTAAAATGGAAGTAACACATGCAAAATGCGCCTAAGGTTGAAAGGGGCAAGACTTGAAAAGTATTCTAAGTCACAAAAATAGAAGCACAAGGTGGAAATGCACCCAGCAAAGGTGAGTAGAAGGCCAAAAATATTCTAAGGCAAAAACAAAAGCCACCCAGCTAAAATGCGCCCAAAGTTGCCAAGAAATGATGTGAAAATATTCTAAGTATGAAAGTAAAAGTAGACATGCCTAAATGCGCCCACTTTAGAGAATGAAATCTCCAAAGGTGAAATGCGCCCATGAAATGAAAGGGGACATGGAAATTTGCGCCTTCAAGGTGAAACAAGATGACTTCAAATATTTTCTAAGGCAAGGAGATGAAAACTCCCTAGGCAAAATACGCCCAAACCTTGGGGAGATCGATAGATGATAGGAAAAATGCCTAAGGCATTAAAATTGAAGCTTGCCTAGCTAAATGAGCCCTCAAGGTAGAAGTTAAGTGGCTGAGACTTGAAGGAAATTTCTAAGGTGGATAAAATAAACTAGGTCTTGTGAAGTGCGCCCAATATGGAGTTGACGACATTTTTATTTTCTAAGGCAAGGGCAAGTACAAGGGATGCGCCTAGAGGATGTATTAATATTAATCTTTCCAGATGCAAGGTGATCTAAGCTGGAGGAAATTCCTCGGAAAATATGAGGAACACTAGGATTTAAAAATTGAGGCTGCAGGTGTGAAGTGCACCCGGAATCAAGATGAAACAAACCTTAGTAATTTTTATTATTTTTCAAAAATAATAAAAATTAAACTTACCCCTTTGTCTGGATACCCATGGAAATTATGATTTCTGAGGGGAAATTTCTTCTGGGTATTGGATATTTCTCACTGGGAGATGATTTGAGGTTCTTCCACACCTTGCTCGTGTTGTTTCGGCAGAGATTTCGGCCTGGCACCCGTTTAACAAATTTCCTAAGGCTCTGAGGGATAAATTTTCTAAGGCATGGAAAAGGAAAGCAGAGTAAGTCAAGTGCATTCAAGCTCAAGATGAGTGAAATTTTATCTAAGTCACCAAGCTCTTAAAGGAAGGTGGATAAGGCAAGTGAATGAAATTGCTAAAGCAGGAGAATGAAAACAACAAGATGGCATGCGCCCTAGCACAATGGGCCCATGATAAAAGTTTGCTAGAAAATGATGAATTTTATCAGACATCCAGAGATCAATCAGTCAAAACATGGGAATAAGGTAAGTAAAGCGAATTTAGATTATAAAGTGTTCTGATACTCTTCTTTTGTTTTGCAGGATGAACGTTGAAGCCAAGGCATGAGGACTTGATGAAGCTAGACAACGTTGCAACTTTGGAAAGAAGAAACGACAGTGAAGGTTTGGCTAAGACACTAAGAACTTGATGCAAAAGAAGCAAATGTGAAAGTCACGAAGAAGAAATGCGTCCCAGAGTCAAAGCAACAGGAGGGCTGAACATCAAATCCTTTCAAATTTTATTATCTGCGGAGACAATCTTAGAAACTCTTTCGCTCTCCTCCTAACACAACAGAATTGGCAGGCAGAGCAGTGGGAACACGTTTCTGGACGAGAATCTTCTAGAAGAAGATAGTGGGCATTAATTGCAGATAATGGTTCATGCAGAGGAGTGGAGAATATTCTGTGCATTCATTGCCCCACTCCTCTTTGTGGCGGTTTTTAGGGCAAAAACCCTAATTAGGGCATATGTGGCTCGATCTGAGCCCTTTATTGTAATTCAATCTGAACTGTCCATTGGACTAGGCCAACTATAAAAGGGGCATCCCCCCTCATTTGTAATCTATGTTAGATTAGATCAAGAAATCAGAGAGTAGAGAAAATAGAAGTTAGAATAGTTAGAGAGTTAGCTTAGACGATAGCTTAGTTTGAAAAGGAAGGAAAACTTTCCCTTTGAAAGTTTTGTAAACGGTTGTTGTGAACACTTTTCATAATACAAAGAGTTTCATTGCTTGGTGATTTCTTCTTTGTTATGAGTAGCTAGCGAGGCCATTAAATCTTTCCAATTCAAGGTAGATAGAGTAAAATAGACGTTCATTTCATGCAAGTAGTTGTTAGCTGTGGAATGTGGTGTTTAATTTGAGCAAGTCTTCTCTCGTCCATACCACTAGCGGACTTGCTGACGGCTGGTTCGCCTTGCGTGGTCAACTGGAGAAATAGCGCTTAACTTCGATTGTGGCTCATATGTCCATATGCATCGTTGTGATGGTATGAATATGTTGTGTCATGGTTTGAATATTTCTCTCATCCTTTGAAGATTGCACCAACTTTGTGGAAGTTGTCCGAAGGGAGGCAAAGCGGAGTTTGGTTTGAAGATTGTCCGAATTGATCTTCATATTCCACCCTTTAGAAGTAGATTGTAGACTTCCTATCCTTATTCCCTTTAAATTCAGCATTTTCCGGGTCAGTCCAGATACCAGAACAATATTGTCAAATCTTTCATGTCCTAATTGCTTCACAAAATCGAACAACTACGTAAGTCCCCTTGGAATAATCCAGCAAAACACATCAACCAACTGAGTCTATTCACAATAAAAGGAACCTTGGAGTCGAACACATGAACTTTCAAGCAATCTTAGCATGTGGGACACTTTGATCAAGAGGGAATAGAGTGACCATTGGACAACTTTATTCTGTGTTGGTGTTGTCATAAAAAAACACGTCAACACCACCTTCATTCCATGGATCCATGGCCGTCCTAGTAGGATGTTGTAAGGTAAATCAAGGTCGAGGACCTGACATGTAGTTTCCATAGTGGTTGACCCCACTTCGATTGGGATCTTGATAGTGCCTTGAGACACTCTTTCCTGGTCATCATATGCCCTAATGGTAATGCCTTTTTTTTTGTCGATGGAGTCTTCTGAGATTCCCAAGTTCCTTATAAATTTAAGCAAACAAATATTGAGGCCCGCACCTCCATCCACCAAGACCCTTTTGACCTTTTTCTTGTGAACCAATACTTGAAGGTGAAGTGCACGATTGTGAGATGTCTAGGCGAGGAAGTCTTGATCGGAAAAGGTAAGGAGATTTGGGTTGACGATGTTACCAACCATAGCCTGGAATTGTTTCGTATCAAGGTTAGCAGAAACAGTGGACGCAACTAATGCTTCATCTAGGATTTTCCTGTAGGCGACGGAAACTTTCAGTAACTCCATGATAGAGATCTGAGCGGGGTTTCTTTTTAGCAGGTCAATGACATTATAATCATAGGGAACGACTTTCGGATTTGAGATGGGGATCTTAGATGGTTACGATGCCCCTGCAATAGTAACCTTGTCGCCACGTGTGGTGACTCCACAATCAACATTGGCTCATTTGACGCTAATGACAGTGACCATTTCATCTACACATGCGACGATGTCTTTGTATATAAGGTTTGCACTGGCATACTTTTGTTTTCCTTTATTGTTTCCTTGGTTGTTTCCTTGATTATTTCCCTGGATGTGATTGGGCATCGAATTCGTGTATATTTTGAGATCTTGATTTCCAAGGGGTTGCTCGACATTTATGATTTTATCCTCAATGAGATCTTTGATGATGTTATTCAACTTCATGCAGTTGTCGGTCGTGTGTCCCTTGAGTTTATGATAATCACACAGGAGATTTTCGTTGTACCAAGGTGGCTTCACCTAGGGTTCACTGTAATTATCTTGGGTGGTAACCTTGATGATGCCCTAATTAACCAACTTTTTCATGATGGATTCAATTGACTTCCCAAGGGCTGTGAATTTCTGCTTGGGGGATACTTGTTTCGTGGAGGTGGTCCTCCTTGATTATTGAGATTATTGATCTGATTTTGGGGTGGTTGTTGGTTCACCACATTTGTTTACGTGTTACTTTGATTATTATTTTGTGGTTGATGATGATGTATTTGATTATTTTGCTTGGGAGCGTTGATGACAACCTTGTCATCCATTACTCCATCGTTAGTGACATTTCGGTTTTTCCCCCATGTGCGAGGTTTGTCGTTGTAGCTGGTGGATGGGCAACTGTCCTAATGTTCAAGATAAGTAAGAATGCCCCCTTGTGTGACAAGAGCCTATTCAATATTGAACACCTTGGGAATCAGTTGATCGTAGGTGGTGATGCATTGCATCTTCAGATAGAATGCCAAGGTTTTGTCTATATTGGCAATGATGGTACAAACTTGTTGTTCTTCTGGCATGGCCCACTTGCTTCGATTGGCCTTGGCTTGCTATCATTGGAGAGAGGTGGTGAATGATTCCCCCTTCCCCTATTTGAGCACTGAGAGTTCTTCCAAACTAACATCCACAGAAATGTTGAATGCGTAATTTTGGAGGAATGCGTCTTTAATTTCCTAAAATGTTTTGATTCCTGTAGGCAGACGAGAAAACCATTCCATAGTGTCACCAACCAACCTTCGAGGGAATAGCCTCATTAGATACATGTCGGTGTAGGCGACTTCCATGCAATGTACCTGAAACTCCTTGATGTGATCTTTAAGGTTACCCATCCTACAATATTTATCAAATTTGGGAATTTTGAATCCGTTCGGGAATGGTACCAATGCCAAGCTTCTATCAAACAAATAGGGGCACAAGTTGTTGGGTATCCTGATTGTCTTTCCGGATTGAAAATCTAGCACTTGCTACGAGAGCAATTTGATTTGTGCCTTCACGTCACCTTGCGGATCAGGAGGTGGGGTGAATAGGTTCTAGGGTGCAGGATTGATGGGTGGGACGTTGGTGTGGTTTTGTTGCAAGCTTTGCTGAGCAAGTGATGCCTACACTTATTGTTGAGCCAACAACGTTTGTTGTTGATCCTGCTACTGCTGCGCCAACGCTTGTTGTTGGGTGTATTGTTGTTGTAATTGATAGTCTTGCAAGGCTTGTTGATACACTTCTTGTTGTGCTTGCAATTGTTCTTGGTACTGTGCTTGCGCTTGCGCTTGCTAAGCTTGGAATTGGGCTCGTGCCTAAGCATGAGCTTGTTGGATTGTCTGCGCAATCTGAGCGTCTTGTGCAACTTGGGTGGCTTGAGCTACTTGCGCAACTTGTGCGACTTGTTGTTGTTGTAACAAGGCTTTGGCTTGTGCAACTAATTGTGCTTGCGCTTGCTAAGCGGCTAGTTGTGCGACCTGTTGATTTTGGAGTGCTTTTTGTTGGGCAGCTTGTCGCGCAACTTGCAACGTCATGGTGAATGAATTGGCTGCGTTGTGCCTTGGTGGTAATGGCAGTGGATTGGGAATTACGCTGACCAATGCGATGAGTAGAACGATCGTGTTAATGATCGAGGTTTGAGCTACAGAAGGTGCGATCGAAGTGCTAGGTCCCTAAGAAACCATGTTTTGAGGAATGGTGGAGGTGTTGATCGTTGCGATTGCCTGGATGGTTGTCATATGTTGTTGCGATACAGATGAAACAAATGGTGGATTTGATAAGGTGTTCTGACTTGATTGGTTGATGGCGGGAAGAGGAGGAAGACCTAACCCGAGGGATGATGTAGATGTGAGAAGTAGGGGTGGAAGTGGTCGAAAGACAGGTGGTGCAATCCCTGGAAGTGATGATGATGGATCCAAGTTTCCCCCTACTCCAAACAAGTCACCTTCTCCTTGTGGGATAGGGAGAGAGGTTTGCGCGTCCAGAGGATAATCTGGTTTTGCATGAAATGAGGATGAATTAGTATGATTATGAAATGTGAGCGAGACATAAGGGTGTAACGGATTTATCGAGACAAATTGTTCCGATGTGGTGCTCGCATTCAACCCTCGATTGTTCACAAGGTGATGTTTTTAGAGTTTGTGAAACATGGCACTTCCCTTGTTAACAACCGGCAGGGTTGAAGCGATAGATGATATGATATGGGGGATGTCTTGAGTGACGTTTGAAGTGGAAGTGTGGATGCGAGTGAGGGCATGATACCAAGAGACCTCTCCACAATAGTGCCTATATCAAATTCAGAAGGGAGTTTAGCCCCTTCTTTTACTATCTCTAACATGTATTGGGATGGGTACAACCTCAGCATGAAACTAACAATTCGGTGGTTCTCAAGGTTTTGCACCATTTCTAGAAGTTCTGATTGTGTCATCACGTTGTCAGTGATGTCCTCTATATGACCTTCCTCTTGAGAATTTTGAGGTACTTGAGGAGGATTGATTGGAAGGTCAATGGTTATCATCGGGTAGAATGTTGTTTCAGTTTGACTTAGATCACTCGAAATGGATGTTTCTTTGTTTTGCTCCATATTCTTCTTGTGTTGAGATCGAGTTTGAACCATAAAATAGAGATCAATTTTCAAGAATGTAACAGATGAACCTCTAATCCCTTAGATTGGTTTAAACGAAGGACAAATGATATGGATGATGAAAATCTTGAAGAACCTTGAGGGAAATGTTAAACCTTTTAGGACTTGATTTGATTGATTGTGATGGACTGATAGTTTAACTAAGTGTGTTAAGTCAAACAAAAGTGATAATGCACTTGTAAACTCTTGGAAGTTGTGTTATCCTATAGTAAACTTGTACTTAAGAGGGTAGTTTGATTAAGTGTGTTAAGTCAAACAAGGTGATTATAGATTTGATAGTTTGGATAAGTGTGTTAAGCCAAACAAAATGATAATGAACTTGTAAACACTAAAAAGTTGTGTTATCCTAGAGTAAACGCGTGCACAGGATGATAGTTTGACTAAGTGTGTTAAGTCAAACAAAGTGGTTTGATTTTGCCAAGAAGTTTAACATAAATGATGCTCTCATTATTTCCAAGAGTTGTTGGTGAAGTGATTTTTGACTAATTTTGATGGTTTGAGAGATGGATGAAAGTGATTGATTTTGATCCTAGTCTTGACCTAGATAACCATTCTTCTTACAAGACCTCAGTTTTGAAGAACACGTTGGAATTCCTATGTGAAAAAAGAAAACCTTTCAAAAAGCTTAGGATTTTGTTGATAATAGAACTCATACAAGTTAGGGTTGTTTCTTGAAGTTTTCTTGTAAAAGTTGTAAGCCAATCTTTCTCTAACTTCAAGAAGTCTTTCAAAACACTCCTCACGAGGTTTTGGACTAAGAATTTTGAACTTGGGTTTTCAGATTTTGATCTTGCGAGAAATCATTTGAGAGAACACATGTGTGGAGTTCAATTGTCTTTTACTTTGCTTAATGAGTTCTTTTTACCACAAACGGTTCTTTGATTAAAGTTTCAAACTAAATATCTATGTCTCAATTCCTTCTCATTCCACAAGGTCCATTATGTGAAAATCAAAGTTTCAAGAACATAGTTCCCAAAGTTGACTTTAGTAAAACCAAATGATGATTAAACCCAAATACTTTAGATGCCTCTAAGGATGAAATCCCTATGGCAAGCAAGAGCATTTGAATTCGTCAAAGGTATTTGCTCCCTCGAAAGGGTTTGAAAATTTGAAGTTTTTTGTGAATGTTTGTTTTCCAATGTTTTAGATTCAAGTAAAGTCTTTTGATTCCAATAACATGCACAACCCTAGGTTGAAAAGACAATATTTGTTGGGTTCTCACTTGGATAAATCCAGCTGCACATATTCAGTGCAGATGATTAGATGCTTGAGCACACAGACTCCCCCTTACAGTGCACTCACTTCTCGAGTCAATCAAGCATCAGTACCCATGAATCTCTCATGGCATACTTTTCATCTCTACAACAGAACCACAAAAGACATGACCTTTTGCACCAACAAATAGATAAGATTTTGGCTTTTACTAAACAAGGGGTTTAATTCGGACTTTCCGTTCGTAGAATTTGACCCATGCGGCGAGAGAACCATTGTTGCCCTTATCATCGGAGCCAACCGCGTGATATTGACTTTTGTTTTAGTACCCACTATTATATCCTGGCTGGAAATACACTTGGCTTTAGTGTGTTACCGATTGGGTCGTTCCCTTGGGTGAGTACTTTTTCCCACAAGGCAGGACCTCTAAAATAAACAAAAGCAAGCAAACATATTCGTAAATCGATCAACCTTTGTTTAGAAACATATGGAGAACACACGCAATAGGTTTACTCACACTCGTAAGATGTTTTGTTCAATTTTAAGTTACCCAAATCAAAGTGTGGAGGCAATCTTTTAAACAATCTAATATCACCAAAATAATTTGGATTCTCAAGATCGTCATGAAGCGCAAGAGATGCGCATACGCCTTTTAAATGATATTAATTTGTGAAAAAGATTGCAAAGCATGAAAAACAAATTTTCATTTTAAGTCCACAAAGTAATGATTTTGATTCGTTTTAAAGCACCAAAACGAGATGTGAAAGTTGTCTTGTTCAATTGTCAAATCCAAACAAAATCTAGTGAGTTTCTAAGTTCAATTTTAACCAATTTGAAGAGATCAAATCAAAGGTTAATTTTAGACCCAAAATTTTAAGTAAGCTGGTTCAAAACAGAAAATTAAAGCAAGATTTGGAAGCCCTAAGCATTTAAAAATGCTTTGTGAATCTCAAGTTTCAATGCTCAATTTCTCTCTTTAACTCCAATCTCGCTTTGCTTTCACTTGATTCCAATGTCAAGCTTGACCTTTTTCCTATGAACATCACAGATAAGAGTTACAAATGTATTGTAAAACAATAAAAGTATACACAAGACATGTCAATCATTTGAGGAAACCTTTTAAAGAGAGGAATAAAATAAAATTGCATTGACAAAGCACATGAGCTCTTTATGATGAATTTAACTCAATAATAAATGTCAATAGATTTTTAATCTACCCCCACTATCATAAAGAAACGATTTATTTCAAAATCTTATATTTCTAATATACAAAACCACCAAAGTTTTCTCTTGAATGCATAAATCCTTTTTGATAGGAGACCAAAGTAAAGACCAAATCAAGCATAAAAAGAAAATAGCATATGGTGATTTCCTTGATAAAATTAAAAATATGATAAGCTTCCTATAACATCATTTAAACCATATCAAAAACATTTATATAGTGGTTAGCAAGCATTCAACAAGACAGGCAACAAAGATTTTTAAATATTTCTAACCAAATGCATTAGTCAGCCTAGCATTAAAGACCCATCTACAACATTCACAAAACAATGATGGAGATGAGGAGTCCAGCGAAGGTGAGGAAACTCAAAGCGTATGTATTGTCGCACGGGTCCTCTTCTTTCGTAGCTGCTCATTTTTCCTTTTTCAGACTTCAATTGAATTCAATTTTCAATACAAAGATTTCAACACTTAGATAGTTCGCAAATGCAAAATCTCGCAAATTTGGTTAGGTGAGCAAAGCTAAACTATGGATGCAAAAAAACAAAGGACAACTATAATCTTGAAGTCAAAATCGGCATATGAAGAGGTTACAGATTTTGAGAGGGATTTAAAGGATAATTGGACTTAGAAGCCAGTTTCACCACTAAGGATCACTTTTTCTTCATCATGCCGCCAAAACAGATCCTACACGAACCTAACATTTGACCTCCATTTACATCCATGTCTGGTGCTTCATACTACTTTAGGTTCAAACCAGTATACTTAAGGAGAAGGTACACATCAAGAAAATAAGAACGCTTTTTCTGTTGGACTAAGCCCACTCTGGAATCTACAATTTGCTCTTCCAGATAATGAAATTCTCTACCTCACAAATAAGACTTATTTTAATGTTAAATACAATAAAATAAGATTTGGCATTTGGTATGTATATCTAATCGAATAACAAAACTGTAATTTTTTATTTTTTATCAACCCTAACACCAACACACTTGTATTGATTTATTTAATGTATGCAACGAATTTTAAGTGAATAGCATTAGAATCCGGCCTTGTTATTTTGAGCATTCAATAATGACATTTGTTGCCCCTGCTAGAGATCACCTGCAAACAATCAAATCATCTTTATGAAAATCTCGAGACTTCTATATGGACCCTCAAATCTTTGCAAAAAGAATTGACAAATTGCGCAGATCTGTATATGTTAAGTAAATGTTAAGAAAAGGTACGAGTAAATGTCAAATCTTGTTTGTGACCTCAACCTTTTGTTTTACCTATCTCAACACATTGATCGCCCATCCCCTTTGAGTGCGCTACTCTTGGCATTAAATGCATTAAATCTACTTAAAATCGTAAGAATTCACTTGATAAATTCTCCTCATAAAATTGTGACAAAGACGTGTACATCGGTGCTGGAGAATTTATCATAGCAGAAAATTTCAACGCATTTTAATTGTGTGGTTTTTTCAACGAAAACAAAAAGATTCGTGGATCACAACACGCCCTTTCAACATAGGCGTAATAGCTTTTGCCTAGACATTTAAATAGATTCGTTTGGTTAAAGCTGGCAATTACATAATATCAGGAAAAACTATTGCGAAGAAAAATTAATGGTTGTAAGCAATACACATAAAAGTATAACTGGTGGGTTATTTGTCATCAACGACCACAATCTCTGGATGATGGGATTCTAATTTCATGACTTGAACGCCTGACATTAGTACTTTCATAACTTAAATGCCTACACAAATTCACAGACTCAAAAGATATGTCAAATTAGTATCGATATTGAATAGCTTCAGACATTGAGCGTATAGACAAGGGAATGGAGTGATTGCAAAACCTGTGCAAAACACATTTATTGAAAAAGGCGTACGATTTTTTTCTAAAGCAAACGATATTAGCAAGTGTAAAGCCAAATTCTCAACCTTTGCCAGCGTCCCTCTCCGTTCATATCAGTATCCTTTTTTCTTGAGCATAGGATACGTTCAAAATAAGCTTACACATATTGTATACATTATAGGGGTTAAGCATTTTGCAAATTACGCTAAGATTAATGGCAATAATAATAAAATAGGGAACAAGGAGCAGCAAATGCGGCTACAACGGCCGATGACAACTCTATTGAATCCCTCTTGTGTTATTTTGTCCTTGATGTCATTTTGTGATTCTCTGGCATCTTGATGACTATCTTCTCAATTGATCTACTTTGCTGATTGGCACATTTACTTCATTATTTATATTATCTTAGTGGCACTGATCATTTAACTCCATGTGCAGATTACATGTGACTGATAAGATATTCTGATTACTAGTCATTTGCTCAAGTGATACAATTCTTGTTACATGCTCTTGATATTTACAAAAGTTTTTTTTTTACTCAATACAAGTCCTTTAGTTTTCATGACTTTCTAAGGTGGCAATTTGACCTTGATATTTATTATTGAATATTATTTAGCATTTTATTTTGAAGTGCACCTTATATTTCTATCGGGTCTCATCATGGTTATTAAACATGGCTTAAATGCCGACAGTCAGTATAAAGTTTACCGCGCTACCGCTGGCAGTTATGCCAGTGACCGCGGTAGTGCGGTGAATGTCGTTAGCGGAATACAACTCTGCTACCGCCATACCGCAAGGAGCTAGAAGGGTAACCGCGGTAGTGCGGTGAAAGTGTCTAGTGGTATACAAGCTGCTACCGCTAGACCGTGGGCAGTCAAGAAAGTAACCGTGGTAACGCGGTGGAAACAACTAGCAGCAAGCAAAACTGCTACTGCTATACCGCGGGCAATCAGGAAGGTAACCGCGGTAGTGCGGTGGTAACCGTTGGTGGCAAGCAAGACAGTTACCGCTATACCGCAGACTGTCAGAAGTGTAACACCGATAACGCGGTGGAAACGACTAGCGGTTAATTAGGAGCTACCGCTGTACCGTGGGTAGTCCGAAGTGTAACCGCGGTTGGGCGATAAAAGAAGCGGTAACAGTTAAATGTTTGCTACCGCTATACCGCGGGTAGTCCAAAGGTTGGCCGTGGCTGTGCGGTAAGGGAACAGATGTCAAATTTACTCCTTTGGGCATGCATGTCATTGATCTACTCATGGATTTCAAAGTGTTTTATGCGTTTTCGTTTGATTAATATTTATCCTCTCGGACTCCAAATGGCTATCATATTTTGCAAAGGATTTTCGATGTGGTTGTTTTGGAAGTTTAGGTCAAAACATTATTACTGTTGCTCGAAGGGTTTGAAACCCTATTCTGGCCGCCATCATTGAGCTGTTTATCTCACAGTTGTTTCACTGTTCAAGTTGCTAGTCTACTGATCTTTGGCAACGTATTGGAAAATATAACAACCATGACATTGGTCGTTTCACCTGTTGGTTTCTTGCCATCTGTTGGAAGCTCGAATGGGAAAAGACCTCGAGCTCCTCTGTCTCCTCTTAGACCTGGTAAATCTCTCATGAGAAATGCGTTTTTGTTTTTCTCAGGCATTATTCTTTCAGTTTGCTGTACAAATCCGTTACTTCTCAAGCAAGGTTATTTCAAACTATGTTTTTCATTTGCAATAAGAAAAATGGAAAATGTCTATTCCTTTCATGATTAGATCTGAAATACATGATTTCGGTTATGGAAGCATTGTTATTTCAGTTACTTCATTTTGCAGCAGTCTGTTCAGTGGCTATTATTTTGAAAATTGCATGCATGCTTTGATGCTATGTGGTTAAAGCACTGGTTGTGCAGGCTGCTTGACAAAACAGGTTTCGGTCTGCTTTCTAAATCTATACCTGCTTGAGGATTCCTGCCAGAAGACCTTATTCCTTTTGATCATTCCCTTATGATCATGGTAATATCTGGAACTGTTGCTTGACAGTAATTATGCAACCTGAAAGTCATCCTTGAGCATTTTCTTTGAAATGGGAAATCATGAAACTATTGTAACTGTCCATGAAATTATGATGTAGCTTGTAACTTGTTGAAAACAGAGAGATTAGGCCTTAATCGTCTCTGTAAAACCTAAAAGGTAGTAAGCGCAGTTTTTTTTAAGAAGAGTAGATAGGGTATTCAGAGTGTGATGCTGAAAATTGAAAAACATAGTGGGTAGTCAGATTTGTAGTTTTTGTATGGAAAAAGGTTGAAAATCAAATAGTGAGAAAGGAAAGAAAACATGTGTCATTGTAATACAGTTTGATGAGATTGTATTGTGACAGTGATAGGATTTTCCTCAAGCTGTATTGAGATTAGATAATGCATGAAATTCTGAAGAGTCAATTTTGACTCTTGAAAATTCTATGTTTTGTCTGTCAAGAGGCACTTGACAGAAATCAAGTGAAACAGAGAGATCCTCTGTACTATTGTACGTTCTATTGAATAACATGAAAGGGGTTGGTTCTCCTTGAGATTGGTGTCTCTAAACAGAGGGGTTGGTGCTCCTTGAGTCGGTGCTCAGAAATCAGCCATTGAGGCTTTGTCAAAATAAATTATTGAAATGAAAGCATGAAAAAAGCAACAGGTTCAAGAGTGGTTTTTCTACCCCAGGAGGGTTTTCCACTCGGCATATCTTGTGTCTATTTGTGTCTCTGTGACTCATTTGCTTCAGTACTTTACTACTTTAAAATGCAATGTTACATTACTCATTTCAGTTTATATGATTGCATTCGAATACATGGATGACACTATCATTGATAAATCAGAACATATGTATGGTTCTTTTCAGTTTCAGTTTAAATTGTTTAAGAAGTTATAAACACTGATTCACCCCTCCCCCCTCTCGATGTATTTTCACTCCAACAATTGGTATCAGAGTCTAGGGTCCTCTGATAGGTCTTTCCAACCTAGGATTGATTTTGGACTTGGAGTCTATTCAAAATGTCTCAAGCTCATGAAGGTACTTCCATGACTAGAGCTCCATTATTTGATGGAACCGATTATGTATTCTGGAAAATCAGAATGGAGACTTATTTACTTCTATTGACCTTGATGTCTGGAGCATAGTATTGTCTGGGTACACCGTATTAGCTACTTTACCAGGTACTTCTAATGAAAAGAAGACATATGAAACCAATGCAAGAGCAAAGCACGCTCTTCTTTGTGCTCTGACTAAAGATGTCTTCATCAAAGTCATGCACTGCAGTTCTGCTAGAGAAATCTAGACTAAACTTGAAACTATCTATCAAAGAAATGAAAAGGTAAAACACTCCAAAGTCCTCACTTTAAAACATCAGTTTGAAGAATTAAAAATGAGGGACGATGAAAAAGTTGCTGACTATTTTCTGAGAGTTGATGAAATAGTAAATGCCATGAACGGTCTGGGAGAAGTCAAGGAGTTTGATGTTGTAACCAAGGTCATCCGAACCTTGCCAACAAAATTTGAAGCTAAGTTAGCTACTCTAGAAGAGAAGAAACATTTTACCCAGCTTACCCTTGACAGTCTACAAGGCACTCTGACTGCCTATGAAATGAGATTAGTAAAAACAACACCACTACAAAAGAAGCAACATTTAATGCTGAAAGGAAAGAAATGGATGAACTCTCTGAATCGGAATTCTCTAATTCTAAAGAATCCTATTTTGTGAAGAAACTCAAAAAGGGTTCTAGAAAGTATAAGGGAAAACTTCCCTTCAAATGCTTTAATTGTGGCAAAATAGGTCACTTTGCTGCAAAGTGTCCCTATGGTGACACAAACAGTGATAACGAGAAATTTGAGAAATTTGCCAAGAAAAAGGCTTATAGACCCAAAAAAAAATTTAATTTCAAAAAAAAGAAAAGTTTGTTCAGCAAAAATGAAACAGATTTTGAATCTAATGACTCTCTAGATGAAGAAGATGAAAATCTCTTCATGGCTGAAATCATTCAACAAGATGAAACAAACAACAATGATGCTGAAGAAGGTGAAGTGGACTATGAAGGAGAACTGAAATGTGCTCTAAAAGAGCTGAGAAAACTCAAGAAACTGTTGCGTGCTCAAGAACAGAATGTTGTTCAAAATAGTTCACAAGAGCAACTCATAAATCTTGAGATAATTTCTTTAAAAACTCAACTTGAAGAATCCAAGAGAGTTGAAGATTGTCTTCACATTGACATAAGTTTTAAAGACCAAGAAATTCAAAAACTTGAACATGAGATTGTAGATCTTAGGAAGATTATCGAGAAGTATGGAAGCAATCTTAAACTGAATGACATGCTCAGTAAACAGAAATTAAACAAAGACTAAACTGGTATTGGCTTTGTTAAAGGTGAATGCTCAAATGACAGTGAAAAGAACAATATTGTTGCTGGAAACAAAAATCCTGAACTCAAACATTCTGAGTGGGTCAAGGATCATATTCATCCTTTTAGGAGCAATAGAATAGTTTACAACTCCTGCCCTCTCTTTTATGGGTACTGTTACTTCTACAATAAATTTGGTCACAAATTAAGTTCTTGCAGATTTATGAATGCTAGAACTCCTAGATTTGGCTTTAGGCAGAATCATGGTTTTGCAAGACAGATTAGATGTTTTACATGCAAATCCTTGGGTCATTCTGCAAAGAAATGCAATGTTGATCAGCAGAATAAACAGTTGAAAACCATCAAAGTCTGGAAACCCAAGGCAGTTAACAACATTGAACAGACTATGCTTGTTCAAATTGCTTTTCACTCAAAGAAGAAGGACCTATGGGTCTTGGATAGTGGTTGTTCAAACCACATGACTAGTGACAAAGAAAAATTTACAAATCTAGAAGACTATGTTGGTGGATATGTAAAATTCGAAGACAACTATGGAATTCAAATCAAAGGTAGAGGTTCTCTGTTTCTGAATGAAGACACTCCAATCTACAATCTATACTATGCAGGAGGATCAAAACATAACCTTATAAGTGTCAATCAAATCTGTGACAGTGGCTATCAAGTCCTGTTCACTTCACGAGGATGTGAAATCAAAAACCAGTCTGGCAAAGCTATTGCTGCTGGAAGGAGGAATAAAGGAAATGTCTACAACTTACTAGACACCTCTGGACATGAAAACAATCACGGTATATGCTTAATGAGTCATGTTGAAGAAACTTGGCTGTGGCACAAGAGACTAAGCCACATTAATTTTGACAATATGGTCAGAATTAGAAAAAATAAAAATGTAAGAGGTCTGCCCCTTCTTAGAAAACCTAACAAAGTTGTTTGTAAAGAGTGTCTCGAAGGAAAGCAAACCAAGGTAAGCTTTAAATCCAAGGAACATTTCTCTACTAAGCCTCTGCAAATTGTTCATACTGACTTATGTGGTCCTACAAGGACTAGATCCATAAATGGTGAGAAATATTTCATGCTATTTGTTGATGACTACTCTCATATGGTATGGGTTATCTTTCTCAAGAATAAATCAGAAGCTTTTGAATGTTTTAAATATTTTAGAAAACTGGTAAAAAGAGAGTCAGACTTAAAACTAAAATGTTTAAGATCTGACAAAGGTGGTGAATTCACCTCACAAGAATTCATAGACTACTGTGACAAAAATGGCATAAAAAGGCAATATGTTGCTGCCAGAACACCCCAACAAAACGGAGTTGTTGAGCGAAAGAATAGGACTGTAAAAGAAATGGCAAGAACCATGTTGAATCGAGCAAATCTTGCAAATATGTACTAGAAAGAAGTTGTTCACACAACTGTCTACATTTTGAATAGAGTGCAAATCAGAGTGAAATCAAATTTCACTCCATATGAACTATGGTATGGGAAATTTGCCCAAATTAAATATTTCAGAATATTTGGCTGCAAGTGTTTTATCAAAAGAGATGATGAAAACTTAGGCAGTTTCCAATCCAAAACTGATGAAGGTATCTTTTTAGGATACTCTACTCACAGCAGAACCTATAAATGCTTTTAACAATAGGCTGAACAAAATTGTTGAATCTGTAAATGTCAAATTTGATGAAAATCTGCTTATAGATGTTGAACCTATGCAGGATGATGAAGAGGACGAATTTGAACTTGATATAATCACTAAGAGCTTTGAAACTACAAAGCGTGAAACAAAACCAGCAAGACATAAACTTGCTGAAGCACAACCTGAAGATGTTGAAATCAGCTAAGAAAAATGTGAACCCAAAGTTCTTTCAAAATCTCTTGCTAGAAATCATCCTAAGGATCTGATTATAGGAGATAGATCTACAGGAGTTCAAACAAGGAAAAAAATTGTTAACTCTGATGAAAAAGCTCACATAGTTGAGCTTACTGCATTTTTTTTAATCACCCAGTTTGAGCCCAAATTTTTTGATGATGCTCTAACTGATGAATGTTGGCTTAATGCAATGCAGTAAGAAATTGATCAAATTGAAAAAAATCAGACTTGGGATCTAGTCCCAAGACTAGATAACAAAAATGTCATAGGAGGCAAGTGGATCTTTAGAAACAAACATGATGAACATGGTCATGTTCTTCGCAACAAGGCTAGATATGTCTGCAAAGGATATGCTCAGCAAGAAGGTATTGATTTCGGTGAAACTTTTGCTCCTATTGCTAGGCTTGAATCCATTAGAATTTTCTTGGCATATTCCGTTTTCAAAAATTTCACTATATATCAAATGGATGTAAAAACTGTCTTTCTAAATGGATACTTAGAAGAAGAAGTTTACATAGAACAACCTGAAGGGTTTATCTGCAAAAACAAACCCAATTATGTCTATAGGCTGAAAAAGGCACTATATGGCCTAAAACAAGCTCCTAGAGCTTGGTACTCCGGATTGGACAGTCACTTACTGTCAAAAGGTTTCATTAGAGGAGGAGCTGACAACAATCTGTATGTTAAAATTGAAGGATCTGATATTCTTGTTGTTGAATTTTATGTTGATGACACCATTTTTTGTTGCAACAATATTGCCTTGAGTAAAAAGTTCTTACAAATCATGGAATCTGAATTCAAAATGTCTATGTTGGGAGAACTATCATTTTTCTTAGGTCTTCAGATTTTACAACTTGACTCTGGCATCTTTCTGTCTCAAGCAAGATATGCAAAAGAAATGTTAAAAAGGTTTCAAATGGATGAAAGTCATCTTGTAAGCACCCCAATGGCTACTGGCTGTAAACTTAGCAAGGTTGATGACTCTCCTGTTGTAAACCCAACTGACTATAGGTCAATGATAGGCAACCTACTGTATCTAACAGCCTCAAGACCTCACATAATGCAAGTTGTTTGCATGGTTGCTCGATTTCAGGCATCTCCTAAGGAATCTCACATTAATGTTGTGAGAAGGATTCTCAAATATGTTCAAGGAACTATTGATTATGGGCTTTGGTATCCAAGAAGAAATGATTTTTTACTAGTTGCTTATACTGATGCTGACTGGACAGGTTGTCTTGATGACAGGAAAAACACCAGTGGTGTTGCTTTCCTTTTTGGTGACAGATTGGTAGCATGGCACAACAAAAAACAAGAATCTGTTTCACTCTCTACTGCTGAAGCAAAATATATTGCTTCCACTTCCTGCTGCACTCAGGTAATTTGGATGTCACAAACATTATCAGATATGGGTATTGAAATTCCTAAGCCTATTTCTATTTTGTGTGATAATACCGGTGCAATTAATATTTCGAAAAATCCAGTTATGCACTCTCGAACTAAACATATAGCTATAAAGTTTCAATTTCTTCGTGAAAAGGTGCTTGCTAACGAGGTATCTATGCAATATGTTCCTACATAAGCACAGGTTGCTGACATTTTTACAAAACCATTGGCTAAAGATGTTTTTGAAAGACTTAGGTCTCGATTGGGAGTTGTCTCTCAATCTCTGTTATCTTAAAACATCTATCTTGGTGATAGGGGGAGCTGGTTAGCTCTTCCTACAGCTCATTCTTTGTTGCTCAAAGGTTAAATTTGTAGTTTGATGGCATGTCACAGTTGGTTCTGGTTTATCTTTGTTGGTCTCCCTTTATCCTTGTGTCAAAAAGGGGGAGATTTTTGTGCATTCGGTTACAATTCATTATCTTTGGTTTGGTGGCTCAATTTTGCCATCAAGGACAAAGCGGGAGTTTGTTGAATCCCTCTTGTGTTATTTTGTCCTTGATGTCACTTTGTGATTATCTGGCATCTTGATGACTATCTTCTCAGTTGATCTACTTTGTTGATTGGCACATTTATTTCATTATTTATATTATCTTGGTGGCACTGATCGTTTAACTCCATGTGCAAATTACATGTGACTGATAAGGTATTCTGATTACTAGTCATTTGCTCAAGTGATACAATTCTTGTTACATGCTCTTGATATTTACAAAAGGTTTTTTTTACTCAATACAAGTCCTTGAGTTTTCATGACTTTCTAAGGTGGCAATTTGACCTTGATATTTATTATTGAATATTATTTGGCATTTTATTTTGAAGTGCACCTTATATTTCTATCTGGTCTCATCATGGTTATTAAACATGGCTTAAATGCTAACAGTCGGTATAAAGCTTACCACGCTACTGCTGGCAGTTATGCCAGTGATTGCAGTAGTGCGATGAATGTCGTTAGCGGCATACAGGTCTGCTATCGCCATACCGCAAGGAGCTAGAAAGGTAACCGCGGTAGTGTGGTGAAAGTGTCTAGTGGTATACAAGCTGCTACCGCTACACCGCGGGCAATCAAGAAGGTAACCGCGGTAACGCGGTGGAAGCAGCTAGCGGCAAGCAAGACTGCTACCGCTACACCGCAGACTGTCAGAAGTGTAACCGCGGTAACGCGGTGGAAACAGCTAGCGGTTAATTTGGAGCTACCGTTGTACCGCGGGTAGTCCGAAGTGTGCCCGCGATTGGGCAGTAAAGGAAGCGATAACAGTTAAATGTTTGCTACCGCTGTTTTGCGGGTAGTCCAAAGGGTGGCCGCGGCTATGCGGTAAGGGAACAGATGTCAAATTTACTCCTTTGGGCATGCATGTCATTGATCTACTCACGGATTTCAAAGTGTTTTATGCGTTTTCGTTTGATCAATGTTTATCCTCTCGAACTTTAAATGGCTATCATATTTTGCAAAGGATTTTCGATGTGGTTGTTTTGGAAGTATAGGTCAAAACATTATTACTGTTGTTCGAAGGGTTTGAAACCCTATTCTGGCCACCATCATTGAACTATTTATCTCGCAGTCGTTTCATTGTTCAAGTTGCTAGTCTACTGATCTTTGGCAGTGTATTGGAAAATAGAAAGACCATGACATTGGTCGTTTCACCTGTCGGTTTCTTGCTATCTGTTGGAAGCTCGAATGGGAAAAGAGCTTGAGTTGCTCTGTCTCCTCTCAGACCTGGTAAATCTCTCATGAGAAATGCGTTTTTATTTTTCTCAGGCATTATTCTTTCAGTTTGCTGTACAGATCCGTTACTTCTCAAGCAAGGTTATTTCGAACTATGGTTTTTTTTGCAAAAAGAAAAATGGAAAATGTTTATTCCTTTCATGATTAGATCTGAAATGCATGATTTCGGTTATGGAAGCATTGTTATTTCAATTACTTCATTTTGCAGCAGTATTTTCAGTGGCTATTATTTTGAAAATTGCATGCATGCTTTGATGTTGTGTGGTTAAAGCACTGGTTGTGCAAGCTGCTTGACAAAACAGGTTTCAGTCTACTTTCTAAATCTGTACCTGCTGGAGGATTCCTCCCAAAAGACATTATTCCTTTTGATCTTTCCCTTATGATCACGGTAATATCTGGAACTGTTGCTTGGCAGTAATTATGCAACCTAAAAGTCATCCTTGAGCATTTTCTTTGAAATGGAAAATCATGAAACTACTGTAACTGTCCATGAAATTATGATGTAATTTGTAACTTGTTGAAAACAGAGAGATTAGGGCTTAACCAGCTTTGTAAAACCTAAAAGGTAGTAAGGGCATTTTTTTTTTAGAAGAGTAGATAGGGTATTCAGAGTGTGATGCTGAAAATTGAAAAACATAGTGGGTAGTCAAATTTGTAGTTTCTGTATGGAAAAAGGTTGAAAATCAAACAGTGAGAAAAGAAAGAAAAAATGTATCATTGTAATACAGTTTGATGAGATTGTATTGTGACAGTGATAGGATTTTCCTCAAGCTGCATTGAGATTAGATAATGCATGGAATTCTGAATAGTCAATTTTAACTCTTGAAAATTCTATGTTTTGTCTGTCAAGAGGCACTTGACAGAAATCAAGTGAAACAGAGAGATCCTTTGTACTATTGTACGTTCTATTGAATACATGAAAGGGGTTGGTTCTCCTTGAGATTGGTGTCTCTAAATAGAGGGGTTTGTGCTCCTTGAGTCGGTGCTCAGAAATCAACCATTGAAGCTTTGTCAAAATAAATTATTGAAATGAAAGCCTGAAAAAAGCAGCAAGTTCAGGAGTGGTTTTTCTACCCTAGAAGGGTTTTCCACTCGGCATATCTTGTGTCTATTTGTGTCTTTGTGACTCATTTGCTTCAGTACTTTACTACTTTAAAATGCAATGTTACATTACTCATTTCAGTTTATATGATTGCATTCGAATACATGGATGACACTATCATTGATAAATCAGAACATATGTATGGTTCTTTTCAGTTTCAGTTTAAATTTTTTAAGAAGTTATAAACACTGATTCACCCACCTCACCCCCCCCCCCTCTCAGTGTATTTTCACTCCAACAAACCCTTCCACCTCTATTATACCAAAGATCCCAACACCTTAAGATGAAGTTATAGATCTCAAGTTGAATCTCATCTAGAATTTCTTTCAGTCGACCTCTTGCTTAGAATTTTGTCTTTTACACCATGATCAACTTAAAACGGTTTTTTTTTTTTTACTTATTACTAAGAAAACATTTAAAAGAAAATGAGTGGAGGCTACTTACAGATAATATAAAATGAATGCAAATAAACAAAAAAAAACAAAAAGACTGCGCAGTTGTTGGGGTGATTGTATCCATTCAAAACATTTTAATTTGCAAACAGTCAGTTTAAAGGCAGCATAAGAAACAAGGAGTGGCGTAAGAAGATAAGAAACTTGTTTTGTTGATGAAAAGCGTTCCACTCTCCTTCAAAATGATCAATCTAAAATGGTTTCCTATAATGGCCTTTTACGCATGAACAAATTACTTGTATATTTTGCAGCAAAAAGCAGAACACCAAAATTTTAACGAGAAGACTTATGAAAGTAATGTCTACATACCAAAGAAATTTGATTCAAAAACTAAAAAGATAATAATAACACTGACAAACCATTGAATACTTTATGAGATGCCCTCCTTCTAGCGCCAAATGTGGATGCTAATTCTGCAATATGTTAGTATACTGATAAATCCCTTTATGGAAATCAAACAAACATGACAAAATCAAAGACCCCTATGAAATATTACCCCATGTTAGATATGTTAAACTAATGCCTTAAAACAACAAGAAATGCTAAAGGAAGCAATTGAAAACATAAACAACATGGTGCACACCTATTCCATATTCGATTGGTGCTACCCTTTGTGTAGAAAGAAGCTCTTTCCCAACCCTTGATAAACTAAATGATGATGATAGACAAAGAGATGCAAGATGAAATCAAGTTGCCTATAGTAAGAAATACCCAAATTGTAGATGCAAATGAAGGAGAAAACCCTTTGAATTTATAGGTGAGATTGAAGAGATAAGAGATAAAGTTGAGGAGTGTGGGACTAACCCTCAATCAATAGGAAGGAGCCACTTGTCACTATGTGAATGGGCCATGGTTGTGCAAGTTTTGGTCAATGTGTTAATTTGAAATTTTAAAATAGCATTAAATGCATATGGTTGAGAGCTTTGGGGGGGAATTTGATTGGAAAAAAAAAGTCAAACAAAGGGAGTTAATAAGGGCATGTTCTTTGGGAATATGTTTTGTGAGGAAAATCAAGTTTTAATTAAATTAAAATAAATGATTTATTGTGCAAGTAGGAAAAGCTAGAGGATGTCATGGGTTAGGCTTAGCATTAAGCAGAGATTTGATTAATTAACCTGATGATTTAGTTGATATGACATTTGATTTATATTGTTGGATTTGTTTTAAACCAAATGAATATTTAGAGTTTTAATTAAACATTTGGGTTTATTTAATTAAATGGAGGAACCTTAGGACATTAATTAAATATTTTGATTTATATAATTAAGCAGAAAAAGATTAATGTATGATGTTAGTTTTGCATGTCTACACTAGGAATCCTCAACTGCAGCTTTCTCCGCGTGTCTGCTCCGCATGTCTGCACCTTCATTATGATCATTTGCACCATCGCTTACCATTATCACTTATTTACCCATTTTAATTATAGCAGAGTTATATTATGTTATTAGAATCATTTTGTTGGTTTTTAAATTAGCTAAAATATTTTTCACTAGCTCAATTTTTTATTCATAATTGAAAAACAATACATGTGATTTAACTAGTGAAAATATACACAAATATCGTGATAAGTATTAATGTGGCTTCAAAAAGAAGTTGAAACAATCATAATTGAAAACATGAAATTGCATGAGGTATGTCTTCCATTGTTGAGTATTCCAACATTGATTTGAATAAAAGAGGGACTAGCCTATCTTACACATCCTATAAAATTCAAATTTCTAGATGGACTTCAATCTAGTATAATTATCCCACAATAATTTGAGGCTAAGCCAAGGATTTTACAAACCATTTTTTTTGATAAACCGTCAAGTAATTTTAACTTTAAAGTTGAACTGTTCAATGGATTTTGTATTGCATTTAGCAATGGGAAACAAAAAATTCATGAGGAAATAAAATTATACTATTTTTTTTTAATGGTTTTTCCTTCTTGAAAGAAAACATGTCACAACGGTTCTAAACCACATGAGATATAAGTAAGTTGCAACAAAGGACAAGGAAAATGGCTACCAAGGATAACATATTTTGAAAAGGTTGAAGTTTCTGAAAAGGCCACCAATTTGAAAAGTAAATCACATGTGGTAGAAGATAATTGGCAAGAGATTGTAGCTTTTGAAGAAAGACTATCAACAATTATTATTGGTACTTGATGAAAGAAAATAAGTGATCAAATTTTTTCCTAAAGTATTTCCAACATTTGATAAATTTTGTAGTGTTTCTTAAAGCATAAGTCTAAAGAGATACAGAATCAATGGTAGATCACTTTCAATAATGAAGGGTGAAGGTGCACAAAGCTATTGAAATCGATCACCATCAGGTACTACATAAGTGGTTCTTTTGAGGTTAAAATTTAATTGTACAAGAAAACTATTTGTTCCAATGGGAAAGATTCGTAAAAGAAAGAAAAAAAATAAAAGCTTAATGTGTGAAAATAATATTTTGAAAGAAGAATTGGAGAGTGTTAAAAAAAAAATGAAGAACTATGAAAGAAAAATAGATCACAGAAGGATGAAATATCTAAATTGAAAGAAGAAAATAATCAATTAAATCAATTACTCGAAGCAAACCTAAAGGAAATTTTGTGTCTAAGGTCTCAGCCCATATTATATAATGTATCATGTGATACAAATGATTTTTGTTTTTAATTTGACTAATTATTTGATAAATATGATGTAGCTAAAGATTCTTTTGATAAAAATAATTGAAGTTCGAGATAACGGTATTTTTAAATGTATAACTTTTGCTAATTGTAATGGTAATAACAAAGGATATTCACCAAAGAATGTTAATTTTAATATAATGAAAAGAATGAGATATGAATTAAAAGGTTTGAGAAAATATGGACAAGGAATATAGAGCTAATTGAATTGAAAGTGATGCAGTACAAGGATGGGGGGCCTTTTTAGACAACCCATCCAAGTAGCCAACTACCAAACTACCACATTCACCCTCGTTTCACAATTGTAAGCTTATGAAAATAAAAATATAATATAAATATTTTCAATTATTCATCAACAACACATTGAGAAAATCAAATCTCTATTTAAACTGAAAGTTCCATTACAATATTATTTGTGCAATATAAAATTAAAATGAAACTAATTCAGATCAGCCTCAAACACCTGCATTCTCACCTTTGAATCCTTTGCAACTCTCAACTTGCGGTTGGTGTCTTTCTCCACAACTTGAGCATTGAGATTCTACTCTATACGTACAACAATATAAATTCCAATTACTCCCCAAATGAGGCATTGGAATCCTCTTGCCTCCATAACTAAAAAATGGCATTAAATTTAACTCCTAATGAAATTGATGCACATAACTCCTCTTGTAATCTCTTGTTATAAAACTTGTATCCCGGTTCCCTCCTGGTTATGCATAGGCCTTAAGATTCTCTTCTAGGCTATTTTTAAATTTTCTAACATTTAATTTTCCCAACTTGGGCGTTGGGTTTTCAAATTTACATATTTTGGATTTTTCAGCATATTTAACGTGCAACTTATAATTTAGCAAATTATAAATTTTGAGTCAATAAATAAAATAATGGTTACAACAATTTGACCCCTTTTTTCAGCCAAAGATAACATTAAAACATTAAGATACCCAACCAATTTAATATATAAAAAAATTGAGCTCCAAGAGTGCCCAAACTAGGTGCTAAAAAACTACTTGCAACTAAAAATCAAACAAGAAAAGAAAAGAAATAAATAAAATATTTTTGGAAATACAAGATTGTTTGGTACACCTAGATGCTCCTTCATCAAACACCCAGGGTAAGTGAAATGTTCAATGAGCTGAAACTCATAAACATTTGAAGATCATGTGTTTGTTCATCATCCATCTTTATTCTTTGTCTACTTGATTTTTCTTTTTCTTTACTCTATTATGAAATTTTCTATCTCTTCCTTCCTTCAACTTTCCTCTCTTTCTTCTTCTTATGAAATTTAACTCGCTATACCATTGTTCATCTTTGCATCCCACTTTATCATTCTCAACACCTACACATAAATTAACACTATCAAATTCATGAAAATTAGTGAATTGTATCTACACATCTTTCTCACCTATTTCTCTTTCATCCTCTTCTTCTATGTCAACAAAAGTCATTAGAAATCTTTGTATTTCAGTCTTTAACCTATTATTTCTGCTCTTAACCATCTTTCCCATTTCACTTTCTTTCACCATTTCATCAAAATACAAATTAGTTTTAACATCAACATCAATAAATTTTGAAAAATCATCAAATATGTTTATTTTCTCCTCTTTCCCTACTAGTGTAACATTCATTTTAGTATTCTCATATCCTTTCATGTTAATCATGTCACTTTCATGTGAATCAATTTCATTTTTATAATCAAATAATTTTGAAAATTTAAACTTTGCCTCATTCTCAATTGCAACTCTTGCTTCACTTGCTATCAATGTTATCCATTCCTTTTCAACTACTACAATTTGTAGTAATATGTCATCTTCTTCATATTTTTCTTTCATCCCTCCATTATTCACTTGCCATCTCCTCCATGTGTTCTTTCTTAAATCATTTTCCCCAACTTGTCACTAATTCAATGTCTTTCAATGGACCAAACTTTGCTACAACTTCACAATCACCTTCAACATGCAAATCAACATTAATATTTTCTTTACAAAAAATAAGAATGAGATAATACCTCTATTTTTGCTACTGCAACTTCTTTTCCTATGCATGCAACTTAATTTTTCTCCACTTTATGCCTTCAACAAGACATATATCAGCTACTATTTATTTCTTCCCCCGCCATCTTCTTTATCTTTCCTAACTCCTACAAAAAAAACATCTTTAGATAAAACAAAATGCTTAAAATTACCATTAATTTTATGATCCATAGAGACCATTTTCCCCTATTTCTTTCTTCATTCTTTCTTTATGCTTATCTTCTTTTCTTTCTTTCTTCCAATTGTAATCGTATGAGCTGCTCCCACATGTTCTTCCTTCCACAATATTCCCATCATATGGTTATAATGATACATTTTCTCATCTTTATGTTTGTTGTCCTCTTTATCAAATCTCTCTATTTCATGAGAGATCTCCATTTTTCTTCTTCTTTTGGGTAACTTTTTATCCTCTCTTTATCATACTTTTAATTTGATAGAAAAAGATTGTCTAGCACTATTATCTCTCTATATTCCGGCACTATTATTCTTAGTATGTGTAGATACACTTGACCATCTATTTTCGCTTCACAAAATCAAACTCATCATCAAGATAGATCCCTTAAAGTATCTACTGTCAAAGGCAATTCTCACATGAAGGATGGCTAAGTGGGTCATGAAACTATCAGAATATGACATTGAATATGTGGAGCAAAAAGCAATCAAAAGAAAAGTCATTGCAGACCAACTAGTAGAGGCTCCAATCCATTCAGAGAATCCACTTATATCAGAATTTTCAGATGAATCCATCTTTAATCCCAGCATAGCCGATCATTGGAAACTCTACTTCGACGGTTCATACACACAACATGGATCAGGAGCCGGTGTTTTCTTCATCACCCCACAAGAGGATTGTATTCCTAGATCCTACAAATTGGCATTTCCATGTACTAACAACATTGCAGAATACGAGGCTTTAACCATAGGTCTCAAAATTGCGGCACAGTGGCGGATCATGGCACTAAAAGTTTATGGGGATTCACAACTTATTATCAACCAAGTCAATGGCAAGTACCAAACCAAGGATGACAAACTCACACCATACAAGAAATTAGTAGAAATTCTCAAAGAATCGTTCATTGATATCACCTTTGAGCAAATACCGAGGGCTAACAACAGAGCAGCTGGCGCCATGGCAACAATTGGATCCTTACAAGATATCCCTCGCAATGTCCTAAAACATGAATTCTTGGTAGAGCAGCTTATCGTACCCATATTCGAAGTACCAGAGTCTGAATATGTGTGCGAACTCATTGGTCCCGATGATACTTGGTATCACAACATCTATACCTACCTGAGAATAGGAGTCCTCCTAGCAGACATAACCCCGATCCTCAAACGAGCATTCATTAAAAATTCCACCTGTTTTGTCATCTTAAGAGAAACCCTCTTCCATAGGAGCATCAAAGGAACCTTATTGAGCTGCTTAAATCCTGAGGAAGCCTTGACTTCTCTGACAGAAGTACATAATGACACTTGTGGTTCACACTCACACGATATGACCTTGGCCAAGAAATTGCTAAGAACTGAGTACTAGTGGCCAACAATGGAAAAGGAGGCACATGAATATGTCAGAAAATGTTTACAATATCAGCAGCATGGAGACCTTAGCCATGCACCACCTCAGGAACGCAATCCTATTATCACACCATGGCCCTTTTCACAATGGGGGCTCGATCTCATCGGCAAAATCACACCCACCTCATCCAACAACCATAAATTCATCATCACCGGCACAAAGTATTTCACAAAGTAGGTTGAAGCAATTCCAATGACCTACATCACGGGAAAACAGATATCCAAGTTCATCTTGAACTATCTAATTTGTCGATACAATGTCCCTCAATCCATTATCTCTAATAATGGGACACCTTTTAAGAATCAGGATGTGCGCGACCTTTGCCACGAATTCAATATTCAACATCTTTTTTCCACTCCGTATTACCCACAAGGCAATGGCCAAGCAGAAGCCACTAATAAAACCATCCTGAAAATCCTTAAGAAAACAATCAATGACTTTGGTCGTGACTGGCATCTACAGCTAAATCCCACCTTATGGGCCTATCACACCAGCATCCGCACGCCAACATGCGCCACCTCATTCTCCCTGGTCTACGGATCAAAAGCCATCCTCCCAATCGAGATCGAGCTCCCATCATTAAGAATATCATTGCAAAATCTCATCACAGATGAAGAATATAGAGTCTTGCGACTGAATGAGATGGATTTATTAGATGAACAACGCATGGATGCCCTCAATCATCTACAAGTCTATTAGAACTGTCTGAAGTGCAACTACAACAAGAAGATCAGGCAACGCACCTTCCAAGTCGACGAACTTGTGCTGAAAGAAAATCAGAAGAACGTGTTGAATCCAAAAAGCGAAGGAAAATTTGAGCCCAACTGGTTGGGACCTTTCGTCATCACAACAAGCTATAAGTCGGGCATATAAACTGTTAACACCAGAAGGCGACCCTCTGCAGGAACCCATGAACAATTGTCATCTCAAAAAGTTTTATGCCTAAGAACTTGCAAGGTATAGAACTAAAAAACACAAAAAAATCAGAAAAAGGTTTTGAAAAAATGGCTACCTTGATGAAAACCTGGCAAACAGGCGTTTTGACAACAACAAAAAAATACAAAAATACAAAAAAAAAAAAAAAAAAGATTGAAAACAGTAAAGAAAAAAATCGTCCTCTAATAAAAACCACTTTGGTGGCGCTTTGGACAAGTACCTTGGTGAAAACCTGGCAAATAGGCGCCAAACGTAAATAAAGAACTCTCCATTCACCAGGATCTTCATGGCCTTTTTCGCGCACTCACTTATCCATTCATTCCATTTATCATTCCACCATCCGTTCGCATCTGTACCATAGCCTGATCTTGTGCTCATATCATATTCCACCATAGTACTAGGCATATTCCTAAGGTTAATTTGTCTTGCCTTCATCGAAGTAGTCTATCTCACCACGCTGGGGGCATGTTCTTGTACCTGTATCGGGTTGGATTCATGTATATTCTTGTGATCTTCTCGAAACATAAAAAATCCATCAAAAATTCAAAAAAAAAAAACATCCAAATCATTCAAAATCCAAAACATGTCAAAATCCAAAAAATCCAAAAACAGAGTCGTCAGCCAAACTACGTCGTCTCTGAGCTTAAATGTAGGCAAGGTTGATCTTTGATCATCCCTCGAGACATTTTAGGTCAATCCTTAGGCATCCGTCACATTGGCAATTCGTTGTCCATCTATTTCACACCCTAGGTTAGTCCTTTAGGCATCCGTTGCAATGGCAATCCATTTGCCCATCTTATCATTGAGTCAAGTTTGTCGTCAGTCGAGCTACGTGATCTCTGCATGTATAACGTAGGCAAGGCTAATCTATGGATTAGCTCCCGAGACCCCTAGGATAAGTCTTTAAGTCATTCTTTTCGTCATAAATCTCGAAAATACCAAAACATTGTTTTTTTTTTAAATACCAAAAATATTTGCAAAATATCTCAAAAATCCAAAAACAACCTCAAAACATTTGAAAAACCCAAAATGGTGCATGTCTCATCTCAGTTTCACCCGTAGTAATCATCATTCCTAATAAAGCATCATTGCTTTCATCCTTTGGTAAGTTAGTCATAAGCAAGTCTATCAGGTTCTAAAGTGAACACTCAATCATCAAAGTCTAAAGTCTAGATCAGTAAGTCAACAAGTTGGTCAATTCGAAGTACCAATAGCTTATCATCCAATCAAAATCTCATCAAAACCTTAATCAAAACATGTCCTAGGAATGTGACCTTCCTACGATGGACATCAATATCAGATATCACCGTAGTTTAGTCTGTAGCTAGCGGTACGAAGAACATTAACTTGTTTGTTTACTTTATCTTAATCTTTTTAGACTTATCTTATTTTGCGCTCATTCCAAGGATCTCTTGATGATGTCTAAAGATAAATATTTAGAGACAAAGGAATGGGGCAACAATCGTTATCTTTTTATCTATTGTGCTTGTTGGATGTTCTTGTAAAATAACTTCGTCATGCGTGCTTTGTTTTGTTTTGTTTGTAGGGAGGATGTTTTAGGTGTCTTGTTGACCACATAAGAAGGCTTGCCTTTTTATGTTTTGGCCCGAATTGTCTAGAATATTTGAACTGCATTCTAAATAAGGTTTCATTTGTCAAGTGTGAACACGAGTACTCCTATTTGTTTGACGAGTCAAAGTCCATCACACTAGGTGCAACGCCATCCTGGTTCTTAATACCTTGATGCATCGCACCTATGTGTATTACCAAACATAAATAAGCGTATGCTCTTTATCTCTCCCATCCTTGGATAAGCAATACATCATCATCATTCATCATCGTATCCAATAAAATCTGAACGACTAGGGGACGTGTTGGACTTCTACATCTTTTTGGATTTAAGGGTTGATCCCTCTCATTCTTCTATCTTCTTTCGCGCTAACAATGCATCTATCCGGCATCTTGCATACTCACGTCATATCATCATAGGACAACATCATCCATCTTATCTATCTCACATGCATTGCATAATCACTTAGATGTTTAAGATAATATAGATTTGTTATTCTAAGCATCTTTCAAATATCTCATTTGCATTATTATTTAAGTTGTTTAGGATAATATAGATTTGTTATTCTAAGCATCTTAAAAACATCTCATTTACATCATTATTATCATATAGATCATATAGTCTAACCATTCATACATCCATTTTGAACCTCTTTGTCGCAAGATTGACCTCAAATCGAATCTTTTCGCTCGATCTCTCGAGGGGGCAATGTACTAACGTACTTATTTCCACTGGGACATCCGAAAAAATCATATATATTTTTAATTTCGATGTCGACGACATCATTCTTTGAACCAATGCAACGAGTACATTGCTTCAAAGAGGGGCAAAATGTAGACATGCAAAATCAACATTATTGATTAACATCATATTTGATCATTTTCTTCTTAATTAATTAATCCCTTAAAGTCTCTTGATTTAATTAAATCACATGTATCTAATTAAAAGATTAATATTCATTTTCCTCTCATATGATTTAAAACAAATCCAAAAATATAAATCAAATATCACACCAACTAATCACTAGCTTAATTAATCAAATCCATGATTAATGTTAAGCCTAACCCATGTCCCATCCTCTAGATTCTCCCACTTGCGCAATAAATCATTTATTTTGATTTATTAATAACTCTTATTTTCCTCACAAGGCATATTCCTTCCCTCATTAACTCTCCTTTTTTGACTTTTTTGGCCAAACAAATTTCCCCCCAAATCCTTCAACTATATGCATTTGATACCATTTTTTAAATTTCAAATGGGCACATTGGCCAAAACTTGCACAATCATGGGCCAATCACATTGTGACAAGTGGCCAAAACTTGCACAATCATGGGTCAATCACATTGTGACAAGTGACTCTTTCTTATTTGTTGGGGATTAATCCCACATTCTTCAACATTGCCTCTTATCTCTTCAAACTCAACTATAAATTCAAGGCTCCTCTCTTTCAAAGACACAACACAATCTCATGCAAAGTTACTCTCTACATTTGAGAACTAATTTTGCTCATCATAGTATAATATCTTTCATTATTTAGCTTAGCAAGCATTGGGAAAGGGCTACTTTCTACACAAAGAGTAGCACCAATCCACTATGGAATAGCTATACTTCATGTTTCACATGATTTGTTCATCTTTGTCTTTTGTTTGCATTTTAAATCATAATGTATTATTTCATAGGGATATTAGATGTTTGCTTAGTTTTGAAATACTAATCATGCTAATGGCATGTGTTAGAATTTAAGTTAATTTGTAGATTTTGATGTCCTCAAAACCACTGTCACAAAATTTCTATTCATATTTTCTTTTTACCCATTTCATTTTTTTTGCTCTACTCCATCTCTATCACATCCAATCTATCATCGATCTTCATTAATTCTTAAATAATTAATTTATCAAACCTCTCGTGTCACCATTCTTCACATAATAATTCTCACAAGTCTTCTCATGACCCATCATGTCTCTTCTTCAAAGACATTTTTAGAGACTCACAGGTCCCTCTACAGTTACAAGTTCTTGCAACAATATCTCTCACTTAAGGGTATCAAGCCTCTACAATCACAGGTCCTCCCTGCAACAAACTCAGTCTTGCTTATCCTCTACCCAACATATGATTTCTATAAGATAAAACTCTCTTTCGTGCACCTTCTACTAAGCCTTAACCTCTGCTAGAGGATAACAACTGTAAAATACTTCAACTCTTCCAACCAATCAATTGCTACAATACTTCCGAGCCTATCTTCCCGCTCTGATACCATCTAATGCAGTACAAGGATGGGGGGTCTTTTTAGACAACCCATTCAGGCAGCCAAACTACCACATACACCCTCGTTTCACAATTGTAAGCATGTGCAAATAAAAATCTAATGGAAAATATTTTCAATTCTTTTTCATCAACAACACATTAAGAAAATCAAATCTTCATTTAAACTGAAAGTTACATTATAATATTATTTTTACAAATATAAAATCAAAATGAAAGTAATTCAAATCAGCCTCAAACACGTACATTTTCACCTCTAAATCCTTTGCAACCCTCAGCTTGTTGCTAGTATCTTTCTCTACAACTTTTCCAGCAACTTCACTGCCTCAACCCTTCATCCAAATTTCTCCTTCTCAGCTCCTAGGCATTGAGATTCTCCTCTACAGGTACAACAATAAAATATTTCAATTACTCCCCAAATGAGTCATTGAAATCCTCTTGCCTCCATAATTGAAAAATGACATTAAAATTTATAACTCCCATTAAGATTGATGCCCACAACTCCTCCTATAATGTCCTATCATAAAAATGGCAACCTGATTGGTTCCTAGTTGTGTGTGGGCCTTATGATTCTATTCTATGCCATTTTAAAATTTCCCAACATTTAATTTTCCCAATTTGGGCGTTGGGCTTTCAAATTTATATATTTTAGCTTTTTCAACACATTTAATGTGCAACTTACAATTTACCAATTTATAGATTTTGAGCAAATAAATAAAATAATTGTTACAACAATGTGACCTCTTTTTTCACCCAAAGATAAAATTAAAACATTAATATACCCAACCAATTTAATAAATAAAAAAATTGAGCTCCTAGAGTGCTCGAACTAGGTGTTGAAAAACTGCTTACAGCTAGAAATCACATAAAAAAAGAAAAATAAAATAAAATATTTTGGGGATGCAAGATTTCCTGGTACCTCTAGATGCTCCTACATCAAAAGGTGAGGTGAAAGAATGAAGGTCTTGGATATGTTAAAGGTAAAATAAATAGAAATGATATTATAGGTACTATAAATTTGAGCAAAGCATCTCAAGGAATGTGGTGTATACACTATTCTCATTGTCATAGGCAAGGGAATTGTCAAGAAATGTGTTTTGTTATTCATCCTTGTAGTATTTGTGACTTAAAAAACATTTTAAAAAAATGTGTTGGAATAAAAAGTGGAAGAAGAAATCTATAAAAAAAATGTATGCAAATGAATTGTCAATGGATTGATGGATCTAGTTGGGAAGAGATAACATATATGTTTAAAAGCTTATAGAAGTATAAATATTCATATGCCAAAAATAATATTAATCAACTAAATTATGAATGTTTAAGTAGGATGACAACTATTTTGAAGCAAAGGAAATTATTTGCTTGAAAGACGCCATGCAAATTAGAAATCTAGGAGTAAGTTTGTATGTAGTGTACTTCCAGATTATTGTTTTCTAAATCTAAAGATCAATTGGATTCAATTTAGTCTACAAACTTTCAACTGTTAGAAGGGTGAAAATTCGATCCATGTAGAGGCGTGAGATTTATTATTGGAGCATTTATATATGTGAAATAAGTAGCATTGATTTCAAGATCATTACTAAAACTAAAATTAGTAGCATTGATCACAAATATCGTTGTTGAACCTAAAAAAATATAGATTTCATTGCAAAGATCATTGGTAAACCTAAAAATTTGTAGTATTGATGACATAGATCATTGCTAAATCTAAAAATTTGTGGCATTGATCGCAAAGATTGTTACTAAAACTAAAAAATTATAGTGTTGATCACAAATATAATTGTTGAACCTAAAAAATTATAGTTTTCATAGCGAAGATCATTGGTAAACCTAAAGAAATTAGCGTTGATCACAAAGATCGTTGCTACATCTAAAAATTTATAGCATTGATCATAGAGATCATTACTAAATTTATGGTAGGTATAATCAAAATGATCATTGGAAATGAATTCACCCCCATTATTGATATAACTATGAAAGACATCTTATTATGGATAATGATGGACAAAGGTAATCAATAGCATTCATAATAAAAATGAGTTAGTATGTTTTTGAGAATGTTTTGGTGTTAAGTATTCTTCATTTGAACATGGGTAGCTAATAATCTTATTTGTTATAGGTGGTCCCCAGTATCTTGCTAAGTTGTGTGATTAGATAAAGTTTATGGCAAGATGTTAAAAATATAAACTAATTTGATCAAACCCAATATATTTGTTATGTAGAGTAATATCTCATGCAAGAGACACATCTCTCCAAACATGATATCTATTTAAAGATCTTTAGATCCATCATTTTTAAAAGAGAAAATTTATTCACTCTCAAATTTAACATATTCAACATAAATATTTTTTAATATATTAATAATTGAGATGAAGATTTTCTTTTATGTTTAGCTGAAGTTGAGGCCTTCCCAATGGAAATGGCAACGTTAATTCGCTTATTAGGCTATTTGCAAAGAATAAAGAATATGGAGGAACACTGTTGGCCCAAAACTGTGGTGGAAGAAGAATTAACTAGAAGGAAGAAAACATGGATGAAACAAAATGTCAAGTGGATGGGGAAATGGGGGATCAACTTGCAAGAATGTCCAAGCACAAAAGCCGAGATGAAAAGGTATGTAAAAGAGAAAGTCAAAAACACCATGTGGTTGAAGCAACTTTGCCAGAAAAGTGAACACTATGTTTTGCATTTTAACCCTACTTGTGATCACGAACAAAAATTCTACATAGGGGCAAATATAAAGTGGAAGGCTAAAATGCTAATAGCTCAACTAAGAACTAGCTCACACCGTTTGAGATGCGAAATGGGAAGATGGAAAATACCCAAAGAGGGGTGGTCAGATAGGATTTGTTGTTTCTGCTATTCGGGTTTAGTGAAAACAGAGTGGCACTACGTTATGGAGTGCAAAGCCTACAAGGACATCCTGTATTGTTACTCAGATTTGTTAGAAGTCGAATCTTTAGTGGCTTTGTGTGAAGAGGAGAAGATTGATAAAACAACAAGTTACTTGTTCCAAATACACAGCAGAAGAAACAAAATCAGTAAAGAGATTGAAAACAACAACAGGTAGTTTGGCGCGGCGGTTTTGCTGTGTTGACAAAGGCGGTTTCCCGGTTTCATCTCTTGGGTCCCATAGACTGACAGGTCTCGTGGACGTAATTAAAATCATTCAGTCATTCATTATAATTTGAGATTTGTGTGATTTTGCACCTAACAAACATGGAGTTTTAAAAACTTTTAATTGATCAATCGACCGATTATGTCCTCCAACTAACGAGAGTTTTGAAGTTAATAATATTTTTCCTCTCCCAAAATAAAGGTCGTCCTAAAAACTTAGCTTAATTCGAAAATCCATTTAAAATCTGCTCATTGTGAGCACATATGAGGCAGTCGCAGGTTTTGTACAACGCTACCTAAAAGAACCCTCTGCATTGGCGCAATGATGACAATGCACGTTTTAAATATGAAGGCGAGAGGTAAGAATTGCAAGCTTTATAAATGGGAGTACGAACTTGGCTACGGTGATCACTCAGTCTAAACGCAACTTGCACTTCGTGAATGCGGGGCCCACCCCGCTACACACAGGTTACTAAAGTAGGGTTTCTCGAACACACCCATTTTCATCGTTTCATCTTTGTACTCAGTCATACTTTGCGAGGGAAAAAATTACGGCTATGGAATCCCTCCTCCTCCAATGCTTCAGAACTCGTCGCACATTCTAAACAGTTTTCTTCTGGTTCTTTGTATTCAGCATATGCTATGTCTATTTGCTTGTAAAAAAATTTATATCTGGAAACTAATTAACTTTGGATAGAAATAGTAAGTAATTTTCCATTGCTTGGAGACTACAATACAGAGGGAAAGTGAAGATTCCTTACCTGGGGTTTGCAAATTCGAACAGCCTCCCGTCGGCGAGAAAATGATGAGGCCGATTCAGCTTCGACGAAGAGAACAGAGAGCTCACTGGCCTTTTTTCAATAGTCCCGACTTGCGTTTGGAGAACGTAACCAGACGATTTACAGGGTTTTCTATTTTTTCAGATGCACTTTTCCCCTCACCACAGTGTTTTGTAAATGCAGCAGTTGCACAACAGCTTCTCACCACTCAAACCACCATCTAATGTACATATACATATGCGCATTTCGTACTTTCTAAACCTAATTATATTTTGACAACGGCTCTCCTCTTCTCGGTAACTACAGATTTCGCATGTAAATCTCGTGCTTACATTTGTTTGAAATAATCGCTGATGGTTGCCTTCGCTTGTACTTTGTATAATACCTTATCTTACTAATTTAGGTTTACATTACTGTGTAGAAAACGGGTACGATCTGGATGGGCTGCAGGATGATTTTATCTTAGTCCGCGCTGCTGTCACTTCACAGAGCCTGCGGGCAGCTCAAGACTTAAATTTGACGTTCAACTGTGGCCATCAACGAATTCATGAACGACGGCCGCAGGATTTAAGTTTACTTGGCGTTCATTTCAATTCCTCCCTATGCATCCACTTGTACAATTTCTGAAATTTATTTGATATATATCATGCTTGTATTTTGAACTCAAAGTTGAATGCTAAAATAAATTTAGTTGTTAGAAACATTATCGAGTGGTAGGTAAATAAAAATATGACAGTTATTTGCTTTTATTTGGTGTTAATGAGATGTCAAATTAATATTAATCATTGAATTTGATGATCTTTCAGTGTATTTAACGGAGTACAAGTAATTTGTAAAGAGTTTTTATCATTTAAAAGATTAAAAAAGATTTAAAATTAAATGAATATCAATTTTAGACTTAAAATTATTTGTTTAACAACAATAATCTTGTACCATTCAAGTTGTAGTCTATCTAAATAAAGAGGTTAACACAGTTTTTTATATTTGATATATTGTACAAAACAAATATATTCTATACAAATATCATTGAAGGATAGTATAAATTAATATAATTTAAATAATAGATATATTAGAGGTTGCAATGAAATAACAAAAGTAGATTGGTTGAACTAGAATATAAACAGATGTTGAATTGAAATTAGAAGAGATTAAAACTTACCTTGCAATAGACGTGATATGGAACTTTGGTAAACGTAATATTCCAACAAGGACTGGACTTGCAAACTTATAATTAAATTTATAAATCTAAACCAAAGAGTTCAGACCTTTGGAACCTAAGTGTTTGTGATCCCTATCAATGGAATCTTTCTAAAGCCCTATGTTTTGTCTCTAACCCTCTCATGTTCGATATGTATATTTCTTGTTTTCTACATGCTCTCTTTTTTCCATGAATATGTATCATATTGTGGCAAGTTGAACGGTTTGGAGTTTTCTCCCCTCACACATGTCATGCCTTTATGAGAATTGCGGAAATAATTTGAAGAGAATGAATAATTAAAGAAAGTCGACCATGATCCTTTCTTTAATACATGCGTAAGCTAATTCAAATGCAAGAATGATCAAAATTTTCTTTTGTAAAGTGATCCGTAATGTCATCCATGCTAGGTAGTAGCCTCATGCTACTCAAGAGAAGCCTACGAGTGTTAAGAGGACAATGTTTGGAATTTGATCCCTATTACAATTAACATATAGACTAGGAGATTAGAAGACCTTAAAAGATTGTGCAATACAAATACAATTGTACTTTTATACCAATTTAACTAGAAAAATTAAAGGGAGAACATGAAATAGCACATAGGCCACTTATACACATGATACACAAGATTTTCATGGGAAACCATTATGGGTTTAAAAACACTCTAACAAAAGGAAATTAACAATTATATTTATAAAATATTATTTGAGCTATATAATTAATCTTTTTAATAGAGTTTTAACCTACAAAATAATAATACAACCTCTCAACTAATTCTTTTGCACCTTTAGACAATAGCATGCTAAAAAATATTAGCCTACTCCATCTATACAAGCAATTAGATATAATTATTCTCAAGCAATTTCATTTTTCAAAATGTCACATATAATATCCATATTCATAGAACCTAAACATGATCATACTATGACATCAACATACCACAAATCACACCAAACGTTAGTGTATCAAAACTGATTTTTTTGTTTCGTTGTAAAATATATTTCAATACTAATAATCTCAATGGAAATATTTTTTTGGTGAGATAGAGTAATAAAAGATAATCCATCATTATTGATACATCAATGTAGAAAATTTATTGACATTCCATAATTGTGGGGATCTCCCTTTCCATTATACTTGTCAAATTGTGGTATTTCCTAATTTTAAGGAAAAAGTATCATCATTATTGATCTATTGAAGGGGTAGAGATGTACATCAAATTTAGATTATTTCTTTTGAGTTCATGTCCTTATTTGTATCCCATTAAGAGTATCTTTCATTTCCTACCACAATTGGGTGAAGGGATTACAAGTTAAATCTTGAACATGTGAAATTGGTTGGTGTTATATGGTATCTTTTGATGGGTGGATTAGAATGTGTTTATTGGTGGGTGAAATGGCCGTTTTTGATAGGTGGACTAAAACATATTCATAGGTGGGATATATTGTTGTTATGATGGTCGTAGTTGATGTGTGGACTAAAATGATTGCATAGGTTGGATATATTATTGTTGTGATGGTTGCTATGATGTAGGGAGTGGAAGATGGAATCTTATAGGTGGATAAGGTCTTGGTGGGTGATAGAAGGATGAGTGGTGGGAGGTATGAAATGGAGTTATGATTAGCTCAAAAAGTATTGGTTGTGGTATGGATATAGATGGTAGGGATTGTGTTCATTGTCATGTAAATGGAATTATTATTTGGGTGGGATTAAATGGAGGATTAATATTTTGATAGGTTCAAGTGATCGATATTTTAAGGTTAGTTGGGTTCAATGAGTTTTGAATATGGTGTGAGATATTTTTTGTGGAGTAAATGGGTAAGTGATCATGAGTCCATTGGTATGTTAACCACTAGATTTTTGGGTTTATTTCAAGTGGGAGGATTTCATGACAATGTGTTGGGAAAGGTGAAGAATATCCTATCCAGTATGGTGAATTCATTGGATGGGTTTTGGATTTTCTATTTTGTTTGGCTTGTGTATGGATTTTAAAATATGGATGTCGTTATGGATTGTTATGAAAATAGAGTATAGATCTTGGATTAATCAAAATGAGTGAGATCATGGATACTTTTTTAATCAACTAGAGGAATACTCAAGTTGACCTATTATATTTTATTTCTCATTAATTGTCTTGTAATGGATTTGATATCACGATTTTTCACCTTGAGTATAATAGCTAGTTACAAAGGCACTTTCATTGTTTTATTCTATTTTTCATTTTTTGTAATCCAGTGGTGGGTGACATGAAATAATATATTTTGTTTCCTCACTTCAACTAATAATTTTTTATGTTTTATTATTTTATTACTAAGGTTGAAGGTAGAGGTGGGAAGATTGGTAATTTGGTTAAATTCAATTATTTGGGTGGTTTGATGGGGTAACCTTGAAAATGGATAAGCTAGCTTGGATTATGATAAACATTTAACTGATTTGAAAGATATGGGGTGAGATATTCTTAAATTAAAGGTAAATTTTAGTCTAGACTTTGGATGGATAATTAAGTCTTTGGCACTTGAGATAGGCAAGTTCTCAAGCAAGATCAATTAGGATTCTTAGACTAATTACTGTAAGATAGGGCCAAGTTCCTTGGTTAATATTGTATAAGGTCCAAGATAACTTTATTATAATAGACTTAGGTAGATCACTATTTTAGATAACAATTTTTCTTAATCACACAAGTATTATGGATGATGTGATGGTGTCTTGACTTCAAAATAAGTTTAATTTGGGTTAATGGGATGATTTTTTAGTTTATATTTGTGTTTGAGTTGATTGTGGATGAGATTGGTTGAGTGATGGGATTTCACCTTGGGATAAATGACCTTTATGAAGTAGGATGATTCTAGGATAGAAATTTAGATGGTATTGTTCAACATAGCTTAGGATTTTTTATTTAGGATGTTGAGAATTGCAAGTTGGATTGGGTAAGTAATGGGATTTTTGATAAAGGTGTTTGGTGAAGTTTATGATTTAGTTTTTAGGGATTTGGGATGAAAATATTAAGAGAGGATGGTATATTTATGGTCAAAAAGTTCCTAATATCTATAAAGTGGGATTGTTGCAATTGGGTTTAATTATTAGATGTCAACTTAGTTGGTGGGAGATGGTTGATGTCTAAACCTTAGAAAGAGGTCAAGAATAAATAAATAAATTAAAAAATATATTTTAGAATTTTAGTTGTTTAGGGGAATTTATATTCTAATTGGCTAAGAGGCATTTAATACTTTACACGAGATGACACGACAAATACTTTGCACAATCTTAGAATTATTCTTTTAGGATTGTAATTACTATGGAGCTCACAAATATAATATTTACTAATTGAAGGACACTTATGAAATGGAAAGGTTATGTACCACCTTCATACCCCTTAACATGGAGGCCAAGGCCTTATCAAAAGTAATCTCTATCTTGAAAACTAAGAAGTATAGTATGAGTAACTTTCCAAGGCTAATTGCTTATCGATGCACCACAAAAAACAACACTTGAAAGCTCTTAAACTAGGATATATGAATTTAAATAAGGGATATTCTTTATATACCTTGTAGAAACCTAAAATTGACCACTTTCATTTGGTCAAATTACCCTTAATTCAACTAATTATGCATCATATATATTAATTTAATAATACCCTATTATTTAATTAATATTCAATAATATCAACCTTCATCCTAATCTATTTCCTCTATTATCCTTAAATCCTAGCCTAAAGTAAATAATTAACTTTAATAATTTACCCCCATCCCATTCATCCATTAAATTAAATAATTATCCTTATTTATTTAATTTAATCCCCAAATACCATTTCCTCCATAGAGGAATTAAATCTAATTATTTAATTCCTATTTCTCTCTCACCTCATGTCCCATCCTCCATATTTTCCCATTTTCCCTCTAATCCTAATCTTGACCACTCACCTTATCTACCCCTAATAATTTTCACACACTTAATCCATGATTAAGTGCAGGGAAAACTTTAGTGGCGAATCTTCACCAGTTGGCGAATAATTGAAATTGGGACCTCCAAAAATGGCGAATAGTACAAGATAAAAATGATGCTGAATCGCCAGGTTTTTACAAACAAAAAAATTGTGTCTCGATTAATTCGTCTATGTATTATATTTTAAACGATATGTCATTGGATATGATTCGCCGACAATTTATACTATAATCACAAATATCGGTTATATTCGCTAGTAATATTATATTAGTAACATTAATTTTGGGGAAATATCGCCACATTAATAAATTACCATTTAATTTCAAGGACATTTTAGCTTTGAATAAGGCTTTTATTTATTGCCATCAAATCATCGCTTAACTTTTTAATCGGACGGCAGCAAATTGATTTCGCGGCCTAATACACATGCCTTTTAAAAGGCTTGTTGAGGCCCAAAATTTATTTTGGGCCACACGATTAAATCTAACCTTGTGGCCCAAAACAAATTTCGGGCCTCAACAAGCCTTTTAAAAGGCATGTGTGAATTATGCCACGGAATCAACCTGCAGTCGTCCGATTAAAAAGCTAAATTGCTAATCGATGGCAACATTTACACTTTTCATTTATTCTTACTTTTAAAGTGATATTTTTAAAAAAACACTTAATCTGTGTGTTATCGAATGCATTTTTTATAGTGAATTTATGATTGGTGGTGAGGGGCTCTGCCCCTCGACCCC